>CAUDMG010003486.1:417500-780000 GCA_958450375.1 Homarus gammarus
ATTCTTAATAATAATAATAATAATTAACGGTTTATTGAAGGAGCTTGGCAGCCAGAAGGCTGAAAATATACAGTTACATATTTGGGGAATGGGTTACGAATTACAAATAATATACAAGTAACATAAGTGACACAAATAAGACATATAATAACTTAGATGGGGAAAAGCTCAAACTACAGTTCATTTCAACATAGTGACAGTGTTACAGTATTACAAGTTATTGATAATTTTTACAATGGTTGGGACTGGGCTGTTCTTATAGCGATCAGTTCGTGCACGTATGGGTTGGATGCGGTTGTGGTGTCGCACAGCAATTCTCGGACAAGGGATCTCAGGTGGTAGTAGGAGCCGGTGTCGGGGATGGTGTAGAAGCTTCTTACCAAATTTGCAGATGAGGTCGTGGTGATGGTCAGTGAGAGTCGAAAGGGTCAGTGTGTTGAGCGCTTCTTGATATGTGGAGTAGGAGGGGGAGAGAATAATCTTGCATGCCCTCTTTTGCACTTTTTCTAGGTGTTTACGTTGTGTGGCATTTAGGGAGGAAGACCAGGTGGGGGAGGCATAGGTGAGCTTGGGAAGTATGAATGTTGTGTAAACACTGAGGAGCTCGTGTGCAGGAACTCCGAGGGACTTGAGTCGGCGGAGGAGGTGGAGACGGAAACTGGAGGATTTGACAACTTCATTGACGTGTGGTTTCCAATTTAGTTTGTTGTCTATGGTGACGCCGAGGAGCTTCGTGGAATCTACAACCTGGAGTGTGTTCGGACCTAGAGTAATGGAAGGAGGTGGGACAATGTCGGAGGAGAGGTTGATGTGCATAACCATGGTCTTGGTATGGTTGATGGTGACATGGTTGTTGGTGGCCCAGTTTTGGAGACTGTTCAATAAATCCTGAAGGGCGGTATAGTTGGGAGCAGAATTGTTGACGCTGATCCCAATGGTGGAGTCGTCGACATATTTCCAGCGAGCAGGGGTTTCTCTTAGGGCATCATTGATGAGCATAAGGAAGCAGAGTGGTCCCATCTTGGTGCCTTGGGGGACGCCACAGGTGAGTGACTGAGAGGTGGAGACAGCCCCTCGGAAGCGTACAGCTTGGCGTCGGTCACTGAGGAAGTCTGTAAGCCATGGTATGAGGCTTCTTCGAAGCCCGAGGTCAATAGCTTTGTTGATGATTATATTGTGGTCGACTAGGTCGAACGCTTTAGTGAAATCAATGAAGGCGACAGCTACAGACGTTTTTCGTTTCTCGAGATGGCTTGTGTCCTCCTCCATGCCTGTGTCGTTCTCCATGGTTGTGAATCACGGTTAAATGGTGACATTACTCCTATGAGTAAACATTTATATGTGGTGTATTAAACAGTTATTTGGTGTCAGGAAAACGATCAGCAATGATTTATGCATGGTGGAACTTGGTTATACTCCGTTATGTGCTCTCATAATGGCTAAGCAGAGTATATTTTTCTCGAGTATATGGACGGGAAAAAGTGAAATGGTAGACGAACCACTTGCCCATACTATTAATGTTGTATTAAGTTTTAATAAGCCTACGTCACGATATGTACGCGATCTTTTATTTAACGATATTGATGATGTTCAAATAGCCCTACACACTCTGAAACAGAAACTGTCAAAAACAGACCTAAGCAGCCTACATTTATACAAGACTATTAATCCAAATTTTGATGTTCATGCAATCTAAAATACAAATATAAAGGTGAATGAGCTAGAACGAGTATCGTGGACACGAATGAGAGTGAGTGCCCACTCCCTCGCCGTAGGGGAGAGGCGCTGAGGAGATAAAGGGTTCATGTGGTGTTATTCAGTCTGAATGGCTAGTTGTTGAAAAATGCCCCCGAACAATAGATATACGCCATCCATTTAGTATTTCAACTTTTGTAAATTTGCTATCTGAAAGAACAGATTATGAGACTGTTTGTCGCGCAGTTCATCGAATACTTCATGTATATAGTTAGACGTCACAGGGACATACCATTACCCACAACTATTTTATATGTTTTAGTTTATTTTACTTGTAGTTATTTTTTTTTACTTTATTTACTCGTGGTTTTCCTCTATTTATTGTGTTACTGGTTGAATCAGTGAACTTTTATTATTTTTTGGTGTTTTAAAGCATTTGCATTTCCACCATTTTATGTAAATTTTTAGTGTAAACTCTGTATTTATAATTTGTGGTAAATAAAATATCTATCTATCTATCTCTCTCTATCTATCAACCTATCTATCCTCCTCCCTCCTGTGTCGTCCTCCACTCCTGTGTCCTCCTCCACTCCTGTGTTGTTCTCCACTCCCGTGTGGTCCTCCACTCCTGTGTCATCCTCCACTCCTGTGTCCTCCTCCACTCCTGTGTTGTCCTCCACTCCTGTGTCATCCTCCACTCCCGTGTGGTCCTCCACTCCTGTGTCGTCCTCCACTTCTGTGTCCTCCTCCACTCCTGTGTTGTCCTCCACTCCTGTGTCGTCCTCCACTCCTGTGTCGTCCTCCACTCGTGTGTCCTTTTCCATTCCTGTGTTGTCCTCCACTCCTGTGTTGTCCTCCACTTCTGTGTCCTCCTCCACTCCTGTGTTGTCCTCCACTTCTGTGTCGTCCTCCACTCCTGTGTCGTCCTCCACTCCTGTGTCGTCCTCCACTCCTGTGTCGTCCTCCACTCCTGTGTCATCCTCCATTACTGTGTCGTCCTCCACTCCTGTGTCCTCCTCTACTTCTGTGTCGTCCTCCACTCCTGTGTCGTCCTCCATTCCTGTGTCGTCCTCCACTCCTGTGTCGTCCTCCATTACTGTATCGTCCTCCACTTCTGTGTCCTTCTCCACTCCTGTGTCGTCCTCCACTCCTGCGTCGTTCTCCACTCCCGTGTGGTCCTCCACTCCTGTGTCCTTCTCCACTCCCGTGTGGTCCTCCACTCCTGTGTCCTTCTCCACTCCCGTGTGGTCCTCCACTCCTGTGTCCTTCTCCACTCCCTTGTGGTCCTCCACTCCTGTGTCCTTCTCCACTCCCGTGTGGTCCTCCATTCCTGTGTTCCCCTTCCACGCCTGTGTGTCTTCCTCTAGGCCTGTGTCCTCCTCCACGCCTGTGTCCTCCTCTACGCCTGTGTCCTGCTCCACGCCTGTGTCCTCCACGCCTATGTTCTCCACGCCTGTGTCCTCCACGCCTGTGTCCTCCTCCACGCCTGTGTACTCCTGCACGCTTATGTCCTCAAGTACGCCTGTGTCCTCTTCCACGAATGTGTCCTCCTCCACGCCTGTGTGTCCTCCTCCATGCCTGTGTGTCCTCCTCCATGCCTGTGTGTCCTCCTCCACGCCTGTGTGTCCTCCTCCATGCCTGTGTGTCCTCCTCCACGCCTTTGTGTCCGCCACGCATGTGTGTCCTCCTCCATGCCTGTGTGTCCTCCTCCACGCCTGTGTGTCCTCCTCCACGCCTGTGTGTCCTCCTCCATGCCTGTGTGTCCTCCTCCACGCCTGTGTCCTCCTGCACGCCTATGTCCTCCTCCACTCCTGTATGTCCTCCTCCACGCCTTTGTGTCCTCCACGCCTGTGTGTCCATCTCCCCGCCTGTGTCCTCTTCCATGGCCGTGTGTCCTCCTTCACGTCTGTGTCCTCTTGCACGCCTGTGTATCCTCCTCCACGCCTGTGTCCTGTTCCACGCCTGTGTCCTCCTGCACGAGTGTGTCCACTCCCACGCCTGAGTCCTCTCCCTCGCCTGTGTCCTCTTCCACGCCCGTGTGTCCTCCTCCACGCCTGTGTGTCCTCCTCCATGCCTTTGTGTCCTCCTCCACTCCTGTGTTGTCCTCCACTTCTGTATCCTCCTCCATGCCAGTGTGTCCTCCTCGTCTGTGTGTCCTCCACGCTTGTGTGTCCTCCTCCACGCCTGTGTCCTCCTCCACGCCTGTGTGTTCTCCTCCACGCCTGTATCCTCCTCCACGCCTGTGTGTCCTCCACGCCTGTGTGTCCTCCACGCCTGTGTGTCCTCCTGCACGCCTATGTCCTCTTCCACGCCTGTATCCTCCTCCACGCCTGTGTGTCCTCCACGCCTGTGTGTCCTCCAGGCCTGTGTGTCCTCCTCCACGCCTATGTGTCCTCCAGGCCTGTGTGTCCTCCTCCACGCCTGTGTGTCCTCCAGGCCTGTGTGTCCTCCTCCACGCCTGTGTGTCCTCCACGCTTGTGTGTCCTCCAGGCCTGTGTGTCCTCCCCCACGCCTGTGTCCTCCTGCACGCCTATGTCCTCTTCCACGCCTGTATCCTCTTCCACGCCCCTGTGTCCTCTTGCACGCCTGTGTGTCCTCCTCCACGCCTGTGTCCTCTTCCACACCTGTGTGTCCTCCACGCCTGTGTGTGTCCTCCTGCACGCCTGTGTCCTCTTCCACGCCTGTGTCCTCCTTCAGTCTGTGTCCTCTTCCACGCCTGTGTGTCCTCTTCCACGCCTGTGTGTCCTCCTGCATGCGTGCTTGTCCTCCTCCACGCATGTGGGTCTTCCTCCACACTAGTGTCCTCCACGCCAGTGTCCTCCTCCACGCCTGTGTCCTTCTCCACGCCTGTGTCCTCCTCCACGCCTGTGTCCTCCTCCACGCCTGTGTGTTCTACCTTCACCTGTGTAGAGTAGTAGTAGTAGTAGTAGTAGTAGTAGTAGTAGTAGTAGTAGCAGTAGTAGTAGTAGTTCAATGTGTCCTGCGGTTCATATTCGAGCCTAATATTGTTTTGAATTGTTTTATTTCCACAACAAAAGATAAAACGTTCATATAAAGTTTGTCTCTTTGTATATAAAAATGGTGATCGCGTCTCATGTACATGATACCTGAACTGTTAGGTGAGATTATTTAGCAAATACATAATACCATTTACAGGATCACGAAATGACTGTAAAAACATGGCCTTGTCCCTTGGTATAAATCGATGGTGAATACCCGATCCTTTAAGTAAAGATGGATTCCATTGATCTGATGACCACCGTTATGAGCAGTGTGGATACAGCACACTGTATTCTTACTACTCGGTACACTATGAGGAAATTCAGCCTTTACTTCCCCAACTGCAATGTTCAGTACCCAACCGGTGTTGGGTTGATTCCCGGTGCCCTGGGAGGAACCAGCGACCTTTAGAAAAGGAGTCGAGTGCTGTATCCTTATCGCCACCGCAATTCGGGGACTGATCCTTTGAGAGCATAATGATACCGGCATGATAATTGTTTCAGTGATATGGCAAAAAAATATAGTAGATTGACTGATTCTCTGATACTTTCACACCTGTAAGGGTCAGCCTTGAACTGTCACACGTGTAGAAACTATTGGTACAATGATTCTGTAGCCTGTCAATTTAATTATGAATTTATAATGAAAAATCCGTCGACTCATCAGTGCCTATTTAATCAGGAAATTGTAAAAAATATGAAATACTTGCGATTACTTTCATCATGACCTTAACCTTAAGAGAATAATACTTTATAGTCAAAGGGACATAATGGGTCCTGCCTGCTGGGGAACGAAACCTGGGCCTCAAGGTGGGGAAGTCAAGGTGCTCACTATTTATACTCTCTCCCCAAGTGTTCCCTTCAGTCTTTCCGACCACCATCTTAATATTATCATGGAAATTATTGAACAAAATATTCTTGAGATCACCCGGACATAAAAACCATTAACTCTTACATTAGCCTATCACTACATAAAAAAGCCTCTATACTTATGCATGATACTGCCACTACATGAACAGCACTATGCGTATACACTAAACCTCTCTTGGTGATTCTAAATTGACTTTCTAAATAGAATTCTTGAAATTTGGAAAAAATAGTATGATGATGTAGAATAAATCGGGAAAGGTTACGATCATGTTCAAATGTTTGTTTGTTTTTAATACTGGGAAAGCTGGTCATAACATTCAATTACATGCCATAGGCTCATTAAACGATTATCGCCTCAAGTGTAAACAACAGTTTTTTTTTTTATATTTTATTGGTTAAAAACTTTTATGGCAATCAGTGGTAGTTATTTGTTGGGAAGATGGGGAGAGAGGGAGGGAGAGAGGTAGGAAGGGAGAGAGGGGAGGGAAGAAGGGAGAAATTTATTTATAATTGGTCAGCGTATAAAACACATTCGAGTAAAATTAATTTACATTTGGGTGTTATTTTAGGTACTGTACATCCATGACATAATATTGGATGCTGATAATATAACTAAACCTTTTGACTCATTGTCACTCTCTTGCATTACACTCAATATGTCACTCACATCAAGGTACAGTCGTAGTCTTATCAGCGCGTGTCACTACACACTCACCTGTCCCTCACACCTACACGTCAACCCCCCCCCCCTCTCTCTCTCTCTCTCTCGCTCCATTCCTTCTTTAATCTTGAGGAGGTTCTTTAATATATCATGGGAAATATTTAAGAGGAGAAAGTACCGACACATCTCTCTCTTTTTTTTTTACCTTAATTCTAGTGAACTGGCTCTGGTAATGCTCACTGCCAGACTTAATTAATAGTCTCTCGCCTTCTACACCACAAATTAAACATGGTCGCCTGATTTACCCCGGCTGATTCTTACACAGGAGGAGGGATAAATAATGGGTGAGGTAAATAGAAGTAAAGGAATTTAGAATCACCTGAATATTAAACAATCCAGTTTATTTCACCTGGTAATTAAACACCCCCACGCGAACATTACTCTAACCTAACTTAACCTATCCTGACCTGACCTAGCCTAACCTCTCTATTGACTCATGGTTCATATCATTATCTAAAATAAGTATTATATAATGATATCCATAATTTGTCCCATATGATGAAGGATTAAATTCTCCTCCGGTACCCAGCGCCCTCTGTATTAGATCGCTTATTGTCATAACATTCCGCCAGACTCAAGAATTTATTGCCACTGAATGTGTTCCGATAAGATATCAACAATACTTTTAAACTTCAAAGTCGGGACTTAAAGGTTAGGTGAGTTTAATCAGCTGTTTCAACCTGTATTTACAAATCTCACTTCACACGATCATGCAACCAGGCACATTTGTACAGTATTTGCTCTGATTAAACCTTGGCGAAAAATAATGTATACAAAATTCCACATTCAATTAAATCTTGTTTTTTTGGACTCAAAAGTCCACGTTTGTTTAGGTTGAAGTATTCGGCAATTGTTCCCTTATTTCCTCATACAAAAGTCTTATAATGTAAAGGAAACCACTTAGAAACTACTGATCATGGGATTAATTATCATATACAGTGTTTGATCCTCTTCTATTAAGGAAGATAACTTATTGTACCGAACATATGAGAGAGAACAAGATATATATATATATATATATATATATATATATATATATATATATATATATATATATATATATATATATATATATATATATTTATTTATTTATTTTTCTTTTTGGTGGTGGGGGGGGGGAGGGATAATTTCCGTGCTTGGAGTTGTGCATTTTAGACCCCTTTAAAGGTTAGGAGAGAGAGAGAGAGAGAGAGAGAGAGAGAGATCTACAAATACTGAGAAAAATTATTTTAACAAGAA
This sequence comes from Homarus gammarus, assembly GCA_958450375.1. Lineage (NCBI taxonomy): Eukaryota > Metazoa > Arthropoda > Malacostraca > Decapoda > Nephropidae > Homarus > Homarus gammarus. Next base: position 425,025 of record CAUDMG010003486.1, read on the forward strand.
AGACATTATTTAGCCAGTGGTCACTTTTCTCTAACTTCAATTCTTATGAAATGAAAGGAAAAACAGAATTACTTAAACTATCTACAAAATATTTAAAAAAAATATCAATTAGATGTATTTCGACAGAATAGATATATATTGGAATACGTAAATAAACACAAGTAGTTCTGTAGTTAGACCATAAAGATAATATTTAAATATGCTGGTATAATATTTCTGCCAAGCCTTGCTAGACAGAGTTGGTATAACTGAACAAAGCCACATGTTTTAGATATGATCATACAGTACAAAATATTCACGCAAATTCAAGTTCAGATATGGCGGTGTAGGTAGACAAGTCCTCGTTTAGGTCTCACCTCCGCACTCTCGTTTAGAAAGCAAGTATACTTATGGCAGTTTTGTTTAGTATTGTTGGTATATCTATAAAAAGTCACGTTTAGATATGCTGGTATATTTATGCAATTTCGGTTATCTAGGTATAAGCACATTTTTCAAAGCCACGTTAGTAATGCCTGGAATATTTAACTCGAGTTTAAATATGATAAAGAACTATACATTTTATACACGTAGTTTTCCCTTAGCTCATAACTCCTCTGTGTTATTTAATGTGTTTTTTTTTTCAAGTAATATCGAATGACGTGTGTTATTCTGTTTCTGCTAGTAGGAAAAATATGACGTACGATTTTCCTGGTATTTGATACATATTTAACGTATTTACTCTGTATGTGAAGTTCGTATATACAGTACAGTATATATTCTCTCGCTTTTTTTTTTGGGGGGGGGACAGGAAAATACAAATAAATGAATGAATTTGCCTCAATGTTATAAACTTTCATATTCTGTCTCATGCAAACAGTAAATTCAAATTAATTACTAAACAAAAATTATTTTAATTAACACTGCACGCTGGACACAGAAAGTTATGGTTAGTAATTGCTTTGAAAATATAACAATATTTTTTTTGGCATATGAGAGAGAGACAGAGAGAGGGAAAGAGTGAGAGAGACTGACATAAAATTACTGAGAGAGAGAGACGGAAATATAGTCAAGGATATATATATATATATATATATATATATATATATATATATATATATTATATATATATATATATATATATATATATATATATATATTGTTACGACCGTGTCGCATTTTTTTATTATTTTTATAACATGCTTCCATGTTGTTCCATATTATTCCTGTAATGATGTGTTATATTTACTATTATATAATCTAGTCACCTTACCCTGTGCTGTTAAGGCTTTAACTGTTATTATTTGCTCAAGCCCATCTTATTTCTTCATTTAGTATTGTAACAAGCATTCTTTGTTTCTCTAACGACCATCTGCATCGTTAAACGACCCATGTTTCACCTGCCTGTCGCATTGGCTGGAGCCGACCTTATATATAGTACCCCACCAGCAGATGGAGTTCAGTCCAGTCCTCTTGTCATTCAGTTCACGTTCTTTTGAGTGACAACCCTCACCTGTTACTTATACTTCATTTTATTTCTGTGTTGTTCCTGTCCCCACCAATGTGGTATATCTACTGTATGTGAGTAACTATTCATGTCTCTTATGTGTCCAACAGTGCTTGCTTAGTTACATTTAAGTAATTAGGTGTTGTTTCACTATAGTTAATTTCAATGTTAGTTAGTTTATATGTTTATGCAATTCTTTTGATGTTTCGATGTTTTAGTATCATTTGTGTCTTAAAAGTTTCGATAGTGAATCAATTTGTTGTGATAGCCTACGAGGCTCTTTATTGGGTTAGTATTTAATTTAATTAAATTCTTATAGGTTTACTTTATTCATTTTTATTCCCTTTTGATTTACTTCACTTTTTTTGTTTGGTTACGCCTAGAACCTGGATATTAAAGTAAATTAAGAGACGGCCTAACAGTTTTGGCGACCTTGCCAGGATACACTAACGACCTTTTGACACTTGTGATATTCTTTTGGTGTTTTTTTTTTCTTAATTAGCCATCATGTTTGGAGATAGTGTTGATGTTGGCTTAAGAGAAGACCACGGTGAAGCTAGTCAAGTTAACGTAGCTCAGTCACGTTCAGTGAATGATGACTTACGCCTTCTCGAGTGGCAAATAAAATTGAAAGAAGCTGAAGCTATAGGGAAAAGAGTTGGGATACGTCAGGTGGAAGCTGAGGCTAAAGTGAGAGAAGCTGAAGCAAAAACGAAAGAAGCTGAAGGTAAAGCGAAAGAAGCAGATTCAGAAAACTTGCGACTGTGTATACAGTTCGGTCAGAGTAACCCTTCTAACACCCATGGCCTCACCCCCAGATCTAGTTTTTCTCATTTTGATCAAGCACGTGCTGCTAGGCTCGTTTTCCTGTTCGTCTCCTTCACTGTCTCTTTCCCCCTTCCCAATCTGTAGTAGAAGGTTTGCAAACCGTCCAGCATCCTGATCTCATTGTAGATGTACTGTCATGTTTGTGGATAGGGTGAGTGTCTGAACACTTCTCCAAAGGTATGATGCCTTAAGGCACGCATTCAGTTCATCAGCTGGAGTGCTTCGAGGAATGACAGGTAGGGTCTGGTGAAAGTCTCCAGCAATGACCATTGTAATGCCACCCATGAGCTGGTCATTTTCTCGTATATCTTGCAAGGCCCTGTCCAATGGTTCAAACGCTAATTTGTGAGACATAGTGCATTCATCCCAGACTATGAGGCTGCATGTTTCTAAGAGCTTTGTCTTTGCCCATCCTTTTTTAATGTTGCACACTGGATTCTCATTGTGAGCGAAGTTGAGAGGCAGTTTAAAAGTTGAGTGTGCAGTACGTCCTCCTTCTAGTAGTGTTGCAGCAAAGCCTGAGGATGCCACAGCAAGAGCAATTTTCCCCATCAATAGTTCATTAATGGTGTATGTAAATTCTACTACAACGGTACAGCAAAGTATATTTTTTTAGCATTAAACTGTTATTATTTTATTGTCTAATCATCACTACATGTAACACCACCCATCATCACAACATATAAATAACACCATCCATCATCACTACATATAACACCACCCATCATCACTACATATAACATCATCCATCATCACTACATATAACATCACTATATATAACACCATCCATCATCACTACATATAACACCACCCATCATTTCTACATATAAATAACACCATACATCATCATTACATATAACACCACCCATCATCACTACATATAACACCATCCATCATCACTACATATAACAACATCCATCATCACTACATATAACAACATCCATCATCACTACATATAACAACATCCATCATCACTACATATAACATCATCCATCATCACTACGTATAACACCATCCATCATCACTACATATAACAACATCCATCATCACTACATATAACATCATCCATCATCACTACATATAACATCATCCATCGTCACTAAATATAACATCATCCATCATCACTACATATAACACCATCCATCATCACTACATATAACACCATCCATCATCACTACAAATCGGTAAAGTAGTTTCCGAGATTCTCGTGCGGACACACAAACACACAGACATACTTCTTTGTTATATATATATATATATATATATATATATATATATATATATATATATATATATATATATATATATATATATATATATATATATATACTATATATATATATATATAAATATATATTTATAAATATATATATATATATATATATATATATATATATATATATATATATATATATATATATATATATATCATTTTTAGTCCATATAACACACGGACTTTGAACAAACAATCAACGACCTCACCAGCCAGGACTCAAACCCTCCACCTAATGTGTAAATATGTATATATGTATATGTATATATATATATATATATATATATATATATATATATATATATATATATATAATGAGACAAAACTCACAAGGAGAAGATTACATATAGGTAGAATATTGATAGTACAAGAGTATAAAAGAGAGGAAGATTTTGGTAGCGTGGCCGTGATAGTTATTTACACTTATCGTACACTTATCGTATCTTCTACGTCAATACACATCTATTACATCTTAAGAGGCGACTTCTCAAACACTGCTTCGTTACAACTCTTTATTAATTACGAACATGACATGGACACATTAATAACACCTTCTATTGAAGTTACTAGGACATTATATTATCGTTACTAGACACTGATTCTCGGACACGGACATGAAATGAATACACTTCCCACGTAGGTAACTCATCTCATGGAAAGCTCTGACAAACACTCACGTGACCTAGGAGAGGCCTAGCAGGTAGTCCTGGGTTGTCTCTATGGGAGACTGCTTAGCTGGGAACCGGAGGGAAGTCTCGGTCCTGACCGGAGGCGACTGGAGGTGACCGGAGGCGACTGGCGGCGACCGGAGGCGACTTGCCTCCGGCCCCTGACTTCTCTTCGAGCAGGACTCGGTGTAGTAGCTGGCCACCTTGTTACAAGACAACTCTCTCTCTGCGAATCCCCCTGTGTGTCTCTGGGTATCTCTCTCTGCGAATTGTGCGAGGGAGGACTAGCACGTCCTATATATTGGGATGCCAGCCGTCAGGTTCAGCTGGTCGGGGGGGGGGGGGCGGCGAAGGGTCTCCTTACATTTGACCTGGCCAATGTGAGGTCAGGTCTGGACTTTTTCAGAAACTATCTGGGAAAGTCATCAGGTGGGGCCGTGTGTATATTGGGAGAGCAACCGTGAGAGTTACCCTACACTTGACCTCCCTAATGTCGGGTCAAGACTGGCCCCCCTCTGTGGTGTAGGCCATTGTGTACATTGGGAGAGAGCCGGCTGGTGCCCTCTTACATGTGTGACATGGGAGGGGGAGCTAGTTGATTTGTAGCACCCTTGAGCACCTGCGGGGGATACCCTTACAACTTGACCTCCCTAATGTCGGGTCAAGCCTGGAGTTTCTGAGATGTAAGCTGTGGTCTGACAACCATCACTACATATATATATATATATATATATATATATATATATATATATATATATATATATATATATATATATATATATATATATATATATATATATGTCTTGATAAAATCACACTGGAAAAGGGAAACAACGGAGCACCTTAGCTTTCGTCTTTATTCAAGACATCTTCAGAGGCAACTGGATTACATGGACAGAGAGAGGCTTTAATATACAAGATGACCTTAAAAACATGAGGTCAGGTCATATTGATGTCATCCACTAATCCACACACCAACACACACGTAGAGGAGTTTAAGAGAAGGGGGGTGACCTGACTAGTTACGTCACCCTCCTTCTCTTAAGCTCCTCTACGTGTGTGTTGGTGGATGATATCATTATGACTTGACCTCATGTTTTTAAAGTCACCCTGTATATTTAAGCCTCTCTCTGTCCATGTAATCCGGTTGCCTCTGAAGATGTCTTGAATAAAGACGAAAGCTAAGGTACTCCGTTGTTTCCATTTCCCCTTGTGATTTTATCAAGATTTATCTTATCCACGTTTTCATTGTGGATTTACATGAAATATATATATATATATATATATATATATATATATATATATATATATATATATATATATATATATATATATATATATATATATGTGTGTGTGTGTGTATATATGTAATATTCAGAAATTCAGTGTAATTTCAAACGCCACGCCATTGGAGAGACTGAGTTCAAGGTCGTCTGAGGGAAGACTGTGCTCTCGCACGTAGCGAGAGTTTGTGGAACTAGGCCTATATGATATTAAATGTAATTTACCGAGTTAATAGGGACGCGAATCATGAAATTAAATATCGGTTATAAAATTGAAAATAATTATAGATCGTTTCCCAGTCTGAAAATGTTAACTACGTCCTAATTAAGCTGTTAATCGTCTGGTAAATAAGTCACTCCTGGAAAGCATGAACCAATGAGCAAGGTGGCTGGGCAGCTGTGAAAGAGGTCAAGGACCACCTCTGTGCTGTACCCAGGAGAGACGGATCGCGTGACCTGGTTCCTTCGTTTATTTAACATCAGTATTAACAAGTAAGTTTTATTCAATCTCAGACAAAGCTTGATAGGGCGGTAGGAACAAACGGTGATGTGAGACAATAGCTAACAGATATATATATATATATATATATATATATACTTCATTTTTAGTCCATTAAACACACGGACTTTTGAACATATAATCAACGACCTCACCAGCAAGGAATCGAACCCTCGACCTACTGGGTGGCCCTAGGGAACGCTTACCGGCTAGCCCACAAGGACACTAAAAGCAGTTCTAGACTCTGTTATATTTCACACAAAGCCTGTTCATCGAGCTGATGGCACGGGCAGTTTCCCATTGAGGTTCACGGCGCCATCAACTCGATGAACAGGCTTTGTGTGAAATATAACAGAGTCTAGAACTGCTTTTAGTGTCCTTGTGGGCTAGCCGGTAAGCGTTCCCTAGGGCCACCCAGTAGGTCGAGGGTTCGATTCCTTGCTGGTGAGGTCGTTGATTATATATATATATATATATATATATATATATATATATATATATTGTATATACTGTATATGTAAATATATCTTGATAAAATTACATAGGAAGAAGGGAAACAATGTACCCACAGAGGGCGACCTCATTTTATCGGGAGACCTGACAACGATATCCTCACAAAATATGACGGTTGAAGATGACATGATCACGAGATCTGAGGTTGACGAGTTCTACAATGATTTAAATGATGAGTTACTTAAAGCACAAATGCAGAATATAACATATAGAAAATTCAGATGAGACAACAACGACCCGAAATGGATAAATAATTATTTAAAGAATATTATTGGAAAAAGGATGGCTATAGGTAGAAGAATAAATCGTGGTGAAGTTTACCTCCGAGATTATTATAAGGTATTGGCCGGTAGGGTTGACCGAGATAAGAAAAGCAAAGAGGGATAATGAACTGAAGGTAGCAAGGGAGGCGAAGTCAAACCCCAAGGGGTTCTTTCAAATGTATCAAACTAAAACACGAGAAAAGTTTGGACCAATACAGTCAGATACCGGCGAGCTAACTGATAACTGATAACAGTTTTCCCCACCGAAAATGAAACATGATACCCGAGACACCGACTATATACAGAGATAGTGAAGAAAATTGATTAAGCGAGATAGTAGTGACTAGTACCGACGTTTGTAAGCAAATAGACAAGCTGACGCCTAATAAGTAGCAAGGTCCCGAGGAGATATTTGCCAGAGTATTAAATGAATGTAAGGAAGAGCTTAGTATGCCCTTAGCAAATTTGTTTAACCTGTCCTTAAAAGCGGATATAGTACCAGAATTCCTGAGGATAGCTGGTACCTGACTTAGCTTCAGACGCTACCTGACTTAGCTTGGAGAAGGACGTGTCCTGAAGTGCTCATGTTAGTGACCATTGGCCGCCATGGATCGTTGTGTTATGGGGGAAGAGGGACTGTGTTTGAGGAAAGACGACCCCTTGGCCACTCTGTTAAGTCAGCTGGAGCAGTTGAGGTGAGAGATAGACGTTTTAAAGGGGGGTGTGTTTCCTAGAAGAGGAGTTGGTGGTGAGTGGCTGTCCAGGGTAATTGCTATAAATTGTCGACTGGAAAAACATTGTGCGAGCAATAGTTGGGCGTTCATTGATAACTGGAAACAATTCTATGGCAACGACTACCTGTACACTGTGTACAGTCGTGATGGAGAATACTTGCCTCATGCGGGGGGAAAGACGTTGTCTGCTTCCCTGGAGCGTGAAATTGTCACCCAGAAGGGGGGGGTTTCGCCAGTAGAGAGAGGTCAGGGTAAGTGGAGTCAAAAAACAAGCAGGTTCTGGGGAGTTGAATTGGTTACTCAGGACAAGGGGTAAAGCAGGACCACAGAAGGGTAGGTTTAAATGTATACTATACACACAGTAGGAACGTTAGAAATAAAATAGACTTGCTGAGAACGGTTGTATGTATCGAGAATGTAGACACCATAGCAATCACCGAAACTTGGATGAATCTGGGGAGCAAGAACTTTTTATCAGAGTACAACATAGAAGATTATAGTCTTTTTCACAAGGACAGGTAAGATAGGAGGAGGGAGGGGTCGCACTCTTCGTCAGGGATACATTAAAATGTTGTATTGATAATTCAATAAAGGGTGAAATAGGAACCGAGTCTGTATGGGTAGAAATTGCGGAAGGAAGAAAACAAACTAATTATGGGAATAATTTACAGGCCCCCAAGTTTTGGGAAAGAAGCAGCTCAGCCCATATGGCAGGAAATGAGTGGGGCAGCAAAATACAATAACCTGTGCACCATGGGGATTTCAACTTTAGAAATATTGACTGGGACAACATTGTAGGCGACTATGAATCTGAAGACTTCCTAGACGCAGTACAGGACAATTTTTTAAAACAACTAATTACAAAACCTACCAGAGGTGACAATATATTAGACCTAGTATTAACAAATAATGAAAATATTTTCAGATATATCACAGTAGGGGAAGAATTAGGGAACAGTAATCACAGAGAAATCAGGTCCACCCTAAATTGGGAAAAGAAAAACAATGACAATATGATCAAAGTCCCAGACTTTCGATCGGCGGATTATGAACAGTCAGGTCAGTCCCCGGTTGGAACGGGTGAGGTCGCCGGCGACACAACAATTGATCATGACTATAATATATTCACTAGTATACTAGGTAAAGCACAGGAACAAAATATACCATACAGAAAAATTAGGTCAAAAAAGAATGAACCAGGGTGTATGACCAAAAACTTAAACATGACATAGGAATAAAGAAAGGAATATATAAGAAATTAAAGGGAGGGGAGGAGCAGCTCAGAAATAGGTATAATGAACTATCTAGGAAGGTTAAGAAAAATGTAAGGAAGGCAAAGAGGGACTACGAAATCAGGATAGCAAGAGAATCCAAGGCAAATCCCAAGGCATTTTTTCAGGTATATTGGACAAAGGTCAAGGAGAAAGTAGGGCCCTTAAATTCAAAGAGAGAGTAAGTGATCGATGATAATGAGAAAATAAGCAAAGCATTAAACAGCTACTTCTTATCAGTTTTTACACAGGAAATTCACGAGGAAATGCCAGAGGCGAAACAGATATTTAGGGGAAATAAAGAAGAGAAATTAAAGAATATCACTATTAGAAAAGAGGATGTCCTTATGAAGATAAATAAATTACAGAAGACAAAATCCCCAGGGCAGGATGAAATTTTCCCTCGAGTTTTGAAAGAGTATAAGGAACAGATTAGCAGACCCCTCGTAAATTTATTTACAAAATCATTAGACACGGGAGTTGTGCCAGAATTGTGGAAACAGACAAATGTAGTACCCATATTCAAAAAGGGAGACAGAGCATCGGTGTCAAATTATCAGCCGATTAGTTTGACGTCAGTAGTGGGGAAATTTCTTTAATCAATTATAGCAAATAGCATCCGATCGCATTTAAAGAAAACCAAATTAATCTACGATTTCCAATATGGGTTTACAAAAGGAAAATCTTGCCTAACAATTCTGATAACGTTTCTTAGGAAAGTCTTCGAGGTAGTAAATAATGACGAAAATTACGATGTTATTTACTTAGACTTCAGCAAAGCGTTTGACAGAGTACCGCATCAGAGGCTTCTGAGAAAAGTTAAGGCTCACGGTATCGAAGGGAAAGTTTTAAATTGGATAAAATCATGGCTCACCAGTAGAACACTGAGGGTCGGTGTTGATGGTTTTAAATCTGAGTGGGGCTGTGTAACTAGTGGGGTTCCCCAGGGATCAGTACTGGGCCCACTCTTGTTCATAATCTACATAAATGATCTAGATACTGGGCTCAGCAGTGACATAAGCAAGTTTACGGATGACACCAAAATAGGGAAGCAGATTAATTCAGGGCAGGATGCAAATGCAGTACGGGAGGATTTAAATAAACTGCAGGAGTCGTCAGTAAATGGCAAATGAAATTAAACACCAGCACTTAATATTGGAAGAACAAATACTCTCAATGTATACAGCCTTACAACATCAACTTAGAGAAGTCTACTTGTGAAAGAGAACTTAGGGGTATTTGTAAGCCCGGACCTACGGCCTAGAAAACAGTGCGTTATTGTTCGAAATAAGTCAAACAGAGTATTGGGTTTTATATCTAGAAGTGTAAGTAATAAGGGTGCGGAGGTCATATTTCAACTATATCTTGCTCTCGTCAGGCCGCACCTCGATTATGCTGCTCAGTTCTGGTGCCCTTGTTATAGAATGGATATCAATTCATTAATTCACTGGAGTCGGTGCAGCGAAGAATGACGAAAATGATTCCGGGATTCAGAAACCTTCAATATCAAGATAGAGTAAAGAAACTAAACTTACTGTAAATGCCTTAGTTAAGGACGTTCAGGTGACGGGCAAGTCGAAGGGAATGATTGAAACCCGTCTTTTGAAGCATTCAATATTATTTACTGATGTGGTCAAAACCTGCAGAGAACAAGGCGGTCATTAGTATTACATGGTGATCTGTCTGATACATAATTAGTTAATCTCACACAATTTATCTTAATTATAATTGATTATTGAACATAATGACATAATACAAAGTTCATAACTCTATTAATCTTAGTTACACTTCATTCCACGTTGTCTTATTGCTCCAGATAAAAGGCAGGAACGAGTAGGCATAATTAGTCCACAATATTTCAGTACTGAAGGGTATGTCACCACTTTGGCTTTATATACAAGTGCGGGTCAATGCGAACCAGTATGGTGTTCCAAGGGAAAATAGTACGGTGTAAATTTTTCCAATACAAACTCGGCCAGGATTGGGAGTCGGTGTGGTCCATTGCTAGCAGAGGGCTGGTCCTCACAGCATCACTTGAGAGGGCAATCTCCTCCAGTCCAGGCGGCCACGCCACCCTTTAAACCCTACATTTAGCAGAATCAGGACCTCGTCAGTAAACACCGCCCACCCCCTTGTCTTTGTTCAGGTAAGGCAGCAAACGCCAGTACTGACTCTAGTGGCGATAACACTCCCGGCGGTGCCAGCACTTACGCTAGTGGTGATGACACTCCCGACGGTAAACACCCCCCCCCCCCCCCAGCCGCCACATCTGGTGAAGTAGCAGGCCGAGTGAGTGGGGGGGGGGGGGGCGTGGTTGCAGAAAGATCTAAAGCTTGTTCGGGTAGGGCAGCACACGCCAGCACTGACACCATCGATAATAAGCCAGCGGCGATAACACTCCCTGCGGTGCCAGCACATTACGCCAGTGGCGATGACACTCCCGGTGGTAAACACCCCCCCCCCCCCCAGCCGCCACATCTGGTGAAGTAGCAGGTCGAGTGGGGGGGGGGGGGGATGTAGGTGCAGAGAGATCTGTTTGTTCGGGTAGGGCAGCATACGCCAGCACTGACACCATCGATAATAAGCTAGTGGCGATAAAACTTACATTCCCTAGAAAGACGAAGAGTGCGATGAGATATGATATAAGTATTTAAGTGGGTGAAAGGAATCATTGAAGGAGATATAGATAAAGTTCTTATAATATCCGAGCAGAATAGGAATCGTAGCAACGGATTTAAGTTAGATAAGTTTAGCTACTTTGTAGTAAGTGCTGGAACTCTAGAAAGTTTCAAAAAGAGGCTAGATAGATTCATGGATGATAGAGAATGGTAGTAACTCTCGACAGGATCTGCCATGCACAGGCCAACTGGCCTATTGCAGACTCGTTATTTTCCTATGTTATTATAGCGAATGTAATCCCGATTTCTCAGAAGGGAGATAGATCACAATCCTCTAACTACCGTCCAATCTGCTTAACATAAATTGGAGGCAAATTACTGGAAGCAATAATTTCAAACTCTATTCGAAATCACCTGGAGAAGCACAAGTTGATCAATGATTCCCAACATGGCTTCACTTCACAAGCGGGAGTTCATGTCTAACTAATCTATTAACATTCTTTTCATCTTTTTTCAAATCAGTGGACGAGGGGCACAATTATGATGTGGTATATCTCGACTTTTGCAAAGCCTTCGACAGAATCCCCCACGAAAGAATAATAAGAAAAGTGGAGGCTCATATCATTAAAGGATATATTCTAAAATGGATTAGGGCGTGGTTACAGGACAGGAAACAGCGGGTGAGCATTAACGGCACTTAATCCGATTGGAGCAACGTCACAAGTGGAGTACCCCAAGGCTCAGTACTTGGATCATTATTATTTATTATATGCATAAACGACATACTGTAGATATCGGCGTAGACAGCAAGATAAGTAAGTTTGCTAATGACACCAAAATACGGCGTTTAATTTTATCTAACGAGGACTCCGCAAATCTACAGGAAGATCTAAAAAAAGTTTTCGAATGGTCTGAAAAACGGCAGATGAAATTCAATGTAGACAAATGTAAAGTACTTAGTCTAGGAGAAACCAGATATCAGATGAACAACGATGTTATTGAGAAATCCGTATGTGAGAAAGATTTTGGAGTAATGATAAGTAGGAATCTTAAGCCAAATAAACAATGTGTATTTGCTCGAAACAAGGCTAATATAGTACTTGGGTTCATACAAAGGAGTGTTAGTTACAGGACTAGAGAGGATATCCTAAAACTATATCTTGTGCTTGTGAAACCTCACTTGGATTACGCATTTCAATTCTGGTCACTGTACTACAGAATGGATATAGCATCCCTAGAAAGAATTCAGAGGAGAATGACAAGACTAATCCCGGGCATTAGGAACCTTGAGTACAGAAACATAAGAACATAAGAAAATAAGGAGTCTGTAATAGGCCGGTTGGCCTGTGCATGGCAGCTCCTGTGGAGAGTTACTACCACTATCATTCATGAATATATCCAGCCTCCTTTTGAAACTTTCCAGCGTTCCAGCACTTACTACAAAGTTGCTAAGCTTGTTCCACTCGTCCACCACCCTATTTGTAAACCAGTTCCTTCCTATCTCCCTCCTAAACCTAAACTTATCCAACTTAAATCCGTTGTTTCGAGTCCTATCCTGCTCGGATATAATAAGAACTTTCTCTATATCACCTTTATTGATTCCTTTCACCCACTGGAATACTTCTATCATATCTCCCCGCACTCTTCGTCTTTCTAGGGAATGCAAGTTTAGTTTCTTTAACCTATCCTGATATGGAAGGTTTCTATGTCCCGGAATCATTTTCGTCATTCTTCGGTGTACCAACTCTAGTGAATTGATATCCATTCTATAATAAGGGGGCCAGAACTGAACCGCAGAATCGAGGTGCGGCCTGACTAGCGCAAGATATAGTTGCAATAAGACCTCTGCACTCTTATTACTTACACTTCTAAATATAAAACCCGATACTCTGTTTGCCTTATTTCGAACATTAACGCACTGTTTTCTAGGCCATGGGTCCGGGCTTACAAGTACCCCTAGGTCTCTTTCACAAGTCGACTTCTCCAGGTTGATGTTGTTAAGGCTGTATACATTGACAGTATTTGTTCTTCCAAAATTAAGTACGCTGCACTGCTGGTGTTGAATTTCATTTGCCATTTTTCAGGCCACCCCTGCAGTTTATTTAGATCCTCCTGTAAAGCATTTGCATCCTGCCCTGAATTAATCTGCCGCCCTATTTTGGTGTCATCCGCAAACTTGCTTATGTCACTGCTCGTCCCAGTATCTAGATCGTTTATGTAGATTATGAACAAGAGTGGGCCTAGTACTGACCCCTGGGGAACCCCACTGGTTACACGACCCCTCTCAGATTTAACACCATCTACGCTGACCCTCTGCATTCTATCGGTGAGCCATGATTTTATCCAATTTAAAACTTTCCCCTCGATACCATGAGACTTTATTTTTCTTAGAAGCCTCTGATGCGGTACCCTGTCAAATGCTTTGCCAAAGTCTAAGTAAATAACATCGCAATTTTCGTCATTATCTACTACCTCGAAGACTTTCCTAAAAAATGTCAGCAGATTTGTTAGACAAGATTTTCCCTTTGTAAACCCATGTTGAGAGTTGTAGATTAATTTGCTTTTCTCTAAATGCGATCGGATGTTATCTGCTATAATTGATTTAAGAAATTTCCCCACTACTGACGTCTAACTGATCGGCCGGTAATTTGACGCTGACGCTCTGTCTCCCTTTTTGAATATGGGGACTACATTTACCTGTTTCCACATGTCTGGCATAACTCCCGTGTCTAATGATTTTGTAAATAAGTTTACGAGGGGTCCGCTAATCTGTTCCCTACAGTCTTTCAAGACTCGAGGGAAAATTTCATCCGGCCCTGGGGATTTTGCCTTCTTTAGTTTATTTATCTTCTTAAGAACATCCTCTTTTCTGATAGTGATATTCTTTAGTTTCTCTTCTTCCTTTCCCTTAAATATCAGTTCCACCTCTGGAATATCATTGCGAATTTCTTTTGTGAATATTGATAAGAAGTAGCTGTTCAATGCTTTGCTTATTTCCTCACTGCCATTTATTACTTCTCCCCTCCCTGACTTTAAAGGCCCAACTTTGTCCTTGACCTTTGTTCTATATTCCTGGAAAAATCTCTTGGGATTTGCCTTGGATTCTCTTGCTATTTTGATTTCATAGTCTCACTTTGCTTTCCCTACATTTTTCTTAACATTCTTAGATAGTTCATTATACCTATTTCCGAGCTGCTCCTCCCCTCCCTTTAATTTCTTATATATTCCTTTCTTTATTCCTATGTCACGTTTAAGTTTTCTGGTCATCCACCTTGGTTCATTCTTATTTGACCTAATTTTTCTGTATGGTATATTTTGTTCTAGTACTTTATGTAGTATACTAGTGAATATATTATAGTCATGATCAATTGTTGTGTCATCTATGACCTCACCCCTTCCTACTGGGGACTGACGTGACTGTTCCCAGGTGATCTCACCTAGGTACCTTCTTAACCCTTGATAATCGGCCAACCGAAAGTTTGGGACTCTGACCATATTGTCATTGTTTTTCATTTCCCAATTTAGGGTGAACCTGATTTCTCTGTGATCACTGTTACCTAGTTCTTCCCCTACTGTGATATCTCTGATAATATTTTCTTTATTTGTTAATACTAGGTCTAATATATTGTCACCTCGAGTAGGTTCAGTAATTAGTTGTTTCAAAAAATTTTCCTGTACTGCGTCTAGGAAGTCTTCAGATTCATAGTCGCCTACAATGTTGTCCCAGTCAATATTTCTGAAGTTGAAATCCACCATAATGCACAGGTTGTTATATTTTGCTGCCCTACTCATTTCCTGCCATATGGGCTGAGCTGCTTCTTTGCCAAGACTTGGGGGCTTGTAAATCTCTCCCATAATTAGTTTTTCTCTTCCTTCCGTGATTTCTACCCAAAGAGACTCGGTTCCTATTTCTCCCTTTATTGAATTATTAATACAACATTTTATGTATCCTTGACGAAGAGTGGGACCCCTCCCTCTTTCCTAACTTCCCTGTCCTTGTGAAAAAAGTTGTACCCTTCTATGTTGTACTCTGATAAAAAATTTTTGCTCCCCAGATTCATCCAAGTTTCGGTGATTGCTATGACGTCTACATTCTCGGTACATACAACCGCTCTCAGCAAATCTATTTTATTTCTAACGCTCCTACTGTTTGTATAGCATACATTTAGACCTACCCTTCCCTGGTCCTGCTTTACCCCTTGTCCTGAGTAACCAATTTTGCTTCCCAGGACGAGCCTGTTTTTTGACTCCCACTTACCCTGACCTCTCTCTACTGGCGAACCCCCCCCCCCCCTTCGGAGTGACAATTTCACGCTCCAGGGATGCAGACAACGTCCTTATCCCCGCACGAGATAAGTGTACTCTGTCACGACTGTACAGGTAGTCGTTGCCATAGAATCGTTGCCAGTTATCAATGAATGCCCAACCATTGTTTGAACAATGTTTTTCCAGTCGGCAATTTATAGCAATTGCTCTGGACAGCCATTTACGACCAACCCCTCTTCTAGGCAAGACACCACATACTATAGGGATCCCTCCCCTATCTCTAATCTTCCCCAGCGCCTCCCTATACCTCTTGAAAAGTTCCTCACTCCTAACCTTTCCTATGTCATTTCCTCCCACACTAAGACACACTACTGGATTGGTACCCTCCCCTGACAAAACCCTATCTATCCTCTCAGCTACATGCTCTATCCCAGCCCCAGGAAAACACACCCTAGTCCTATCCCTTACACAAAAAGTCCTATCTAAAAACCTCACCTGGCTGTCCCCAACTATCACGACCTTACCTGTGGGCAGGGTTTGTACAACTGCCCTTTCCTCTCCTTGCTCCATACCGTCCTGCCTCTTCTCTTCCCCGCCAGCTTCCTTCAGCACCTGGTAGGGGTTACTGCACTCCACACCCTGGTCAGCTTTCCTGAGTCTGACCCTAGTCCCCTTGGAGACAACCACTCTCCACGCCTGCTCCTCCTTTGCAGGTGTCCTGCTAGGCAGGACACCAACCTGAAGGAGTTCACTCCTGAGGGCTTCATTTTCCCCCTTTAGAGTGTCAAGCTCACTCCTCAACTGCCCCAGCTGCCTTAACAGAGTGGCCAGTAGGTCGTCTTTCCCCACACTACGCTCCTCTTCCCCCAAGACACAACGATGCAAGGCGGCCATTTTCCTTGATCACTACGGGAGCACTTGGGGGCACGACCTTCTCCAAGCTGGGTCAGGTACATCCTCCTCTAGTGCATTTGCATCGTGCCCTGAATTAATCTGCGGCCCTATTTTGGTGTCATCCGCAAACTTGCTTATATCACTGCTGATCCCAGTATCTAGACAGTTTAAAGCATCTTAATTTGCACTCCCTCGAGAGACGTAGAGTGAGGGGAGATATGATAGAGGTTTATAAATGGAAGTCAGGACTAAACAAAGGTGATATAACAAAAGTACTCAAACTATCTAACCAGGAGCGAACTCGTAACAATGGGTTTAAATTAGACAAATTTAGATTTAGGTGAGAGATTGGTAAACATTGGTTTGGAAATAGAGTAGTGGATGAATGGAACAAGTTACCAAACCCCATCATTAACTCGAATACGCTGAATAGCTTCAAGCATAGGTTGGATGGACATATGAGCGATAGGGGTAGGGTGTAAATGGGACTGCCCAGTATGAGCCAATAGGCCCGCTGCAGGTTCCTCCATTCTTATGTTCTTATGTAAGACATCTTCAGAGGCAACTGAATTACAAGGACTGAGAGAGGCTTATGTACACGGGTGACCTTACAAAACATGAGGTCAGGTCAAAAAAATTACATCCACTAATCCACACACCACCACCACCGCAAACACAAGAGCAGGTCAAAAATATATGAGACACACTACTCATCTTTCCTACATCTAACTCGAATGCTTTCAAAGCATTTTTAACCTTGGGCCACTGACAAATAAATTTGTGTAACTTGTTATCAGTTTTGTACTGACCATCACTAAGGTTTATAGAATTAATTTCTCTAATCAAACTTGATTCAACCAGAAGTCTTTCTGTGACACACGATGATTTATACACTTCTAAACTGTTTTCCAATCTATTATGTATTTGTGACCCTGAATTTGTTGAAGAAGAACTGCAACACATTCAGTCCATTGCACAAAAACTTGGGTACCCTTCATTGTTTGTTGATCGTTGTTTTATTCTGCTCAAACTAGGCAAGTTCCTACATTTAAGAATAGTTTGACTCTACCCTATCGCAAGGAATCTGTCCCGTTAGTTCAGTCCCTTTAATTATTAAACATTAATGTTGTTTTTAAGTATGACTCAACTATTACTAATATGTTAATTAAGAATAGCGCAAATGGAAGTGTTTACTGCAATCCATGTAGTAATTGTAATGAAAATTATGTAGGTCGGACTGGGAAAGCATTGCAACTCAGAATTAAACAGCACAAGTACAAAATTAGAACAGTATCTGAAAGCAGTGCATTGATCGTTCATATAAGGAACAAAATTAATCCCATAGATTGGGAAAGCAGTTTAGAAGTGTATTAATCATCGTGTGTCACAGAAAGACTTCTGGTTGAATTAAGTTTGATTAGAGATATTTATTCTACAAACCTTAGTGATGATCTGTATAAAACTGATAGCAGTTTACAAAAATTTATTTGTCAGCGGCCCAAGGTTAAAAATCCTTTGAAAGCATTTTAGGTACTTAAGAACATAAGATAATAAGGAGTCTGCAAAAGGCCGGTTGGCCTGTGCATGGCAGCTCCTGTCGAGAGTTACTACCATGAATCTATCTAGCCTCCTTTTAAAAATTTCCAGCTCTCCAGCACTTACTGCAAAGTTGCTAAGTTGGTTCCACTCGTCCACCACCCTAATTGTGAACCAGTTCCTTCCTATCTCCCTCCTAAGCCTAAACTTTTCCAACTTAAATCCGTTGCTACGAGTCCTATCCTGCTCGATATTATAAAAACTTTATCTAAATCTACTTTATTGATCCCTTTCACCCACTTAATTACTTCTATCATATCTCCCCGCACTCTTCGTCTTTCTAGGGAATGCAAGTTTCGTTTCTTAAATGTTTGAAGTTTAATCTATCCTGATATGGAAGATTTCTAAGTCCTAGGATCATTTTCGTCATTCTTCGCTGCACCGACTCCAGTGAATTGATATCTATTCTATAATAGAGGCACCAGAACTGAACAGCAAGATATAGTTGCAATATGACCTCCACACTCTTATAGATGATTAGTGGGTCTCATATATTTTTTACCTAACTTAACATGACTAGTTACGTCGCCCTTTCTTATAAGCTCCATTTGTGTTTGCGGTGGTGGTGGTGTGTGGATTAGTAGATGTCATGTTCTTGACGTGACCTCATGTTTTGTAAGGTCACCCTGTGTACATAAGTTTCTCTCAGTCCTCGTAATTCAGATGCCTCTGAAGATGTCTTGAATAAAGACGAAAGCTAAGGTACTCCATTGTTCCCTTTTTCCTGTGTGATTTTATCAAGATTTATTTTATCCGCGTTTCTATTGCGGATCTACATGAAATATATATATATATATATATATATATATATATATATATATATATATATATATATATATATATATATATATATATATATATATATATATATATATATATATATGCTGATAACCACAAGGAAAAAGAAAACACGAAGTTCCCAATCGCTTACGTGTAATTCACATCTTCAGGGGTGAGTACAAACTAAGTAGAAGTTCAGAACAAGTTATATGTATATATATATATATATATATATATATATATATATATATATATATATATATATATATATATATATATATATATATATATATATATATATATATATATATACAGAGGAGGGTGAGATCAAGTCCACAGAGGTATAGGTAATGACCCTACTAATCTTCACCAAAGCACTGCAGCGGTCGGTAGTCATAAGAACATAAGAACATAAGAATGGAGGAAACTGCAGCGGGCCTATTGGCCCATACTGGGCAGTCCCGTTTACACCCAACCCCTATTGCTCATATGAGCATCCAACCTATGTTTGAAGCAATTCAGCGTATTCGAGTTAATGATGATATTTGGTAACTTGTTCCATTCATCCACTACTCTGTTTCCAAACCAGTGTTTACCTATTTCACGCCTAAATCTAAATTTGTCCAATTTAAAACCATTGTTACGAGTTCGCTCCTGGTTGGATAATTTGAGTACCTTTGTAATGTCCCCTTTGTTTAGCCCTGCCTTCCATTTATACACCTCTATCAGGTCGCCCCTCGCTCTACGTCTCTCAAGGGAGTGCAAATTAAGATGCTTTAACCTGTCTCTATACTCAAGGTTCCTGATACCCGGGATTAGTCTTGTCATTCTCCTCTGGATTCTTTCCAAGGATTCTATATCCATTCTGTAATACGGTGACCAGAACTGGACTGCGTAATCCAGGTGTGGTCTCACAAGAGCAAGATACAGTTTTAGGATGACCTCGCTAGTCTTGTAACTAACACTCCTTTGTATGAACCCAAGTACTTTATTAGCCTTGTTACGAGCAAAAACACATTGTTTACTTGGCTTAAGGTTCCTACTTATCATTACTCCTAAATCTCTCTCGCAGTCGGATTTCTCTATGGCATCGTTGTTCATCTGGTATCTGGTTTCCCTGTTTACATTCCCTATACTGAGTACTTTACATTTGTCAATGTTGAATTTCATCTGCCATTTTTCAGACCATTCGAAAAATTTGTTTAGATCCTCCTGTAGTTTTGCCGAGTCCTCGTCAGATTTGATAACACGTCCTATTTTAGTATCATCAGCAAATTTACTTATGTTGCTGTCTATGCCGATATCTATGTCGTTTATGTATATAATAAACAATAATGGTCCAAGTACTGAGCCTTGGGGAACTCCACTTGTGACGTTGCTCCAATGGGACTTAGTGCCGTTAATGCTCACTCGCTGTTTCCTGTCCTGTAACCACGCCCTAATCCATTTAAGGATGTCACCTTTGATGCCATGAGCTTCTACCTTTCTAATTAGTCTTTCGTGGGGTACTCTGGCGAAGGCTTTGCTAAAGTCGAGATATACCACATCATAATTGTGCCCCTCGTCCACTGATTCGAAAACTGATGAAAAGAATGTTAATAGATTAGTTAGGCAAGAACGTCCGCTTGTGAAGCCATGCTGGGAATCATTGATCAATCTGTGCTTCTCCAGGTGATTTCGAATAGAGTTTGAAATGATTGCTTCCAGTAATTTGCCTACTATTGATGTTAGACTGATTGGGCGGTAGTTAGAGGATAGTGATCTATCCCCCTTCTTGAAGATCGGTATTACATTCGCTATCCTCCAGGATTCTGGTACTACACCTGTTTTTAAGGACATGTTAAACAACTTTGCTAAGGGCATACTAAGCTCTTCCTTACATTCCTTTAATACTCTGGCAAATATCTCATCGGGACCAGGTGACTTATTAGGCTTTAGTTTGTCTATTTGCTTACTAACATCGTTACTAGTCACTACTATCTCACTTAATTTGTTTTCTTCACTATCTCTGAATAGAGTCGGTGCCTCGGGTATCATGTTTAAATTTTCGCTGGTGAAAACTGTTGAAAAATATTTATTCAAATTATTGCTCATTTCTCCGTCGTTATCAGTGAGCTCGCCGGAGTCTGACCGTATTGGTCCAATCTTTTCTCGTGTTTTAGTTTGGTACATTTGGTAGAATCCTTTGGGGTTTGTCTTTGCCTCCCTTGCTATCCTTACCTCATTATTCCTCTTTGCTTTCCTTATCTCGGTTTTAACCCTACTCGCCAATACCCTATAATAGTCCCGGAGGTGAATTTCGCCACGATTTATCCTTCTACCTATAGCCTTCCTTTGGCCAATGATGTTCTTTAAATAATTATTTATCCATTTAGGGTCATTGTTGTTTGATCTGAGTTTTTTGTATGGTATGTTCTGCCTTTGTGCATTAAGTAACTCACTATTTAAATTGTCGTGGAACTCGGCAATCTCAGATCTCGTTATCAGGTCGGTGTCATCTGTCAGGTTCACGGCCAAGCGCGACACCCCCTCTCTTAGCTGCCTCTTTAAACTGTCAAAGTTTGCCCTTCTGAAATCTGGTACTTTAGTGGAATTTTCCTTACGTCTGCCCTGAAAATCTAACTGGAATCGAATTTCTTTGTGATCGCTGTTTGCAAGTTCGTTCCCTACCTCGACATTGCTAATGAGGTTTTCTCTGTTTGACAAAACTAAATCCAATATATTATTACCCCGTGTGGGTTCGGTTATATGTTGACTTAGGAAACAGTCCTGGATCGTCTCGAGAAAATCCTCTGATTCTGAGTTTCCCGTAAGGTCGGTCCAATCTATTTGGCCAAGGTTAAAGTCGCCTACTATACAGACTTTGTTGTGTATGGAAGCCCTGCGCATTTCATCCCAGATAAGTCGCTCATTGACTCTGTCAAGATTGGGGGGTCTATATATTACTCCTGTGATTAATTTTTCCCGACCGTCGCTTAATTCTATCCAAATTGTTTCTGTATTCCTCTCAGTTTTTATTTCCTTATTTATTTCACACTTCAGATTATCCCTAACATAGATTGCTACTCCGCCTCCTTTCCTGGTCTGCCTATCGGTATGGAACAGTTTGTAACCCGCAATTTGGTATTCGACTGGTAATTCACGTGTGTCTAGGTTGATCCATGTTTCAGTGAATGCAATTATATCGATTTCTTCTGTACATACCAAGGCCCTAATATCATCCATTTTGTTTCTCATACTTCTACTGTTCGCGTAATATACATTTAAGTTAGTCGTGTTCTGAGTCCTTCCCTTACCGCGTTTAGTTTTAAACTCCCTGTCTAATTTAGTTATGTCATCATTCCTAACACTATTTCCCTGTAATCTTTCGCCTTGTTTACCCGCTCCCACTGCAGTCTCCTCCACCCCCGTGCCCCTATGTTCTCTTAGCAGTTTAAAGACTTCGATATCTTTTGAACTGCCCCCTCTAGAGCCCCAGCCAGGGTTGCTACTCCATCCCTAGACAGGTGCACCCCATCCCTAGCATAAAGGTCCCTTCTGCCATAGAAGTTGTCCCAGTTGTCAATGAATGGGACTGATATTGACTTGCAATATCTGTCAAGACGGTCGTTAACACCAACCGCCCTTGACAACCATTCACTGCCAACTCTCCTTCTAGGCAGGACACCGCATATGATAGGGATCCCTCCCTTAGTCCTAATACGATCTATGGCTGCCTTGAACTTATCAAGAAGCTCCTCGCTCCTACACCGGCCAATATCATTGCCTCCTGCACTGAGGCAGATAATGGGTTTGTTCCCATTACCAGACAAGATATTGTCCATCCTGTCAATTATATCCCCCACCCCAGCTCCTGGCAAACACACCCTCATCCTATTTTTGTTTTTACCACAAAAGGCCCTGTCCATGTACCTTACCTGTGAGTCACCAACAATTAAAGTTTTTATACCTTCCTTGTCATCCCTGTCTGTACTAACGTCCAATTCGTCTATCAAGGGACTGAACGGGTTGGTACACTTAGCTGTTGTTGTCGTTGTTGTCGTATCCTTGGTGTGCTTTTTCACCAAAAGCTTTGTCTTCCCACTACTCACAATTTTCCACTCGCTTGATTTTTCGTCAGCCACTGGCTTTACTCGTCCAGCCTCTCCTTTTAACATCGCCAGCTCTTCCCTTAATTTCAAGTTCTCCAACTTGACCTTCGCCAATTCTTCAGTGGACCACTCCAGTTTGGTCACCAAACTCTCATACCCAAGACCGCACCTTGCTCTGGCCATATCTGATAATTATCCCTCCGGAGCTAACCCTGCCGTGACCTTTCCCCTAGTGAGGTCAGAACACAACTGAGGTCAGAACACAAGTCAGGTCAGAGGAAGAGACTGACTCAACCTTCTCACCTGGTTACAAATCTTCTTAATTACAAAATTGTCCAATTTGTACATACCATTACTCAAACTCATGTTAACGGATTCGGTATGTTAAATGAGACTAGATTTTATAATGTTCCTACTGTCAATTGAATTACAAGGTAATATTGAGGAGGCATTATCCCAGTCAATGCAATGTTTATTATCCCTCAAATGAACAAACAGAGCATTGGATTCCTGGCCTGTCCTAACACTATATTTATGCTGTTTAAGTCTAGTTACAAGATCTTTACCTGTCTGGCCTAAGTAAAACATATTACATTCCTTGCAAGGGACTTTATAAATGCAGCCATTTGTATTGTTGGGGGAGTTCTTGATTAACATTTGTTTAACAGTGCATGAGTTTTTAAATGCCACATTGACGTTCCAGGTTTTTAGTTGTAAAGGAATGTGTGAGATATTTTTGTGAAATGGTAATATCAAGATATTCTTATGGTCATGGGTGGGCTTGGGATCAGTTCTATAAAAAGTTTTCTTAGTAATGTTTAGGCATTTGTCTATGAAAGTTCTAGGGTATTTAAGGTTTGAGGCAATATTATAGATATATTTATATTCCTCATCAATGAATTCCGGACTGCAAATTCTCAAAGCACGTAAAAACATTGTTGAAAATATTGTCTGTTTGACTTTATTATGGTGGGCAGAATAATGATGAATGTATGAACACACATTAGTAGGTTTTCTATAAATACTGAACTTAAAGGTGTTACCTATTCTGTGGATCAGACAGTCTAGGAATGGCAATTTACAGTCTTGCTCTAATTCCACAGTTAATTTGATCGAGGGGGCTTAGTTATTAAGTTGTGGCAGGAAAGCTTTTAGGCCCTCGTTACTTGGCCAGAGACATAATTCTGCCCACCATAATAGAGTCAAATAGTCAGTATTTTCAACAATGTGGCACTAATTAGCTCGGTGTCAGTGATCTTCCCCTTATGGGTTTAATCTCCTGGTGGCACTAACTATCTCGGTGCCAGTGATATTCCCTCTTGTGTGTTCTCTCTGCTGGTGGCACTAACTAGCTAAAAGCAGGGCGGCATGAAAGAAGGTTGCAGGTAATTTGTTCCTCTTCTGATACAACCCTAACAATTCCGCTCACGGCTCTCGTTGCCGAGCCCACAGCCCTACCACCCATCTTTACAGCATCATTCCCAGTCGATACGCGGCGCTGAGTGGGGGTCCGGGAATGTAAGGCGCGAGTGGGAATTAAGGTGGGAATTGGAATCATGTTGAGAATGGATAGCGGACCCCACGAAGGGAATCATGTGGGAATGGATCTAAAGCCTGGTGGGGCACGAATCACAATGGTCCGTGTTGACTAATTGAGGACGGGAATAATGGCAGGAATGGGAATGGTGGATGACGTGGGTGCCTGTCGTCCCTAAACTAGACTACTAATGGCAGCGGGATATTACAAGTTCTTTTTATTAACCTCATTTGAAAGACTGGCGGCACGTGTGTACATGGGAGGGGAAGTGTAGTGTAATGTTTGTGTGTGTGTGTTGGACCTTGTTCAGTATATAATGTATACACTAAGAGGACTGAGTTTAGTGTTACTTCTCCTTTCCTTCAGGTTTAAAAGGTTAGAAGATTTTAAACACTATACAACTGGAGTCGTTTTCCTGCGTTATATAACTTTAATGTTTGGTAGACTGCCATGCACTTTTTTTCCTCTGATGAAATATATAATGTACGGCTACAGAAACCAGGTAAGGGTTGTTATGATTCAAGGAGGTCTGGATTGAAGTGGGGTCACAAATTGATTGTATACTTGTGTGTATTGTTTATCAGCAAGGGAACACAGACACACATATGCCCGTAACTCGTAATATACTGTGTGTGTATATATTTATATATATATATATATATATATATATATATATATATATATATATATATATACACTAGCGGAATCGCCGCCCTCCGGGCGGCTCTTTCGCTAGGCCACGGTAGGACGCCACCTTCAGCGAGGCTCCACATTGTCTCACAGTAGTGCATGAAGGTAGACCACATTTTTGGTTTTGCCATTAGCAGCAAGTATGTACAGATTTTTGCCAGTTCCCACTCTGGAGCATCCAACATAGAACTGTCCATGAGAGAAGCTAGGGAACACCAGGTTTAGGCCAACTATCTTTAGGGACTGTCCCTGGCTTTTGTAGATGGTCATGGCAAAGCTCACTTTAACCGGGAACTGAAGTCGCTTAAACTCAAATGGCAAGTCAGTGGTGATGAGAGGTATCCTTGGTATAAAAAGTCCTCTCCTTTAGCTTTTCCTGTCAGTATTGTAGCTTCCAGTATATGTGGCATCATGTTCTTCACCACCAGTTTTGTGCCATTGTAGAGGATTGGTGGTTCAAGATTTCTTAAGAGCATTATAGGAGTTCCAATCTTGAGAGTGAGGTGGTGAGGAGGCATTCCAGCGGGCTCCAAAGAATTAAGGAATTATGCAGGGTACGGACTGCTTGGTCCTGGTCGATTACTGTATCAACAGATTTGAATGAGGTCTCACTGCCTGGAAGCTGTCTGAGTAGAGTCATGTTGATTTCAGCCACTGTTTCATTCTTTGGTGCCAGAATTGCACGTTCACGCAGCCACTTGTGATCCTTGTAGTGGTGGATAATGTTTGGGTAGACCATGTTAGTGAGCTCAGTTGAGGACTTTACAACATTTCCACATCCTTGAGGAATGATTATTTGTTCTTCTGAATCAACAGGAAAAGTTCCATTCCCAATCTGCAGTAGAAGGTTTGGAAACCGTCCAACATCCTGATCTCCTTGTACATGTACTCTCATGTTTGTGGAAAGGGTGAGTGTCTGAACACTTCTCCAAAGGTATGATGCCTTAAGGCACGCATTCAGTTCATCAGCTGGAGTGCTTCGAGGAATGACAGGTAGGGTCTGCCGAAAGTCTCCAGCAATGACCATTGTAATGCCATCCATGAGATGGTCCTGTCCAATGCTTCAAACGCTAACTTGTGAGACATAGTTCATTCATCCCAGACTATGAGGCTGCATTTTTCTAAGAGTTTTGCATTTGCCGATCCTTTTTTGATGTTGCACACTGGATTCTCATTGTGAGAGATGTTGAGAGGCAGTTTAAAAGTTGAGTGTGTAGTACGTCCTCCTTCTAGTAGTGTTGCAGCAATGCCTGAGGATGTCACAGCAAGAGCAATTTTCCCCTGATGACGTACTTTGGTCAACAGAAGGTTGATGAGGAATGTTTTTCCTATCACGCCAGGTGCATCAAGAAAGATCATACCTCCCTGCTCCGCTTGTATCGCTTGCAGGATCTGTTCATAAGTATTTGCTTGATGAGGCACCAGGTGAGGCTCATTTCCTTCAAGAAAATACACCAGAACTTCAACTGAGTAGTCTGTCTCTCTGAGCAACTCCCTGTTTGCAACTACTAGTTCATCTCGGTTTGGGGAAGGCAATCCAAAATCAGTCAGGTTTTTTCCGCATAGCTCCATCAGTTTGTCTTCCAGCATGATCAGAGCCATGTTGAACATGTCATCCATGAACTCAATCTCTTGACCAGGATGTTCTCTTCTTGCTTGATGAAGCAGATCCTCTGAAAGACTTTCTTGGTGGTTTTTCCAGAGCTGGCTTGGGTTGGAAAGTCCACATGTAGCAATCATGATGACAAACAGGTTCCTCGTTCTCATTGGAGATTGAGTAGCTGCTGCCTCTTCTAATGTGTCATTCCAGTGACCATCATCTTCCAGTAGGCCATGGAGATTGTACCTTTCTGATAGGTTCTGCAGACTTGTCCATTCACTGTCTTGAGTGCTGCATATGATGTTGGGCCACGGATGTGGTGCAAAAGTAGTCTCAAACAATAGCATTCAAAGTTGTTGGGGTGAACCGTGTAGACACGTCCCAAAGCATTGCCTAACTTTATCCCTGGATATCCTTCAACATCGGATCCTTGAGCTCTTCTCTGGAACTTTTTCATTGAAGCCTGCCATATGTAGAACTTGGGTACGTCAACATGCAGGAGTATTTGAGCAAACTCATCTTCCTGTGAAAGCTTTAAAAATGCAGTGAGGGTCGTATCAGCAGGAGTTGCCATTTGATTTTGGAGGGACTCTCTGTCCATTTTCCAGGTGAACAGCCAGGTGAACTACTGTTGGACATCGTTCGTGTATGGGAAAAATAAAAATTCTCCATAGGGCTTCATTGCTGCATATATAACGGCCTTGCTAAAACTGTGTCACCTCATCATGATTTCCATCCTTTTCCAATGCAAAGATCGCTTGGTCAGAGCCTTTGTTGACGTATTTGCAGACATACTTGATGGACCTGACTGAATTGCAGAACTCTACATTGATGTGCGCATTAAATGCTTTACTCAAAAGAGGATTGTAGGGGACCACCCATTTGTTGTCTACTGTTATTTCACTGTCTGTTCCAGGTCGCAACACTGCTGTAAAACCTCCATCGCCTGGTGCTCTTCTCCTGTACTGAGGATAGCTATCTTCTCCACTCTGAGTATCCTTTATCAGGTCTTTTGGGAAGTTTTTGGTGCAACGTCCATCTTTTATGCATGGAGAGTGTCTGTTGAATGGTCCACATGGCCCATGAATCATTTGGTTATTGATAATCTCATAGAGAACTGGATCTTC
Source organism: Homarus gammarus (assembly GCA_958450375.1). NCBI lineage: Eukaryota > Metazoa > Arthropoda > Malacostraca > Decapoda > Nephropidae > Homarus > Homarus gammarus. The sequence continues at coordinate 453,039 of CAUDMG010003486.1, forward strand.
TTCTGGATCAGGAAACTCTGCTCGTATGCAGTTGTCAATCATGTTCGGTCGAAGTTTCTCTTTCAGCCAGATCAAGACATGGGCATGTGGTAGACCTCGTTTCTGCCACTCAATGGAGTACATGTAGCACCGTGTAGGGCCTAAGATTGATGCTTTTGTAAGCAAGTCCATGAGTTTGATCACTTTCTGACGAAATACTCCGCTATAGTGTCATGCCGATCTTGTCCTTTCTCGCCTTCCATTAGAGCTTCTGTTATGTCAGTCCATACAGGGTTGCCTGTAAAAGTAATGAAGAGATCTGGTCGTCCATAGTTTCTGACGTAGGTCATGGCATCCTGAGTCTTTTCATGCATGCATCGCGGACCTCCAGTGAAGGAAGAGGGGAGAATCACCAGCTGTCCAACATTGCCCACATGTCCATCCCTTGCTATTGCATCTCTCAGATGAATGTAGTCATTAACCCTGAGCTTCTTTTGGTTGAGTCGTATGAAGGTGAGTATTTCTGTTTCAATTTTGGCATACATGTCCACAACAAACTGGTAGAAGAGGTTCCTTAATCTTAATATCTGGTTGAAACTGTCTTCTCTAATCATGAATCTGTATGAATAAAAGTCATTGGATGAGACTTTCGTACCTACTTTTGCCGCACCAGTCGCTGGATCTGTGTGAGGAATATTGAAGTGATCCGTCTTCACCTTTCCAGAAGATGAGAGGATACTGCAGTGCATCATAGGATCGATGTGTCTGATATTCTTGTGAGCGACTCGTCTCTCATTTTGAGTATGATGTCTCGTTTCTCAAACTCTTGACCGACAATTAGAATGGCTACTTCATCAACTACAAGAGCATTGAATCTTTTTTCATGTTCTCCCTTAGGGGTCGTGTTTACTTTCATCCTGACTTTGTACTCGTCAGAAGGCATGTTTTCCAGGGCATTTTTAAATGACTGTACATACGTGTTGTGCTCATGCAGCATTTCTTAGATAGATAGGACAATGTCATGTCTGACACCTTGAATGTTGCCACACCTGGTAGTAGCCTACTTTTCATGATCTCCCATGAAGTAGATTTGGAGGAACTTTGCCTGGAACACTGCTGTGTCAAATGGTGTAGCTCTTATTGGAGACCTGGGGTGCAATGGTAAGCATGCTCGCCTCGCCAGCAAACGGACCCGGGTTTGATCCCAGAGAAAGGTGAACAAACAGACAGACAGACTTCTTTGTTAAATATATATAGTTCATCACTACATATAACACCACCCATCATCACTACATATAACATCATCCATCATCACTACATATAACACCACCCATCATCACTACATATAACATCATCCATCATCACTACATATAACACCATCCATCATCACTACAGATTAGTAAAGTAGTTTCCGAGACTCTCGTGTGGACACACAAACATACTTCTTTGTTATATATATATATATATATATATATATATATATATATATATATATATATATATATATATATATTTAACGACCTCACTACCCAGGACTCGAACCCTCGACCTTATGCATGTGAACAGGGATTGCTACAACTGTGCCACAAGGACACTAAAAGCTAGTGAGTCCTGGCTAGTGAGGTCGTTGATTATATGTTGAAGTCCGCGTGCTATATATATATATATATATATATATATATATATATATATATATATATATATATATATATATATATATATATATATATATATATATATATATCTTGATAAAATCACATGGGGAAATGGAAACAACGGAGTACCTTAGCTTTCGTCTTTATTCAAGACCTCTTCAGTTGCCTCTGAAGATGTCTTGAATAAAGACGAAAGCTAAGGTACTCCGTTGTTTCCATTTCCCCATGTGATTTTATCAAGATTTATCTTATCCACGTTTTCATTGTGGATTTTCGTAAAATATATATATATATATACATATTACTAGTTTACGGGCATATGTATGTGTTTGTGAGTGCTAATTTTTCTGCAAAATCTGCAGCCTAGTGGAAATACGATCATGAAACTTTGCATGTGTAAGCCAAAAGACTAAACTTGACACTCAGATAAACGCTACACAATCACCTACATTTATTACATGCTTACACACAAAAACAGAGTCGTATGGGCATTTATTTATTTACATATTTATTCATTTATTTATTCCTTTATACTGGATAAGCATACTGTATGTCTATCTATTTATTTATCTGCATATGTATTTATGTTTTAAAAGCGTATGCATTGAAAAGAAACAAAGATAACTTGTAGTGTCAGAAAAGCGTGACCACTGTCAATGGCTGTGAGCTTTGAAATTATAAAAACCCTTATGAAAGATATGTGAGCACGCACGGACGACCAGCTTGAGTTACTGCCACATGACGTTCTAGATGTACTGAGCTAGACCAAGAGGGTAAAAGTACTGTGTTATGACAAAGAGGATAGCGGTGCTGAGATAGACTAGGGAAACGGAGGGAGGGGTTATGTTTTATGTAAAAATATATAAATTTTCCTGTTCAATTAATGTTTCAGCCATAAAAGATGAAACTGAGGTCAATAATATAATGAATAAATAGAAAATGGCCAACTGAGTTCGTCTATTCAATCAGCTCAATCCCACCTCTTAAGAGAGGACTCAAGAAATACAAATCCTTCACCTAACTCACTTTACGACACAGGGAGGGTCAGTCAGCCTGTCCTAACAAAACCTCAGGTTTTCACTTGATCCAATTCTGGACAGAGAGTTAAAGCCTGGACATCTGTTGTCATCCAGTTTATAAATTTATTTTACTTATAAAGATTATCCGGTCATATTTCTCAGTATGTAAAGTGCCCTCGCTCAGAGTCAACACGACCAATAAGTCTTAACCCGCATTTACTCTCATTTACTCTGCTCAAAGTCTTTCTGCGTTTGGATAAAAAAAATCAGCAACACGTTCACAAAATCTAAACTGGCCAAACATCAGTCCTGCGCTTTCTAAACATTTTGCCAATTGCTTTTAGCCAATAAGAGGGTCTGGATTGTGTGCGAGGTGGTGGTGTGTAATGGTTGGTCAACAGTATGTAATGACCTGAGGTGGTGGTGGGTGATGGTTGATCAATATTGTGTAGTGACCTAAGATGGTGGTGGGTGATGGTTGGTCATCAGTGTCTGGTGACCTGAAGTGGTCCGTGATGGTTGGTCATGACTGGGTGGTGGGTGATGGTTGGTCATCAGTGTGTGTGGTGACCTGAGGTGGTGGCTGATGGTTGGTCATCAGTGTGTGGTGATCAGTGAGAGGTAGGCTCACTCACCTGCCTTTTTTCTTCTCCCGACCATGGCCGTCAGCTGCTATACAAAATTTCACTCCCAAACACACTCATAGTAGCGACCCAGGTGCCTTCCTATACACACCTGTCACAGATATTGTCACCCCTGTCCCATATAATGCCCCTAGCGTCCGTGGAGGCTCGACATGCTCGCCATTTGCTATGGTCGTTGCCACTGTCGTAACATTGTATACAATGACCAGGGGCTGCTTGTTACATCCTCTTATGGCCACACACACACACACACACACATTTCATCCTTGACCACCGGAGGGTCAAGACGTACCTGGCGCTCCTCTGGGAGCAGCCAGGTCAACTGTTAAGTTAGCCCATACCAATCCCCTCCCCTGAACCCCTCCTCCCCACCGGAATATCAACAAGTTCTCGCCAGAAGTTACTATTTCATTTTGAAAAGGAATGGAACCAACTTTGAATAATGGTGTGCATTGCTTAAGTCAGTGAAAGATAACTCAACAGTAACAGCTGAGTCGTACCTAAGCTAACCTTCACACAGTGAGGTCCCAGGTACCCAGTGATAACTGCCCATGAGACTCAACAACACCAGCTATGTGTCAATCCGTCCACTATTAGGGAGGCCTGGGACCACACCTCACTCACTTGAGTGAGTGAGGTCCTGTGACACCAAACCACGTGGTGTCCCCATGATGCTACGACACCATGTAGTGAATAAGTTGCTACAGCATCATGTGAGGTTCCTCATAACACCATCTGTGAGGGGATTACTACACCACGTGACGCACCTCATAACGCCATCTGTGAGGGAATTACTACACCACGTGATGCCCCTCATAACACCATCTGCGAGGGAATTACTATACCACGTTAGGTCCCTCATAACACCATCTGCGAGGGAATTACTACACCATGTGAGGTCCCTCATAACACCATCTGTGAGAGAATTACCACACCACATCAGGCCCCTCATAACACCATCTGTGAGGGAATTAGTACACCACATCAAGCCCCTCATAACACCACTGTGAGGGAACTACTACACCACGTGATGCCCCTCATAACACCATCTGTGAGGGAGTTACTACACTACGTGTCTGCTGTTCAACACCTCAGGGCACATGATCTACGTCGTAACCACTGTAAACATTAATCTGTATGTTCACTGTACGTTCCTTTACCTTTCTCTAATGAAAGGCTTTTGTTAAACCACCAATGTCAAAGTATGTAATAAGTCATTTATGTCCAATGTATATTTTCAGCCTTCGGGCAGCAGAACTGTTTAAATAAACCGTTAATTATTATTATTATTACACACACACACACACACATTGTTTATTATGTGATATAACAAATTGGGAGGACTTACTGCCTGTCTATTAATAATACCATTATGTTTTGAGTGTTTTATCATTAAGTCATTTGCATGTGATCGTAAGGATTACGTTTCTTAACCATTGCAAGAATATATCAGATACTCCTATCAACTGTTAAGTATTAGCAATTGATATAATGTCGGATGAATTATTACTAACACTACCCTCATGTTCACTCCATAATAAATCTTATTAACGAAGATTAATATAAATAAATTTATAGCCTCCTCGGTACATTACTTTGCATACCCTTATACATTTCTCCGTGTGTATAATGTCTTAACTCTCACTCTCCTGGTAAAGATCTGTTCCCTACAGCCACGACCCTCAATAAGTAATGGTTCATCTCCCGCTTCAGCCCTCCTCGTCCTTTTAATTCTCTCACTGATCACTTTACCCTCTCCTACCTCCTGCATGCTATGAACTAATACCTCTAACTTTTATTTTCCTTCTTAACACCTTTACCTTTGTTCAGAGACGTAATCACCGTGTTCATTTAGTCCCTTGGTAGAATCCCCTCACTGCGAAGCTCTCAAGCAAATTACATGGAAGCAACCCCTTTACCTCCGCCATCTCTTCATCTATTTGGTTCACTCAGATGTGTATTAAGCCAAAAGATAATCTTTCTGGACGATAGGTAGAACCATATCCTCTGGACAGTGTATCGGAGGATACTTTTCCGAGTTGATGTGCAAGTGGAGTGTTACGTGAGGAGGTTGTCGTGCAGCCGCTCGTGTGAAAGCCCTCGCTTATATTTACAGCTGTGAATGGAGTCATGTAGTGTTCCCCGAGAGATGTTTCTTGTAGGTGACATTTGATGGAAAGTCATGCGAAATAATAAGATTATATAATGTTTGGAGACATGTGGATAGTGTGCACTGTATAAGACCATTAAATTGTGGGATATATATGTGTGGGGGGAGGGAGGAGTTTTTACTCAGTGTGTAGTGTAGAACTCTTTGGTTAGAGAATTGTGTGAAGACCTTTGGAGTGTATATAATATTTAGCCTCTGCATCATGAGAGAATCCTCGTACAGTTTCAGGTGAGTATCTTTGGCATGTGTTACTTCCTCAGATGTTGAATTACTTAAGAACATAAGAAAATAAGGAGTCTGCAATAGGCCGGTTGGCCTGTGCACGGCAGCTCCTGTCGGGAGTTACAACCACCCTCTATCGTCCATGAATCTATCTAGGTCCCTTTTAAAACTTTCCAGCGTCCCAGCCCTTACTACACAGTTTCGAAGCTTGTTCCACTCATCTACCACCCTATTTGTGAACCAGTTCTGTCCTATCTCCCTCCTAAACCTAAACTTATCCAACTTAAATCCGTTGCTCCGAGTCCTATCCTACTTGGATATTTGAAGAACTTTCTCTATATCTCCTTTATAGATTCCTTTCATATCTCCCCGCACTCTTCGTCTTTCTAGGAAATGCAAGTTTAGTTTCTGAATTTATCTTCATAGGGAAGGTTTCTAAGTCCCGGAATCATTTTCGTCATTCTTCGCTGCACCGACTCCAGTGAATTGATATCCATTCTATAATAAGGGCACCAGAACTGAACAGCATAGTCGAGGTGTGGCCTGACTAGTGCAAGATATAATTGTAATATGACCTCTGCACTCTTATTACTTACACTTATATATATAAAACCTAATACTCTGCTTGCCTTATTTCGAACATTAATGCACTCTTTTCTGGGCCAAAGGTCCGGGCTTACGAGTACCCCTAGGTGTCTTTCACAGATCGACTTCTCTAGTTCGATGATGCTTAGGCTGTATACGTTTACAGTATTTGTTCTTCAAATATTAAGTATTCTGCACTTGCTGGTGTTGAATTTCAGTTACGATTTTTCTGACCAATCCTGCATGTTTATTTAAATCCTCCTGTAGTGTATTTGCATCCTGCCCTGAATTAATCTGCCACCCTATTTTGGTGTCATCCGTAAACTTGCTTATGTCATTGCTGAGCCCAGTATCTAGATCATTTATGTAGATTGTGAGCAAGAGTGGGACCAATACTGATCCCTGGGGAACCCCACCAGTTACACATCCCCACTCAGATTTAAAACCATCAACACCGACCCTCTGTGTTCTATCGGTGAGCCATGATTTTATCCAATTTAAAACTTTCCCCTCCATACCATGATCCTTAACTTTTCTCAGAAGCTTCTGATGTGGTACTCTGTCGAACGCTTTGCTAAAATCTAAGTAAATAACATCGTAATTTTCGTCATTATTTACTACCTGATAGACTTTCCTAAAAAAACGTCAGCAAATTCCTTAGACAAAATTTTCCCTTTGTAAATCCATGTTGAGAGTCGTAGATAAATTTGTTTTTCTCTAATTCCATTTTGATGCTATTTGCTATAACTGATTCAAGAAATTTCCCCACTACCGACGTCAAACTAATCGGCCGGTAATTTGACGCTGATACTCTGTCTCCCTTTTTGAATATGGGTACTAAATTTGCCTATCTCTACAAGTTTGGCACAACTCCTGTGTCTTATGATTTTGTAAAGAAATTTGCGAGGGGTCAGCTAATCTGTTACTTAGACTCTTTCAAAATTCGAGGGAAAATTTAATCCAGCCCTGGGATTTTGTCTTCTTTAATTTATTTATCTTCTTAAGAACATCCTCTTTTCTGATAGTGATATTTTTTAATTTCTCTTCTTCATTTCTCCAAAATATTAGTTCCACCTCTGGGGTTTCCTCGTGAATTTCTTCTGTGAAAACTGTTTAATGCTTTGCTTATTTCTTCACTGCCATTTATCACTTCCCCTCTCTCTGAATTTCAAGGACCCACTTTTTCCTTGTCCTTTGTCCTATATACCTGGAAAAATCCCTTGGGATTCGACTTGGATTCTCTTGCCATCCTGATTTGTAGTACTTTTTTGCCTTTTGTACATTTCTCTTAACTTTCCTAGATAGTTCATTATACCTATCTCTGAGATGCGCCAGCCCTCTCCTTAATTTCTTATAAATTCCTTTCTTTATTCCTATGTCATGTTTAAGATTTTTGGTCATCCACCTTGGTTCATTCTTATTTGACCTAATTTATTCTGTATGGAATATTTTGTTCCTGTGCTTTGCGTAATATACTAGTGAATTTATTATAGTCATCAGCAATTGTTGTGTCAAGTCTGGGCCTCTGACCTATTGCCATTATTTTTCGTTTCCCAATTTAGGGTACACCTGATTTCTCTGTAATCACTGTTCCCTAATTCTTCCCCTATTATGTTATCTCTGATAATATTTTCTTTATTTGTTAATACTGGGTCTAATATATTGTCACCTCTAGTAGGTTCTGTAATTATATATTTTAAAAAATTGTCCTGTACTGCATCTAGGAAATCTTCAGATTCATAGTCACCTACAATGTTGTCCCAGTCAATATTTCTGAAGTTGAAATCCCCCATAATGCACATTTTGTAGTATCTTGCTGCCCTACTCATTTCCTGCCATATGGGCTGAGCTGCTTCTTTCCCTAGAGTTGGAGGCCTGTAAATCACTCCCATAATTGTTTTTTCTCCCTCCTTCTGCAATTTCTACCCCCACAGACTCAGATTCTATTTCACCCTTTATTGTATTATTAATGCAACATTTTAATGTATTCCTGACGAAAAGTGCGACCCCTCACCCCTTCCTACCTTCCCTGTCCTTGTGAAAAAAGTTGTACCCTTCTCTGTGATACTCAAATCAAAAGTCCTTGCTAGCCAGATTCATCCAAGTTTCGGTGATTGTTATGACGTCTATATTCTCGGTACATACAACCGCTCTCAGTAAGTCTATTTTATTTCTATCGCTCCTACTGTTTGTATAGTATACATTTAAACCTACCCTTCCCTGGTCCTGCTTTACCCCTTGTCCTGAGCAACCAATTCTACTCTCCAGGACCTGCTTCTTTGTTTACTCCCACTTACCCTGACCTCTCTCTACTGGCGAAACCCCCCCTTCGGGGTGATAATTTCACTCTTCAGGGATGCAGACAACGTCTTTATCCCCGCGCCATACAGGTGTACCCGTCACGACTGTACAGGTAGTCATTGCCACAGAATCGTCGTCAGTTATCAATGAACGCCAAACCATTGCTTGCACAATGTTTTTCCAGTCGGCAGTTTATAGTAATTGCCCTGGACAGCCATTCACCGCCAACTCCTCTTCTAGGCAAGACACCACATATTATCGGGATCCCTCCCGTATCTCTAACCTTCTCTTGCGCCTCCCTAAGCCCTCTGAAAAGTCCCTCACTCCTAACCTTTCCTATGTCGTTGCCTCCTACTCTAAGACACACTACTGGCTTGGTACCCTCCCCTGACAAGACCCTATCCATTCTCTCAGCTACATGCCCTATCCCAGCCCCAGGAAAACACACCCTAGTCCTACGTTTCCTATCTCTCTCACAAAAAGTCCATTCTAAGAACCTCACCTGGTTGTCTCCAACTACCACGACGTTACCACTGGGCAGGGTTTTACCAACTGCCCTTTCCTCTCCTGCCACCACACCGTCCTTCCTCTTCTCTTTCTCTCCAGCTTCCTCCAACCCTTGGTAGTTTTCTTCGGCACTCCACACCCTGGTCAGCTTTCCTAAGTCTGACCTTAGTCCCCTTGGAGACAACCACTCTCCACTCCTGCTTCTCCTGACCCTCCTTCGTAGGTGTCCTGCTAGGCAGGACACCCACCTGAAGGAGTTCAGTCCTCAGGGTTTTGTTCTCCCCCTTCAAAGTGTCCATCTCACTCCGCAACTGCTCCAGTTTTAGCTCCAGCTTACTCAACACAACACAGCGGCCAACGGCGGACATTTTCTATGGTCACTAACACTAGCACACAAAGGCACGTCCTTCTCTAAGCTAGGTCAGGTCGGTGCTTGTAAATTACTTGACTCGCTGTGGTTCCCTTCTAGCAAATATTAACACTAGCCAGCCTCAGCCTATAGATGTTGCTATATTAGTTGTAAATATCATTGTGTAAGTATATATATTTTTTGTTCTGATCTTCATAAATTCAGTCACTTCCTCGAGTAGAGAACATAAGAGCTGTTAGGTTAGATAACGACAATATTACATAACATTTAAGTGTAAAAGGATATTGATTTATTCTGGACCATTTTGTGGTAGATCTGTGGCTCTAACGCCACACTGAAGAAACACAAACCAAAAATGTTATATCGAATAACTTACAATATATCTAAAAGGATGACCGAGAGAACTGCCTCCAGGTAATGTTTCCGGTGGGCGCCACGGAGGGTAAAATGGGAGAGCTAACTAGAAGACGTCTGGTCAATATTGAACACGGACTCCAAAGTTGTCACAGTTATAACAGGAAATGGGAGTTTAGTATTGCCTCGGTAAATGGAATCTATTCCGCAAAATCTAAAAAGTAAAGACTCGGATTAATAACTTATTATTAATGCTCAGTGCAGATCCGTACAATGCTCACCAGGAAGAGACCTTCCTGGTGATGTAAACACAACCTTGTCTCATTTGTGAAACCTGTCAGAGAGTGACCAGACCAACGACACTTCTCTGTTGATGGTAAAGTCAATGTTTTTCCTCTCATCCTTGCATGGATATTTTTATCCACTTCCCAAAATACCTGAATCTTGACAGATAAAACGTACAGGTAAGTACAGTATGTTGGACTAAATTACCAACACCTGTAAACTACCATTTTCTACCCACTGAAAATTGAACATCTACCACCACGTCTCCGCCTGTCCCAGTGTTTGAGAGGATATGCGAGGTCGTGAAGACAGAATAATAAATGTATCATATTGCCCTTTTAATATAAGTGTGAGGACGTCGTGCAAGCAGTAGACGTAAAGTCATTACAGAATATCTTGTGGCCGTCTCCCCAACACACTTTTCCCCTCATCCCCGAACCCAGCGCCCACCACACCAACATTCAATTTCCGATGACTGACTCATGCTTAATAACTTATTGATTAGAGACAAGATAATGTCAACCATACCCGTTTGTTAAGAGAACACTTTCTCGTCCCCCTTTTGGAGTAACTTGGCGTTGACGAAGTCCTGGACAATTTAGTCACATTAGATTCATTAAAGTAGACTTAGAATTGTCAGGTCGAAATCGTGTTCTCACAAGGCTATACTGTTTACAAATTTAATTTCATATTGTCTCTCTATAATGAGTTTTGTTTCTTTTAATACAATTTAGCTCTGAAGCAGACTGCTCTTTCCTCTTAACTCTGCGGTCAACACTCGCCACGTCTCGTTATCAGAATGTAACTAAAGATGTCTGGCTACTCAACTAAGACACTATATAGGGAGACAATACCTACGATTCCCATGCAAGAGTAGGAGTATAATATAGGTGTGTTTTCTCCACAGAGTAACAAATTACGATGATCAATATAAAGAGGGTTGTCGGGACTCACACACGTCTACTGACCAGTGCTGCGGGGCCACAGTGAAGGGCCCATAGTGATGGGGACCACAATGATGGTGCCAAATATAAGGGGCTCATTATAATGGGGCCACAGTGAAGAGGCCACCGTGAAGGGCCACAGTGAGAAGGCCACAGTGAAAAAGGTCATAGTGATGGGGGCTACAGAATATCTTGGGATTGGCTTACCAAAGAATTTACATGCCACATTACTGGATGGTAACCGTCTTAACACTGAGGCAATTATAAACTCTATGAGGGATTAGGACTAAAATATATCCCGAATGCAATAATTTGCGCAATTAATCCCAGTTCAAATTCAGCAGGTGTCCTTTTTATGCGCTCAACCCTTTTATTCTTATCCTTCTTCTCCAGATCTGACCTTAGGACCAAGCTGTACAGTCAACCAAAGATGCACTGACTCCACCCTGCTTAAATAATTAAAAAATTTTGATGTGAGAATCTTATGGCAGCTGAGGTTGTAGATGAGTTGCCAATTCATTAATATAATTTTCTTCATTATTTAAGGAAATATATGAAAATTTGGAAACTTCTCTACATCTACAATAATGATGTATAGTTTATTACAAGTGATCGTGGGCCCTTCGTGCCCGGTGGCGAGTCCGGTGGTACAGTTTAAAAAAGTGTGAAAGTTCGAACGATGGTGCTTGGCTAGAGCTAAACTGCCGGCCGGCTGACAGCATACAGCGACATCGTTTTCCAGCGTAAATAAAATAGTTAATTAATGCCTTCCTAAAGAAACCATCGACATGGGACCAGGTTTCTTCCACTCTACGAATTTTTTTGCGATTTTTCTACCAAGTTTGATGAAAAACGATTGTGCCCTTTCGGCTGCCCAGAACAGACACACACACAGACACACGGCTATTCCTATAGTATATGAGATAATCATGGTCGTGTCTGTTATAATCATGGTTGTGGTTGTTATAATCATTGTCGTGGTTGTTATAATCATGGTCGTGGTTGTTATAATCATGGTCAATATTGAACACGGACTCCAAAGTTGTCACAGTTATAACAGGAAATGGGAGTTTAGGTATTATAATCATGGTCGTGGTTGTTATAATCAGTCATGGTTGTTATAATCATGTTCGTGAGTGTTATAATCATAGTCGTGGTTGTTATAATCATAGTCGTGGTTGTTATAATCATGGTCGTGGTTGTTACAATCATAGTCGTGGTTGTTATAATCATGGTCGTGGTTGTTATAATCATGGTTGTAGGTTATGATCATGCTCGTAGTTGTTATAATCATAGTCGTGGTTGTTATGATCATAGTCGTGGTTGTTATAATCATGGTCGTGGTTGTTATAATCATTGTCGTGGTTATGATCATAGTCGTGGTTGTAATAATCATAGTCGTGGTTGTAATAATCATTGTCGTGGTTGTTATAATCATGGTCGTGGTTGTTATAATCATGGTTGTGGTTATGATCATGCTCGTAGTTGTTATAATCATAGTCGTGGTTGTTATAATCATTGTCGTGGTTGTTATAATCATTGTCGTGGTTATGATCATAGTCGTGGTTGTTATAATCATGGTCGTGGTTGTTATAATCATTGTCGTGGTTATGATCATAGTCGTGGTTGTTATAATCATAGTCGTGGTTGTTATAATCATGGTCGTGGTTGTTACAATCATAGTCGTGGTTGTTATAATCATGGTCGTGGTTGTTATAATCATGGTTGTAGGTTATGATCATGCTCGTAGTTGTTATAATCATAGTCGTGGTTGTTATGATCATAGTCGTGGTTGTTATAATCATGGTCGTGGTTGTTATAATCATTGTCGTGGTTATGATCATAGTCGTGGTTGTAATAATCATAGTCGTGGTTGTAATAATCATTGTCGTGGTTGTTATAATCATGGTCGTGGTTGTTATAATCATGGTTGTGGTTATGATCATGCTCGTAGTTGTTATAATCATAGTCGTGGTTGTTATAATCATTGTCGTGGTTGTTATAATCATTATCGTGGTTATGATCATAGTCGTGGTTGTTATAATCATGGTCGTGGTTGTTATAATCATTGTCGTGGTTATGATCATAGTCGTGGTTGTTATAATCATAGTCGTGGTTGTTATAATCATTGTCGTGGTTGTTATAATCATTGTCGTGGTTATGATCATAGTCGTGGTTGTTATAATCATTGTCGTGGTTGTTATAATCATTGTCGTGGTTATGATCATAGTCGTGGTTGTTATAATCATAGTCGTGGTTGTTATAATCATGGTCGTGGTTGTTAAAATCATAGTCGTGGTTGTTACAATCATGGTCGTTGTTATGATCATGGTCGTAGTTGTTATAATCATGGTCGTGGGTGTTATAATCATAGTTGTGGTTGTTTTAATCATAGTCGTCGTTGTTATAATCATTGTCGTAGTTATGATCATAGTCGTGGTTTTATAATCATGGTCGTGGTTGTTATAATCATGGTCGTGGTTGTTATAATCATGGTCGTTGTTGATATAATCATAGTCGTGGTTGGTATAATAATGGTCGTGGTTGTTATAATCGTAGACGTGGTTGTTATAATCATGGTCGTAATTACTATAATAAGTGTCGCTTTCTTCTTTATGTTTTATCTCATCATTCTTACTCTTTTTACCTACATTTAACCGACTAATTTCTACATGTTATCATCCAAATACTTGTTCTGATTTTTGTTTTACTTATCGCTGTCCTTCCTTTGTCTTCTTCTCTAGTCTCCTTCTCTACTATCCTTCTATACCATTCTTATTCTGTTCTTCCATCCCTCCATTCATACCTCCACTTCTCACTATCCCTCTCTCCCATCTCCTTTCCTCGCCTCTTAAGGATATTAATGCTTCAGTCGCTCTTCTTCTCCTTCGCTTCTCCCTGTCTATCTTCTCTATGCATTCCTGTTATTATCTTTTTCTCTCTTCTCATTTCTATGTACAGTCACCCACAGGAATAAGTAAACACTGTAGCTGTAAGGTCGTCTGGTAAAGCTGAAACTGCGCAGCCAGACGCATCATGAAACTCAGCTCCCCCCACCTGTTATCTCTAACTATTTTCTGTTTCCCCTTCTTTATTCTTCTATTTACTCATCTTCCGTCCTTTACTAATCCAAACAACATTGAAAAAAGTAGGCTAAGAAAAAAAAGTGGGGGGGAGGAGGAGGGAGCCGTACGATAACTGCAATCTTGGTCTGATAGCGCACAGCGAATGAGGGTGCGCCAAGTCCGTAGACTTGCATCGTTTTCCAGCGTAAATAAAATGGTTAATTAATGGCTTCTTAAAGAAACCATCGATATGGAACCATGTTTGTTCCACTGTACGAATTTTTTTGCGATTTTTCCACCAAGTTTGATGAAAAAAAAATGTGCCGTTTAGGCTGCCCAGAACAGACACACACACAAACAGACAGACAGACAGACAGACAGACAGACACACACACACACACACGTAGTCCTATAGTACATTAGATTATAAAAATGCTTCCTTTGGTTTGTTGAATATTTATCCTGACAGATATACAGAAGAAAATAGATCCACCAATCATAATCACCATTACATACAACCTTACTTCCCCAGGTATTGCCAGGCAAAATTGCCAGTACGAGACCCAGGATGGTGTCAGTTCATCTTTGGTTGACTGTACCCTAATGGTTGTTAATAGAGTGTTAATAATTAAATAAGTTAAAAAATCTGCTGGATGTCTTGTTTGTTTTTCAGTATTTGATCTGATATTTTTCTTTTTTCAGGTCATAGATTACCTTTAGCTTCAAACCTGACGCTTAAACAAAATACTGCTTCTGTGATTATATTTATCCTGTATCATCTACAAGACCTTCAGGTAGATATAATTTGAAAATCTCAAAAAAATAATCGATTTATTTCCATGGAATTTGTTTTTATTGTGCAGTGGGTGTCTTTCACGTCTAAAAAATCATCATATAAATATATCGTCATCAACATCTGATACATGAGCCAATCATCCAAAATGATGCTCTCGATTTATGTGGGTACACAGCTTCATGTTAGTCTTAAAATGAATTTCTGGTTTGACATAAAGGAACATTTATAATGACATGATAAATGAATTTGATAGCATTTACAAGTTGTCATTCAGCAACCATGGCTACAGAACTGTATGAAGAGAGAGAGAGAGAGAGAGACAGAGAGAGAGAGAGAGAGTGAGAGAGAGAAAGAAAGAGAGAGAGAGAGAGAGAGAGAGAGAGAGAGAGAGAGAGAGAGAGAGAGAGAGAGAGAGAGAGAGAGAGAAAATCACTTTTGAAAAATAAGTGCCTTAGCTATTATGCAGAAATATGGGAAGGAAAACACTCCACTTGTGTCTGTCACTTTAAACAACACAGGCATATAACATTCCTTCAGACTCTAATCCCAGACTACAATACCTTGTAGGACAGACAACACAACCATCATCCACCCTATTAACACTGAACTAAATGTCAGCTGAAACACCATTTCTTAGTGTGTGTGTGTGCGCGTGTGTTTGTGTGTGTGTGTGTGCGTGTGTGTGTGTAATAATAATAATAATAATAATAATAATAATAATAATAATAATAATAATAAAAATTAACGGTTTATTGAAAAAGTTCAGCAGCCCGAAGGCTGAAAATATACATTGGACAAAAATGACTTATTACATACAAAGACATGTGGGTGGGTGGGTCGTTTAACAAAAGCTTTCATTACTGAAAGGAGAAGGAACAATGATTGAACATACAAATTATTATAGTTTACAGTTGATGGCCCGGGCCTGGCCTGGTCATGGAGACACCAGGTGGTGTGGTGTTCACGTGGTGCAGTAACTCGTCCTTGGGTGTTGATATGAAGGATATCACGTGGTCATGGAGATACCAGGTGGTGTTGTGTTCACATGGTGTAGTAACTCGTCCTCGGGTGTTGATATGAAGGATATCACGTGGTCATGGAGATACCAGGTAGTGTGATGTTCACGTGGTGTAGTAACTCGTCCTCTGGTGTTGATATGAAGGATCTCACGTGGTCATGGAGACACTGGGTGGTGTGGTGTTCACGTGGTGCAGTAACTCGTCCTCGGGTATTGATATGAAGGACCTCGCGTGGTCATGGGGACACCGGGTGGTGTGGGGTGGTGTTACAGTACCTCGCAGAATTCACTGGCTTAAACATTGTTCATCACTGTTCAACACTGGTCTCACTTCTTTCCGAAACGAAATTGTCACTTTTGATTATGTTGATATCCCGGTGGTGAGGATGGGTCGGGGAGAGGGACTTGGGGAATGGGCCGAACTTTGGCCAAGGGGGGCCGCTACTCAGCAGGAGCAGCGCCTGAATAGGTCTCGACCCTACGGTGGTCAAGGATGTAGTGTGTGTGTGTGTGTGTGTGTGTGTGTGTGTGTATGTGTGTGCGTATGTGTTTTATTTCCTCGATAAAGTCCGTCTATTTAATTACTTCCACATTTTTGGTCATTTAATTTAATGGGAAAACATATGTTTATTAGAGAATGGCTAGAATTCAGTCTAAGTTGTGTTTAGTTTCATTTTAACATAAAAAACAACGAGGGAAGGGAAGGGTAACAGCAGTAGAGCCTAAAGATGCAGCCGACGCTGTCCGAAAATATCTTGAACATGAGAGGGAAAAGAATATTACTTTACCCAAATGAGGATGCGTCCGGCATAACTATTGACTGTTTTCACTTCAGTACTTGCCTATATGTTTTCATTTACAGGAGGCCTACACGGCACATAACATACAGGACTATACCTGCATGTTCCCGAGCATATGTTATGGTTACAGCTTGGATCTCCTCGGAATGTTACGTTTAGTCTTGGAAAACAAAATTAAAATTATCACAAGACTCAAGAAATAATTTCGTCACAACTTAAACTGGACGAATTTTATTTAAGTAAACTGAAGTTTACTATTTAAGGTCTAAGTCATTTAATACAGTCGTGTTCACCGTTTACAGTGTTTAGGTTAGACCGGTTTGGGTTTTACAGCGAGAAATATCAACAATTTTGATACCAGAGTACAGACACACATCCAGTACTGCCTTTTCTCAGTACCGGGGGACGCGTTGAAGTCACCCACCGTCACAAGCACAGCATCAGGCTCCCCATAGACGATCCATCACTGTATTAGGTCATATAACTTGATAGAAGTCAGTTATGCCAGAAATAAATGAACGACTGAATTATATTCACACATGATTGCATTGTTTTCATAACCATCAAGAACTTTTCACTTTGCAGTGTATCCCGTTTGCAATATTCAAATGTCTGACGTTTGTAAGAAATGTTGGGCCATATTTAGGTTGCTCAAAAGAGTCTCGAAATTTCTCCCAAAAGGATCGAATTTGATATTAAAGAGAGTTAAAAGCTCAGGAAATAGCTTTGTGGGTCGTTGTAGACTGAAACACTAATCAATAAACACTCGCTTCAATCCCATCTTAAAGCCCTGACAACTTCGCTTATATCTTTTTTTTTTTTTTTTTTTTTTTACGGAGACTAGCCCACCCGTGCACAGGTCATCGACCCACAACGGGGCCTTGGGGACGAAACAGTAAGAGTAGAAAGCGAATACAATAAAAGTAGAAGAGATAACGAGTATGTTATTCTACACCACGAAGATGCCGGAAAACCAGTATCACGTCTACTATAATACTAATGTCAATGTTCTACCGCTTTCCAGTTACCTCAGCCCACCATTACCGTTCAGAATATCATGGACTGATATTTTTCTAACCTCTTGTGGCTTCTTCCCATCATTACCATTGCCAGAAGGCTTAAGTTTCTCTTAGCTCCTCACAATACAAATCTCAATTCAGGCCTGTTACTGTCTTAACCTAGTCTTGGTGATGTTCCAGGCCAGAGTCATCAGACTTATTAATGTCAGATCAGTTTCAGACTCTGGCCCTTGACCTTTCTGTGTCCTCGCTCTCCTTTATTTCCTGTTATTTCCATGATTGTTGTTTTGTTCAACCAGCAAGTGATGTATCTACCAAATGTCCAGCTCCCAATGCTCTCACCTGTCCTTTACACATCATGCCCACAGTGTCAATCTGTGTACTTGTAGCACACAGAGAAACGCCTCATCCTGCCATCCCTTCACATCGACACTCAGCAACAAACACTTTTCTCCCATATTCCCTCCGGCTTACAACCATCACTTATTTGAATCTCCCATCAAGCATCTATTGTCTCCCCTAAACTATATAACTTCTTCCCTTCCATCATTCCTTCTTTTGTCTCTCAAATCTACCTTAGCGCCGTAGCTATGGACCAGCCCCTTTCCCTTCAACCCTCTATAAAAATACAGACACTGAGGGTAAGATAAAACAGATCCTTCATACTCCCAGCTTCTCGTAAGAGTCAATAAAAGGATATTGACGGGATGAAACTGTCCCTCTGTCTCGACGCTCTCGATGGTACAGGACTAAGAGGGGTCAAATGAATTACCCAAAATTACCCAAAAGTACCCAAATGTACCCAAAAGTATATTAAATCAGGGTAAAATTTTAACGAATATCTGTTATACATACACAAAACATGTCTAATAATATTTTTAGTGTAATTTTGTAAAAATAATTTGTAAGATGAGATAATAAACAGCGAAAAACTTTCAGTATTGGTGAACGCTAAATTCCAAAGAGTTCGTGAATAAGGGAGATAACTCAGATCCATCGTGATGCACTTCGCTAACCTAACCTAACGAAAAGTAAACCCTACTGCTATGTTAAATACCCCAAAGTAACAGAAACATCGGTAATTATATCTCCATTTTGGATAGGTGACTCTTTGGAATTTAGCGTTTTTCGCTGTTTATTATTTCATTATTTTGACTACATTTCAATGAAAACATTATTAATCAGGTTTTATTGATGTAAAACATATATTCGTTAAGATTTTACCCTGATTTAATATACTTTTGGGTACTTTTGGGTAATTCGTTTGACCGGACTAATGGGTGATAATTATTTTTGTCTCCTCCTTCCTGGCAGATAATAAGTATTGATGATATCTTGAGGCAATGTATTAACCGTCCGCTATGACAATGACCTAAGTTGTACCTGTGATCGACACCTAATCATATATACATACACACATACATACATACATTCACACACCTTAGTGACCTCACTGAGTGAGGACGTGTCTCCTGGCGCTCAACAGCAGCCAAAGTCATCACGCCGACCTGTAGTTACTTAAGGTAGTTCAATACTTTTACGGGTAGACAGTGCGAATTTTCAAGGTGTCAGTGACTGTAAGTGCCAGACTTGTGAATATGTGTGTTCCAGTGGCACGATATCGTCGCACCGACCTGTTTCGGCTGAAGTCTGGTGCTGGCTATCCTCCACCCCACACCGTCACTCTACTAAAGGCGCTGAGTATCTTCCACAACCGCGGCTGCAGACGGGGTCGCCGCATTCCCAGACGAATCCCTATCATCACAGCGAGCAAGCATAGGAAAGTCAAGACAGTGAACTCGCTATGAAGTGCCGCGACTATGGTACAGCCTACCATCCCAACTACTGTCCAATGTCACATCTTTATGCAACAAGGTGGAGGAGGAGGTTAGTGTCACAGTGAAGTCAGTTGGTGCAGGTATTGTGGTGATTACCGAGGCGTGGCAAATTGTTCCTGAGATCTGTGCCATAGAAAACTACGAGTTATTTCACTACCTTAGAAAGGACAGGAGAGGTGGGGGTGTAGTTCTGTACTGTCGCAGTGACCTCAAACCATCACCCCAAGGTGTTAATGTACCTGAAGATGTAGAAGCCTTGTGGGTTCAGGTCAATCCCACCTCCCACCCTCGCCAGCTTGTCTGTGTATGCTATCATCCCCCCGCGTACCAACCGCCAATGTACTGATTACCCATATTATAGACACTGCTGACTCCCTGATATCCAGATTTCCATGTGCTAAACTAGTGATATGCGGTGACTTCAATGAGTTAGACATCAGTGACATCACCCAACACCTCCAACTTACACAAATAGTAGGCTTTCCCACACATGGCAATGCCACCCTTGACCTCATTATGACTGATCTCGGTAACCACTACCTTCCCCTCCAGCCGCTTTGTGTACGAACCTCTGTCCTGCATGGCAGTGAACAGTGACATTATCCATATGAATCTGACCTCTATACATTTATAGTTGTTAATGAATATGATGTATTTCTTTGTGTATGAACCTCTGTCCTGCCTGGCAGTGAGAAGTGATACCACCCTCAGTGTCAAGACCTGACTGAATTACTCAGAATAGGCAAACTGTACTACAAACTCTGCCAATAAATTTGTTAAACTAAAAACTACCCCCACCTTCTCACCACCCCCAGTTGCCACCATGACTTACCGACCCCGACTCTGCTATGCGGCGTTATGGACAATGAATAACCCGGTATCCCTGGACAGAAGTGATCACGGTAGACGATGTGCAGAACAAGTGGGATAATTACCTGGACACTATCACCAAAGTCTACCACCACTTCTTTCCAGCCAAGACACTGAGGATCCACCCCGATGATGTACCGTGGATTACGCCCCGCATAAAAAAACTTATTGAGCAGCGCAACAAGGCATACTACACCAACAACCGCCTGTACAAAAGTCTACCTAACCAGGTCATCAGGGAAATCAAGCCTGCCAAGAAGACTTATTATCCCAGGAACGTGCACGGCCTCAAGGAAGTCGGCATTGGTCAGTGGTACTCCAAGGTAAAAGATCTCTGTGGTCTCAACCGTCAGTCTCCCACACTTCCCTTCATCTCACATTTACCTAGTGAGGAGGCAGCTGAGATAATTAATAACCATTTTGCTACCATATGTCATACCTTACCCAGTCTTGACCTCACTCTCCTCCCAGCTTACTTACCTTCCCCCTACCCCCCTCCCAGTGTCCAACCATATGAAATCGCCAACAAACTCCTGAAATTTAAATCCAAACGCTCCACGACCCCAATTGACCTCCCAATCAAAATATACAAGGAGTTTGCAGTCGAACATGCCACCCCCCTCTGTTCTATTATTAATGCATCCCTCAGACAAAGCAAATGCCCTAATGAATGGAAAACCGCATTTGTCACCCCCATCCCCAAGGTCACCACCCCACAGTCCCCTAACGACCTCAGGCCAGTTGCCATTACCCCCATACCCAGTCTACTTTGTGAGGACCTTGTTTTTGAGTGGGCATTTGCCAGTATCTATCAGGCAATTGATCCACAGCAATTTGGCAATATGAGGACCTCCTCTACATCTCACTGCTTGGTGAGCTTTCTGGATTTTCTGCACAAAAACTTGCAGAAACGCAAGACATCACTGGCCGTTGCCCTTGTGGACTTCAGGAAGGCCTTTGACCTTGTTGATCACTGCACTGTTATCAACAAGGCTATTGCACTAGGGCTGTCCACCAACCTGGTCTCATGGCTCACTGATTTCTTGAGTGGACGTCGCTAGGCAATGAGGTATCAGGGCTTGGTCTTTACATTCCAACACCTCACCTGCGGTGTTCCCCAAGGGACCAGGATGGGACCACTGTGCTTCCTCATCCTGATCAACGACGCTCTATCGGACACTCCTCACAGGTGGAAGTACGTGGATGACGGCACTGTGGGGGTTTCAGTGCACAACACCGCACCAGACTACTCATCACTACAAGGCACCCTGGACAGGCTACAGGCATGGACTACAGAGAACAAGGTCACCATTAACCACACCAAAACCGTAGTCATGCACATCAATACCGTCACCACTCCACTGCAAGCCCCAGCAGTCACAGTGGGTGCCCATCCTCTCCAGCTGGAGCAGTTTGCCAAACTCCTGGGTGTAACTATAGACAACAAACTTGACTGGAAGGCCCATGTAAATAACACAGTCAAGGCAGCCTCGTACAGTCTCTACATGCTACGACGACTTAGGTCACTTGGGACACCCACGCCAGAGCTGAGGACCATCTACAACGCCTTTATTCTCCCCAAACTTACATATGCGCCACCAGCCTGGTCGTCTTCTCTCAACTCCACCCAACAACGTCAGCTAGAGAAGGTACAGAAAAGGGCCTGCAGAATCATGCTCGGCGCAGAATACTCGGGCTACACCAACGCTCTCTCCACCCTGGAAATGACATCCCTCAGTGACCTCCACCACCAAGCACTGGAAAGGTTTGGCAGTGGACTACTGCACCACCCTCGTCATCGCCACCTCCTGCCACCTGCAGCCCCCCACCCAACTCGCGCAGTGCGCCACTACATCAAAATACAGCCCATAAGAGCCCGCACCGATAGATATAAGAACAGCACCATCCCATCTATTGCTAAAATAATAAACAACTCTTGATTTATGTACTGTACAGCCCTGTAAATGTATTCAATGCATATTATATCATTATGTCTGAATCAAATGTAAGTCTGTATATTTTCAGCCACCGGCTGCAACTCTATTAATAAACCGTTTATTGTTATTATTATTATTATTACATACATAAATACCTACATACTATCAATGGTTGTCCCTCGTGTTCGAGGGACAACTAGGCGTGAATTTGTTTAAGGTGTAGAAGCTGTCGCCAACACAACAACTACACCTTGAGTTAAAGAGTTGCATGGCCCAGTGTCAAGGAATAGTCCCAGATGACCGGAGAGCTCACCAACTGCACTGACTAACCATTACCCCAGAACACGATCCGCAAATCGAATAACATCCAGGTTCCCAATTACTGCTGAGCAGAAAGGGGCAAATGGCTTAAAGAAACTTGTTCATAGTTTCACCCTGCATGGGGATCGAACCATTACACCACAGTCACTACATAAATACACACTGTACATACATACATACATACATACATACATACATACATACATACATACCTACATACATACATACTTACATACTTACCTACTTACTGACAAACATATATTCTATAGATATATACGCTCATATTCACGATGTATATATGTATATATACCGAACAAATTGCAAGAGCCGTCGGCATTGCTTAAATATTAATCAAAGGCGAAGGGAGGAGGGGAACAGATAGAGAACGAAAGAGAAAAAGGAGGAGACACAATGAGAGGAGGACAGTTGCAAGGGAGAGATAGAGATATGAACTGGCAACAAGGGAAGACGATTAACGAGAAAGAGAACTAAGAGATTAAGTAGAGAGAAAGAAGATACCAAGGAATGAGTCGTACTTCACACCACTGTAGCCCCAGGACAGTTGATAATGTAATGACATGAAAAATATATTTATTTCTAAAAACCGTAAAATGTGAAGGAAAAAATAACACTACAGGTGACAGAAACAATATAAACTTCTGTAGAAATTGTTTATGAATATTTTGAAGATATTTGCTATATTGCTTTAAATGTTTCCTTTTACCGTTGATAATTAAACCTCAAGGTAGCGTGGTGGGCGTGAAGGCTGTAGGGTGGTCTGGGGATGCATTAAGATGTGTTCACCCTGAGTAGACCGTAAAAGAAGGCAGTTACATTACTCTCGTGACGGAACAATTAGCACTACAGTATCGAGTTTTCTTTTGTGATAGTTTGTGTGTGTATGTTTTTCTTCTTCGAATCTTCTGTTGATTGAGAGATACGTAGATTTAATTTTCAATTACGTTTCAAATATAAAAAGACATTTAATTGTAAACATGTAGGAAGATCAATTATTAAATGAACAAAGGAAAGTAAAGGTATATTACACGTAAACAGCTGACCCATTGTCCCAAAACGTGTTCACTAAAAGACAGATTATTCTCGCTATTAGCATGACAACTTTTTTCTTTAATAATATTCTGGTGGAAAATATTTTCTTCAACACTAAACTATTTTATATTTTCAAGAGTTCTGCTGGAATATCTCCCGAAGCGTGTGGATCATCATAATTTATGTAACTGTCAAAAGACTTGAATGTAAGAAATCCACGGTGGAATGTATCACTGTCAACTAACAGTGGGAGCGAACAAGTGAACCACAGGCTGCGACTCTCAGCGACTCTCAGCTGACGGGAGACACACAAACGCCAGTCGCCTGGGCAACTCGGACTGTCCTCGGCTCCAGTTAGTTCAGTTTGTGTTGTGCTAGCCCAGTTGTTCAGCCTTTGCTTGTTTGACACTATCATCTCTTTTTCTTTATATATTACAATTGCACAGCCTGTTCTACCTGTGTTTGTCTGCACAGAACCATCAGTAAAAGCATAACATTCACTTGAATTAATACTCTCTATGTGTCTGTTAATAGTTTCTAGTGTGACACATCTCATCACAGCGGTGTTTAACATTTGCTTACTACCAACAGGAGTGTAATTAATAGGAACTGACATATCCAGCCAAGGAGGAATGGCATTAATGGGTTCTTCTGGGGTGACTGGGGCATTCAGTTTCAAAAGATCTGCAACAATTTTATGAAGCCACGCCCCAAAGAGAGTCTTTTGTGGAAGGTTAGCGAGATAGTCGGGATTACTTAGATAGAACATCAACTCAGTTTGAGCTGTAGTTTGGGGACCATTGTTCTTCAAAACTTTGACACAAAACATGGTATTAAGTAGAGCTATCCTCTCAGATAGAGAGGGCAGTCCGAGCTTTTTCCTCATGTTTACAATTCTGGTTGATTTTGGGCAACCTAGAATGATGATCATGGCTTCATTTTGCACTACCTCAAGGCTGTTGAACTGTTTAGGCAGAATAGTCACAAGATGGAGATCATGATAGAACGAATGAAGTGAAGATAGAAAGTATGAGCATAGGTGATGTTAATTCCATAGCCCTTGCCAACAAGGGTTCTGAGGGGTTTAATGGGCTGAATTAGTTTGGCACGAAGGTTGCTGACAAAGTTGCATCATTCACACAAATTCCAAGATATTTGTAGGAGCTACATAGTTCCAAGGGCATGCTGTTAATGTTAAAGTCAAGAGGCAGAGGGTGAGCAGGACGAGGATTGAAGACCCTCGTCTTCTCAACATATATTATTAGACCACATTCCACAGTCATCCGAGCAAATACATCCAGCAAAGCTTGGAGCCTGAGCTTAGTCTGTGTCATAATGCAGATATCATCAGCATAGCATATTACAGCCTCGTTTGGCTGAACTGGAATATCAGCGATAAGTTTGTGCATCAGTATATTTAAGAGCATAGGACTTAACACTCCTCCATGAGGCGTGCCAAGCTCAAATGATCTCATTCTGGCACTTTTAACTCCCCTAAACAGAACACTGGCATACTTGTTGGACAGATAACCCTTTATCCATATCAGGAGGTTACCTTGGATGCCAAAATTAGCTAGTTGCTCAAGTATAATGTCTCTATTAGCTACATCAAAGGCTGATTTAAGGTCTATGGAGGCTGTTTGTGTCTTATCTTTAGAGTGAACAAGATATTTTGCAAAGCATGTTTGTGTGCTATGCCCGGGCATGAACCCATGCAGATTAGGGGCCAGTTTGTCTTTGACTTGAAACATGAGACGGTTTCGAACAACTCTTTCAAGGACTTTACACATACAGGATGTGAGTGAAATTGGCCTGAAGTTTGGAGAATTAGCTTTAGGGATTGGTACTATGTTTCCATGAGTCCATGTCTTAGGCAGAATACCCTGTGTGAGGCTCATTTGATACAGGTCAAGCAGTGGATGGTTAGGGATCTCATTCAACAAGCTCAGGGTGTTATAGGTTATGCCATCCTCACCAGGGGAGGATGACTCACCTTTCATTAGTGCTGTTGTTAGTTCGTGGTGCGTTATAGGAAACTGGTCCTGTAAGGTCTGGTGAGGAACAGGCTTTTTCAATATTGAAACCCCTATTAATGTGTGAGGTGTTAAGATATTGTTGTATGTCAGGAGGCAGGGAAGTGATTTGTGATACACTAGACCAGTGGTCTAATAGCAAGTCAGCATATTCTGCAGGGCTGTGGTGAAGTTGGACTGGGGTGCGTGACTTGGTAATGGCTCTAATTTTGTTCCACACTTCTGCTAGAGCGGTTGTTCTATTAATCCCCTGTAAGAATTGTTCCCAATGGGTGTTTCTCACCTGACCTTTGAGTTCACGAAATTCTCTGTTAGCTTTAAGGAATGCCAGGAGGTTATCACTAGTTTTATTTTGCTTATAAGTGATGGCAAGCTGTTCTACCTTCTCTCCTTCTTTGGTGAGGATGGGGTCATGTGTCCACAGAGGTAGTTTAGTGCTGCCCTCCTTCCTCCTTGACTTAACCCATGTGGTATAATATGTGGTAATGACATTTACAAGATCACAGCAAAATTCATCCACTGGCCCAGGTGTATATCCAGCATACCATCTGTGGATGGAGGCCTTGAAGTGCAGTTAATTCTGAGCTTAGGATGGGGGTTCTCACTTGACATCAGCAACAGTGTATTCAGTAAGTATTGCATAATGATCACTGACTAGGTGGTCTGAGATGACCTTAGCCTTGGCATTACTGTCTACTAGGTTATACCCAATCACATAATCAAGTCTGCCCCCCATCAGATGTGTCACTTTGTCTGTGTCGTATACAATGATATTATGATTATTGATGTAATTCACGAACACCATCCCATTAGAGTTACACTGGACATCACCGCGGACAGTGTGACGAGAGTTAAAGTCACCCATACACAGCATAGCATTGTTACCTGATGGCTTTGGTATCACGTCCGCTCGCAGCTCATTACACCGAACATAGATGTTATACAGCGAAAATTGACTGTTTGCTGTCTTTACTGTGAATTGTTGCTAGTGAATACTTTCATCATTGTGAGTTTTGATCCATTTACAGACCAGACCATTCTTTACATAAGTGAGCAGGCCACTTCCTGCTCCACGAGTGTATGCAGTACAATAGTGGGGCAGGAAGTGGCCTGCTCACTGACGGAGCGAGCTTGGCCACAGTGAAGTCCCAGCTAGATGAAATATAGTTGGTGAGTGGGGAAGCGGAGGGGAGGGGAGGAGAGGGGAGGGGAGGTTTTTTTTAAGGGAGTGGGGGAGGGGGTTCTTGAGGGAAGGAGGGGAAACAGTGTAATTATGACCATTGGAGACTCATGGCAGACCTAAAATTACCTTAAAGAGTTCTTTAATCCTCTGTGCTAGCGTTTGTATACATGTGGCAGTGTCGCAATACTAGAGTAAACTTATGATTGAATGTGTAATAGTCCTGTAGCAATGGAGGTGATTGGTGGAAAAGATCCGAGCCATAAGTTCGCTTGCCAATAATGATAAATAAATGTTAGAATATAAACTCAGTGTGTACATTACACATATGGATGCTACTTTTAAGGAAGAAAACCAATATGAGTGGTAAGGCCTTAAAAATAAAATGTATACAAGGAAATTTGTGTAATTTATGATTATCATACACCAGGCACCCTGCCACTTGAGAGTGTGACCCACCTTCACCCTGCCACTTGAGAGGATGGCCCACCTTCACACCTACCAATTGATAGTATGAGCCACCTTCACCCTGCTACCTGAGTGTGACCCACCTTCACCCTGCTACCTGAGTGTGACCCACCTTCACCCTGCCACTTGAGTGTGACCCACCTTCACCCTGTCACTTGTGAGTGTGACCCACCTTCAACCCGCCACTTGAGAGTGTGACCCACCTTCACCCCGCCACTTGAGAGTGTCTCCCACCTTCACCCTGCCACTTGAGAGTGTGACCCACCTTCACCCTGCCACTTGTGAGTGTGACCCACCTTCACCCCGCCACTTGAGAGTGTCTCCCACCTTCACCCTGCCACTTGAGAGTGTGACCCACCTGTTACCAAACCTTAACACTGCCATGATAAACACTGAAGCCGTTCATGACTTAATGTAACATCGGTGGTCCAGGATTATTGTAAAGGTTTGTGACCAGAGACAACATGTTGCAGTTGTCAATAAAAGGAAAAGCTCTAAAGATGTGAGGTTTACTCTGCCTGTGTTGTGATGTAATGTGTCTCCTGTATCATAAACTGTCGTGACAAACATTTACTGGCCTCCAGCATATGATCATTAATATCTCCTGTATTGCATCCTCAGTTTGTATCTATTTTTAACATCAAAGTAAATTTATTTATTTTAGTGATATGCATTAATGTATGTGCGAATTTTCTAGCTGAGGAACCGTACGTTGCCCTTACTATTTTTCCCCTCGGGCAGGGACCCCCGTCTCCTAACATCCACCTCCGGTACAAGACTACTACTCATTCATTCATAAATTTAGGATTGAGACTATGCTACATGTACGCGTACGTCACCACAGGGGGTAGAGAAACTCTTTGAGGCAACTGTACTTAAGGTATCTACAAAGATGGTAGACTTATGCATGGAAATTATTTTTTGTATGATTTTGTATAATTATCAACTGAACAGGTAAGTACCAAAGCACAGCAACCCCCCCCCCCCCCCCCCGGCCGGAGATATAACAAGTCGTGAAACATAATTCAACCAGTACTTAAAACCCCAAACCTGAATTTACTGTGAAGAGCTCTCTTTCATCAGACTGTGTACTGTTTTGTAAGGAACTCGAAATACATAAATTACCATTCTGAGAATTTTTATTTTGTTGTGGTATTTTGACATTTGACATTATATCTAAAATAAAGAAAAAAAGACATCCTCTTCAGCTAATGCTTAACCACCAAGTCATGTTTCATCAAATTTGGTACACGCGTTACAGAGATAGTTTGATTATGGCCAAACAGACAAAGACTGAAACACGAAGAGATCACAATAACCTCTCCATCCTCCGGGCGCAGGTAATTACATTCCAACTCTTTACAGTCTAGTGCAATGTTAACAGTAATTTCGCTGGCTCAGTTTTTCGCACATACTAACCCGAATAATAATGCTTCGCTCATGGACATTCGTTTCACAGAGGTCAAAAATTCCGCTTGAAAGAGGCATCACGAGTTGGAGGACGGAACAGCGGCAGTAAGAGTAGAAGCAGATTGCATTAATTATGGTCGCTGAGGGGGAGTTAGCCAATCCCCTCTGGCGGAACCGAAACTTTTATTACGCTGAGCTGGTAAAACATACCATATTTGTATTAGCGGGGCACCCATTACCCCTGGCAATGACTTCCCCCTGCCGGCCCGCGGGAACCAGGAGGGGGGTTGTGCCAGCGGCCATGGAACGAGAGGTGCTGTAAAAGTGTGTTATTCACTGGAGGTTCCCGCTGCTACTACTATCAGCCCAGCGACATTCCAGTGAATTATCTCACTAGAAGAGTAAAATGACTGTACATAAATGGCCAACACTGCTAAATTATTGCCATATTCGCTACCCAGAGGAGAGAATATCACCATATTCCCCTGATATTGTCTATCGATTTGCATACTTGATGTCAATGAAATAATTATACGACTTTATTTTTTCATCCACACGTACAAAATAATGCGAATTATAAATACTAAGTGTTCTTGAGTTATTAATATCTCATATTACTTTATAATTACACCTGTAATTACGTGTCTGAATGAATAAAGTGAAATGAAAATAAAGTTTATATAACTGGCCGACGCTGCTAATGTGATTATTCTCACTGCCTTACTTTGATCTCTTCCAGAGAAATTATGCTCTGTGTTAATGAGGACATAGAGAGACAGATTTATAACCATGCCCAGCGTGGCCTGGCGTGGCCTGGCTTGACCTGTTACACTCAAATGAGGAAAGTATTGGAAACTGTTACATACGAACTTATTCCTTACTCTGCATCACTATTCAATGTGGGGTTTTGTGGATTATTAAATTTTCTTAAAATAAGACGAAAATAACACGCCAAAATGAACACCTATAATAAAAAATCTACTTTTAGTATGGGCAAGAATAAACAAATAACAACATACCGTAAGAAAATAATCACAGTCCGCTCCGTGTAGACCTCCTCCAACAGCTGCCTCGTTCAGTGAGTTATTTGTCTCACACCCGGGCGACTCTTACAATTAACACAAATTAGTAACTAACGCAAACAGTCAGTCACTCACAATCATTTGTATATAAATGACTGAGGAAAACTCTAGATACAGGTCACACTTTGTTTTACTTGCAAATCACGTTTATCAACGCCAATATCAAAGTGGCTGCCAGGACCCAGATATTCCAGTTTTCGAAGGTTTTTCCTTTAAAACGAAAGATGATCTCGCCACTGATGAAAATTGTCTTTGAATTACTCTAGATGACCTTTAACTTTAAAGAAATATAATAATATTTTTCTGACCCCCACCTCTTTTTATCACTGTACGAACAAATATAAATGTTGGTTATCTAAGTCAAAGAAATAAAAAAAAAATAATTACCTCATTAGGAGAAACATAACCACGGTCAACCAACTACTGACGGTGTCACATTCAATCGGAAATCCAAACAGCCTTTTATATTCTCACGTATTTCTAATCAAAACTTTGAAATAGAAAATTATATTCGATAAATATTAATACCCACCACAAAATCCTCACTTGAACAATCGTCATTCCTTTTTAAGACAAACCTTTGACTGCCCTCATGTGTCTCTCACATACCAAATAGATTTAACATTCCCATCCTAAAATTTGTTCTTCACTTTCTTTGCCATAATAATCGGGTGACCGTTCCGTGAAATATTTCTAATCTCGAGTTTATTGTATCCATGAGTCACACTTACAAGATACATCTACCTGAAGACAAACTGTTATAGACTTTAGAGAAAGTCCCATTATATTTTCATGAACACACTCACGCACACCCACAAGCGTTATGTTAAAACTTGCCTAATGTTAACATTAGACAAACAAATTATTTAGTGTTAACATTTACCAGGCAAAATTTTTGATAGTTGACATTAAGGAATTTTGTTACCTAATGTTAGCACTAAGCAGATTAAAAAAAGGGGTTTTACAAAAGTTGATAGAGGCTTAAATGCCTGTGTTACATTCTACAGTATGATGTTTCATATACAGTATAAACCTAACCTAACCTAACCTAACCTAACCTAAACCTAATAGATTATTGTTTGCTTTCTGATTTATGAAGACTTTTTTTCTTAGAATAATGTGTATAATGTGATGAACTGGCAAGTATTTTCAGCATTATGCAGCATTTCAACATTCATATCGACATTATTATCATTTTTTTTCAACATTAGGCCAGTCAAATTTCTAATGTAGACATAAACAATCCCTCGCCTATGTCCATATGAGGTAGTTTTCCATATAACACATAACACACGCATGCTCGCCTCGCAAGCGAATGGACCCGGGTTCGATTCCCGGGCAGGATGAATCTATGGGCAAGTTTCTTTACGCCATTTCCCTCTGTCTACCCAGCAGTAATTGGGAACCTGAATGTTAATCGATTTGCTGATCGTTTTCCGGGGTAATGGTCAGCCAGTGCAGTTGGCGAGTTGTCCGGTCTTCTCGGACTATTCCTTGACACTGGGTCATGCGACTCGTTAACTTAGAGTGTGGTTGTTGCGTTGGCGACAGCTTCTACATCTTAAACAAATTCACGCCTAGGTGGCACTTGGGCCGGCCATCCTCGTTACAAGAAGGGC
This sequence comes from Homarus gammarus, assembly GCA_958450375.1. Taxonomy (NCBI): domain Eukaryota; kingdom Metazoa; phylum Arthropoda; class Malacostraca; order Decapoda; family Nephropidae; genus Homarus; species Homarus gammarus. The sequence goes on from CAUDMG010003486.1 coordinate 484,580, forward strand.
AACCATTATAAACACTGGCATCACATTGACTACATTATTGTCAGAGAAAGAGCACGTCGAGATGTCCTCATCACCCAAGCTATGCGTGGCTCAGACAACTGCGACACTGATCATCTGCTCGTCAGTGACAAGCTCTCATTTCACGTCACCCCAAAACGGCGAGGGCAACAAGCCTCCAGAAGAGGTTTTAATACTAAGCGTCTGGAGGATCCAGCGGTAGTACATGCTTTCAGAGAGCAACTCGTACATGGATTGATAAACTACCCGGCGATAAACAACCCAAATCCCAGTACCGAATAGGGTATTCTGGACATTGTCATAACAACAACCTGCAGAAAGAACCTCGGCCAGACAGAGAGAATACACCAGGACTGGTTTGATGAAAATGACCCGGCAATCAATGTACTTGTCGATGATAAATGTGCTGCTTTAACTGACTAGCAAAAAAACATCAGTCTCAAACCAAAGCTAATACCTTCCGCAAGAAGAAAGTGGTCAGACTAAAGAACGACTGGTTTAAGAATAAGGCATGTGAAATGCAAAAACTTGCAGATCAACACAAGATGCACGAATTTTTCAATCCCACTGAAGCATTTTATGGACCAATCACTCATGGCGCAGGGCCCCCTCTTCTCATCCCATGGTTAATCCCTAATTAAAAACAAAGAAGGCTTCCTTCAGCACTAAAAAGAGCACTACCATTTGCTGCTCAATCGAAACACCGATGTGGATGTCCTGACTACCCAGGAGGTACCTCAGCATCCAGAGCTGACCCACCTCAGCTATCCTCCATCCCTGGATGAGGTTATTGCCATCAAACAGATAAGAAATAACAAAGCCTTAGGGCCTGATGGAATCCCAGTGAAGCTGTATAAAGCAAGAGGACCTCTGCTTACCAGCCGTCTCCACTCTCTCCTGGAGAATATATGTGAAAAGGAGGAAATCCCCACGCTCTTAAAGACGCCTCCATTGCCAATACACCGTGGGATCTCGCTGCTGTCCGTAGTTGGTAAGATTATCGCCCTAATCCTTCTAAACAAACTTTTTCCTGAGGCAGAAGACTTCGTCCCAGAACCTCAATGTGGTTTTAGATCATCATATAGCACCACTGACATAATCTTTGCTGCCCGCCAGATACAGGAAAAGTGCAGAGAACAGAGTCATGACCTGTACATGGCCTTCTTCAACCTAACCAAGTCCCTCGACATGGTCAACAGGAAGCCATTGGCGGACCCGTTTTGGCTGCCCAACAAAATTCATCACTATTGTGAGGCAACTCTACGATGGCATGAATAGCAGTGTCCTGTACAATGGCATCCAGTCCGAGTTCTTCCCTATCCAACAGGGGTAAAACAAGGATATGTACTGGCATCAACTCTGTTTTCCATTTTCTTGGCTGCCTTCCTTACTTGTGCCATGGCCAATGCCAATTTAGCTGGCGAAGTGGACATGAAGGGTCTTTTCAACATAAGGCGACTCTAAGCAGGAACAAAGGTGTCGCCAACTTCCATTACAGAACTTCAGTATGCAGACGACCTCGCCCTTATGGTTCACATTGAACGCAACTTACAGGGGATCCCAAACACTACGCAGATGTATATGCACACTTCGGCCTTGAGGTGAATGAACATAAGACTCAGATTATCTTTCAACTTGCCCCTGGTTCAGCCACACCTCCACCATCCATCCAGCTTAACAGTGCTGCTTTCTCTAATGTTACCCACTTTCAGTATCTCGGCTCCCACCTGTCCACCACTGCAGACATCTATGAAGAGATTCAACATCGGTTCAGATATGCATCTCAAGCCTTTGGCAGACTTCGTACCCGTGTCTTCAGCTGTAGGGAGCTTAAATTATCTACAAAGTTGCACGTACATCCTGCAGTGGTCCTCCCCACCCTGCTATATGGCAGCAGAACATGGGTCACATAAAGGAGACACCTCAAGCCTCTTGAAAACTTTCACCAACGTAGTCTACGTTCCATCTTCCGAGTTCGCTGGGATGACAAGAGAACATATGCCGGTATTCTCGCTAACACCAACTGTAAGAGCATCGAGGCTACCATTATCCATGAACAACTACGTTGGACAGGCCATGTTAACCGTATGGACGACAGTAGACTGCCAAAGCAGCTACTTTACCGTCACCTAATGAATAGTAAACGTAACGCTGGCGGGCAACTGAAAAGGTATAAGGATAATCTTACGACAGACCTGAAAAAGTGCAAAATCGACCTTCTCGCCTGGGAGACGATTACTCCACACCGTAACGCTTGAAGGAATATCACACGAGAAGGAGTCAATACTTTCAGGTAAGCCCGACTGCATTCTGAGGCAGACAAACACCAACGCCGGAAAGACACTGCCTCTGCCCCTCCTGCAATAGATGTAGCTCTCCACACGTGCAACATCTGTGAACAACTCTGCCAGTCCCGTATCGGCCTCTCGAGTCACCTCAGAGCTCACCAACTATGGTGACATCCCCGATAATTCATATCATTGTCACATAGCTGGAAGATCGTCATACTAGATACCGAGAGACAGCAAAGTAGTAGTAGTAGTAGTGTGTGTGTGTGTGTGTGTGTGTGTGTGTAAAATATGGAAAACTGCCTCATATGGACATAGGCGAGGGATTGTTTTTGTCTTCATTTAAAATTTGGTTTGCCTAATGTTGAAAGCAATGATGATAATGGCGATATTAGGACTACTTATATATATATATATATATATATATATATATATATATATATATATATATATATATATATATATATATATATATATATATATATATATATATGATGGATGTAGCTATATGTAGTGATGATGGATGGTGCTATATGTAGTGATGATGGATGGTGTTATATGTAGTGATGATGGATGCTGTTATATGTAGTGATGATGGATGATGTTATATCTAGTGATGATGGATGTTGTTATATGTAGTGATGATGGATGCTGTTATATGTAGTGATGATGGATGGTGTTATATGTAGTGATGATGGATGATGTTATATGTAGTGATGATGGATGGTATTATATGTAGTGATGATGGATGATGTTATATGTAGTGATGATGGATGTTGCTATATGTAGTGTTGATGGGTGGTGTTGTATGTAGTGATGATGGAAGGTGTTATATGCAGTGATGATGGATTGTGTTATATGTAGTGATGATGGATGATGTTATATGTAGTGATGATGGATGATGTTATATCTAGTGATGGTGGATGTTGTTATATGTAGTGATGATGGATGGTGTTGTATGTAGTGATGATTTAAGATGTTATATGCAGTGATGATGGATGGTGTTATGTGTAGTGATGATGGATGATGTTATATGTAGTGATGATGGATGTTGTTATATGTAGTGATGATGGATGATGTTAGATGATGGATGTTGTTATATGTAGTGATGATGGGTGGTGTTGTATGTAGTGATGATGGAAGGTGTTATATGCAGTGATGAAGGATGGTGTTATGTGTAGTGATGATGGATGATGTTATATGTAGTGATGATGGGTGGTGTTATATGTAGTGATGATGGATGATGTTATATCAAGTGATGATGGATGATGTTATTTGTAGTGATGATGGATGATGTTATATGTAGTGATGATGGATGTTGTTATATGTAGTGATGATGGATGTTGTTATATGTAGTGATGATGGATGGTGTTATATGTAGTGATGATGGATGGTGTTATATGTAGTGATGATGGATGGTGTTATATGTAGTGATGATGGATGATGTCATATCTAGTGATGATGGATGGTGTTATATGTAGTGATGATGGATGATGTTATATGTAGTGATGATGGATGATGTTATATGTAGTGAAGATGGACGATGTTTTATGTAGTGATGATGGATGATGTTATATCTAGTGATGATGGATGTTGTTATATCTAGTGATGATGGATGTTGTTATATGTAGTGATGATGGATGATGTTATATCTAGTGATGATGGATGTTTTTATATGTAGTGATGATGGATGGTGTTATATGTAGTGATGATGGATGGTGTTATATGTAGTGATGATGGATGGTGTTATATGTAGTGATGATGGATGCTGTTATATCTTGTGATGATGGATGTTGTTATATGTAGTGATGATGGATGGTGTTACATGTAGTGATAATGGATGGTTTATAAGTAGTGATGATGGATGATGTTATATGTAGTGATGATGGATGGTGTTATATGTAGTGATGATGGATTATGTTATATGTAGTGATGATGGATGCTGTTATATGTAGTGATGATGGATGATGTTATATCTAGTGATGATGGATGTTGTTATATGCAGTGATGATGGATGGTGTTATATGTAGTGATGATGGATGGTGTTATATGTAGTGATGATGGATGATGTTATATGTAGTGATGATGGATGCTGTTATATGTAGTGATGATGGATGCTGTTACATGTAGTGATGATGGATGGTGTTATATGTAGTGATGATGGATGATGTTATATGTAGTGATGATGGATGTTGTTATATGTAGTGTTGATGGGTGGTGTTGTATGTAGTGATGATGGAAGGTGTTATATGCAGTGATTATGGATGGTGTTATATGTAGTGATGATGGATGATGTTATATGTAGTGATGATGGATGATGTTATATCTAGTGATGGTGGATGTTGTTATATGTAGTGATGATGGATGGTGTTGTATGTAGTGATGATTTAAGGTGCTATATGCAGTGATGATGGATGGTGTTATGTGTAGTGATGATGGATGATGTTATATGTAGTGATGATGGATGTTGTTACATGTAGTGATGATGGGTGATGTTATATGTAGTGATGATGGATTTTGTTATATGTAGTGATGATGGGTGGTGTTGTATGTAGTGATGATGGAAGCTCTTATATGCAGTGATGATGGATGGTGTTATGTGTAGTGATGATGGATGTTGTTATATGTAGTGATGATGGGTGGTGTTATATGTAGTGATGATGGATGATGTTATATCTAGTGATGATGGATGATGTTATATGTAGTGATGATGGATGATGTTATATGTAGTGATGATGGATGTTGTTATATGTAGTGATGATGGATGTTGTTATATGTAGTGATGATGGATGGTGTTATATATAGTGATGATGGATGTTGTTATATGTAGTGATGATGGATGGTGTAATATGTAGTGATGATGGATGGTGTTATATGTAGTGATGATGGATGATGTTATATGTAGTGATGATGGATGTTATTATATGTAGTGATGATGGGTGGTGTTGTGTGTAGTGATGATGGAAGGTGTTATATGCAGTGATGATGGATGGTGTTATGTGTAGTGATGATGGATGATGTTATATGTAGTGATGATGGGTGGTGTTATATGTAGTGATGATTAGACAATAAAATATTAACAGTTTAATGCTAAAAAATATATACCGTTGTAGTAGAACTTACATACACCGTTCATGAAATATTGATGGAAGAAGAAGTTTTGGGGACTGAACAGCGAGACAATGTGGAGCCTTTCCGAGGGTGGCGTCCTACTGTTGTCTAGCAGGTGGTGGTGTAGGTATAGGTGTAGATGGTGGTGTAGGTGGTGGTGTAGGTGGTGGTCTAGGTTAGGGTGTATGTGGCGGTTTAGGTAGGTGGTGCCGCTGTTTACCCAGCAGTAATTGGGGACCTGGATGTTAATCGATTTCCGGATCGTATTCCGGGGTACTGGTTATCTAGAGCAGTTGGCGATTTGTCCGATCTTCTTCTGACTAATCTTTGACACTGGGTCATGCAGCTCGTTAACTTAGGGTGTAGTTGTTGTGTTGGAGACAGCTTCTACACCTTAAACAAATTCACACCTAGGTGGCCCTTGGTCCGGCCATCCTCGTTACACGAGGGGCAACCATTTTTATTATAGGTGAGTGATGTAGGTTGTGGTGTAGGTGGTGGTGTAGGTTGTGGCGGAGGTGTAGGTGGTGGTTTAGGTGTAGGTGGTGGTGTAGGTATTAGGTGGTGGTATAGGTGGTGGTTTAGGTGTAGGTGGTGGTGTAGGTATTAGGTGGTGGTATAGGTGGTGGTGTAAGTGATGGCGCAGGTGTAGGTGGTCATGTAGGTGGTGGTGTAGGTGGTAACGTAGGTTTAGGTGGTGGTGTAGGTAATGGTGTACGTGAAGGCGTAGGTGGTGGTGTAGATGGTGGTGTAGGTGTAGGTGGTGGCGTAAGTGTAGGTGGTGGTGTAGGTATAAATGGCGGTGTACGTGTAGGTGGTGGTGTAGATGGTGGCGTAGGTGTAGGTGGTAGCAAAGGTGTAGGTGGTGGTGTAGGTGTAGGTGTAGGTGGTGGTGTAGATGGTGGTGTAGGTGGTGGTCTAGGTGTAGGTGGTAGTGTATGTGGTGGCGTAGGTGTAGGTGGTAGCGTAGGTGTAGGTGGTGGTGTAGGTTTTTGTGCAGGTGTAGGTGGTGGTGTAGATGGTGGTGGAGGTGGTGGTGTAGTTGTAGGTGGTGGTGTAGGTTGTGGTTTAGGTGTAGGTGTTGGTGTAGATGGTGGTGTACGTGGTGGTGTAGGTGGTGGCGTAGGAGTAGGTGTAGGTTATGGTGTAGGTGGTGGTGTAGGTGTAGGTGTAAATGTAGGTGTAGATGTCGGTGAAGGTGTAGGTGGTTTTGGTGGTGTAGATGAAGGTGTAAGTAGTGGTGTAGGTGATGGTGTAGGTGGTGGTGTAGGTGTTGGTGGTGGTGTATGTTTACATCGTGGTATAAGTGTAGGTGTAAGTGTAGGTGTAGGTTTAGTTGTAGGCGTAGGTGTAGGAATTGGTGTAGGTGTAGGTGTAAGAATAGTTGTTGGTGTAGGTATAGGTAAGTGGTCGTGTAAGTGTTGGTGTAGTTGTAGGTGTAGGTAGTTATGGTGTAGGTGGTGGTGTAGGTGTTGGTGTAGGTGGTGGTGTGAATGTAGGTGTAGGTGGTGGTGTAGGTGTAGGTGTCGGTGGTGATGTAGGTGAAGTTGGTGGTGTAAGTGTTGGTGTAGGTGTAGGTGGAGGTGTAGGTTTAGTTGTTGGTGTAGGTGGTGGTGTAGATGTAAGTGGTTGTGTAGGTGTAAGTGTAGGTGGTGGTGTAGGTGTTGCCGATTTGGTGTAGGTGTAGGTGTAGCTGTAGCTGTAGGTGGTGTTATAGGTGTAGGCGAAGTTGTAGGTGTAGGTGTAGGTTGTGGTATAGGTTTTGGTGTAGGTATAGGTGTAGGTGGTGGTGTAAGTGGTGGTGTAGGTGTAGATGTAGGTGTAGGTGTAGGTGTAAGTGGTTGTGTAGGTGTAGGTGTTGGTGTAGGTGGTGGTGTAGATGTTGGTGTAAGTGTAGGTGGTGGTGTAGGTGGTGGTGTAGGTGTAGGTGTTAGTGGAGGTGTAGGGTATAGCTGCTAGTGTAGGTGTAGGTGTAGTTCTTAATGTAGGTGTAGGCGGTGGTAAAGATGTAGGTGTACAGTAGGTGTAGGTGGTGGTGTAGGTATAGTTGTTAGTATAGGTGTAGGTGTAGTTGTTAGTGTAGGTGTAGGTGTAGTTGTTAGTGTAGGTGTAGATGTAATTGTTAGTGTAGGTGTAGGTGTTGTAATAATAATAATAATAATAATAATTAACGGTTTATTGAAAGAGCTTGGCAGCCAGAAGGCTGAAAATATACAGTTACATATTTGGGGAATGGGTTACGAATTACAAATAATATACAAGTAACATAAGTGACACAAATAAGACATATAATAACTAGATGTGGAAAAGCTCAAACTACAGTTCATTTCAACATAGTGACAGTGTAAGGAGCAGTGTTTACTGGGAGTGAATACACTGATTTATTACAAGTTATTGATAATTTTTACAATGGTTGGGACTGGGCTGTTCTTATAGCGATCAGTTCGTGCACGTATGGGCTGGATGCGGTTGTGGTGTCGAACAGCAATACTCGGACAAGGGATCTCAGGTGGTAGTAGGAGCCGGTGTCGGGGATGGTGTAGAAGCTTCTTACCATATTTGCAGATGAGGTCGTGGTGATGGTCAGTGAGAGTCGAAAGGGTCAGTGTGTTGAGCGCTTCTTGATATGTGGAGTAGGAAGGGGAGAGAATAATCTTGCATGCCCTCTTTTGCACTTTTTCTAGGTGTTTACGTTGTGTGGCATTTAGGGAGGAAGACCAGGTGGGGGAGGCATAGGTGAGCTTGGGAAGTATGAATGTTTTGTAAACACTGAGGAGCTCGTGTGCAGGAACTCTGAGGGACTTGAGTCGGCGGAGGAGGTGGAGACGGAAACTGGAGGATTTGATAACTTCACTGACTTGTGGTTTCCAATTTAATTTGTTGTCTATGGTGACGCCGAGGAGTTTCGTGGAATCTACAACCTGGAGTGTGTTCGGACCTAGAGTAATGGAAGGAGGTGGGACAATGTCGGAGGAGAGGTTGATGTGCATAACCATGGTCTTGGTATGGTTGATGGTGACATGGTTGTTGGTGGCCCAGTTTTGGAGACTGTTCAATAAATCCTGAAGGGCGGTATAGTTGGGAGCAGAATTGTTGACGCTGATCCCAATGGTGGAGTCGTCGACATATTTCCAGCGAGCAGGGGTTTCTCTTAGGGCATCATTGATGAGCATAAGGAAGCAGAGTGGTCCCATCTTGGTGCCTTGGGGGACGCCACAGGTGAGTGACTGAAAGGTGGAGACAGCCCCTCGGAAGCGTACAGCTTCGCGTCGGTCACTGAGGAAGTCTGTAAGCCATGGTATAAGACTTCTCCGAAGCCCGAGGTCAATAGCTTTGTTGATGATTATATTGTGGTTGACTAGGTCGAACGCTTTAGTGAAATCAATGAAGGCGACAGCTACAGACGTTTTTCGTTTCTCGAGATGGCGGTATATGTAATCGAGAAAGCTGACAAGACAGTGAGTGGTGGAGGAAGTTTTCATGTTGCCAAATTGCTGAGGGTCTACGACTCCTGCAATATCAGCATAAGCCCAGTCGAACACAAAACTTTCACAGATTAGGCTGGGTATTGGGGTGATTGCAATAGGTCGTAGCTGATTTAAGGATTGTGGGCTGGTTGACTTGGGCACTGGTGATACATAAGAGGTCTTCCAGTCAGCTGGGCATCTGGCTTGGCTGAGAGAAGCATTGATGATGGAGCATAGGGGTTTAGCAAGCTCCGGGGAGAACTCCTTGAAGAATTTCATTGGTAAGTCAATGGGGGTGGTAGAGCGTTTTAATTTCAGTTTGTCCAGGCGTTTTGCTTCTTCAAATTCTTCTACTAAGTCAGTGGGAAGGGGGACTGGTAGGTAAGCTGGGAGACTGGTTGTGTCAAGCCGTGGGAGCGTCTGGCATATAGTAGTGAAATGGTTATTTGTTTGCTCAGCTGCGTCAACACTAGTGAGATGGCTAAGGAAGGGGAGGGGGTGTGTCTTATTGTTTAGTCCACAGAGTTCTTTAAGCTTACCATACCATTGACTGATGTTGGTCTGCTTCAGGTGTTGTAATTTGGTTGGGTAGTGGGACTTCTTTGCAGTGCGTATTTCGCGGATGACTCGGTTGCGAAGGGACCTGTAGTGGATGTGGTCATTGAGATGAAAGGCTCTGTCTCTCTGTTGCATAAGTCTTTTGATCCGAGGTGTGATCCAGGGCAAGTCAGCTGGGTGAGATCTGACGGACTTCTCGGGGAAGAAGTGGTGGTGAGCTTCCGTGGTGGTGTTGGTATAATTTATACATTTGGTTTCCACGTCATCCACGCTAAGTACTTCAGTCCAGGGGTGGTGAACTATCCACTGCCCGAAGAGGCGCACTGCAGAGTCAGTAATCGGCCTGTAGGTCTTGATGTAGGGTCTATGTACTTGAGTGGGAGTGGCAGCTGGGGACCAGAGCACTGATAAGTGTGTGCTATACCCGATAGGAGGCATTGGTTGAGGTGGTTGGTACTGGTCCGCTAAGTCAGTTAAGATAAGGTCGAGGGTATTTTGACCGTGTGTGGGGAAGGTCACAACTTGTGATAGTGATAGCTGGTCCTGGATATCAGTGGTGTCAATTTCATTAAAATCCCCACATAATACTAACTTGGCACATGGGTACCTAACTCTGAGGTGGTCTGAGGTGGTGATGAGATGATTGATAAGAGTGTCTCTGGTGGGTGATCGAGGCGGATGGTATGCCTCACAGATTATGATGGAAGCAGTGTTGCGCCGGTGGGCCCGTAGCACGACACGTACCCATAATGCTTCCACATCTGCTGGGACTTGAACATCCAGGCGTGACGGGCGTAGGTCATCTTGACAGAAGAGGGCAACGCCCCCTCCGCGTCTATGTGAACGAAGGTGATGAAAGAGTTGATATCCCTCAATATGACACGTTTCAGGCACAATTTGCCAAGCCTCACATATGGCAACGGCGCTCGCGGCGGCTGACCTGACTGTAGTTGCCAGCTCATCGAACTTGTTAGTTAGGGAAGTGACGTTGGATAGCAGTAAAGACGGGAGATCATACCATATCCGTGGAACTTCAGTGTGGTGGTATGGTCTGTCAGGGGTGGGTTTCTCCGGTTTCCTAGTGGAGGTTACGGTTCTAATGGGCTTATGTGTATGACGGCCTTGTCTACGGCGCCGCGCGTGGAATATGTTCAGTGACTTGAGTCGCACGATAACACTGCCATCAGGATAACCGTTCCCACGCTTTAGATGGTACAGAGTGCGTCGGGAGTAAGTGATTGGTGGCCATCTGTTGAAATCTGTTGTGGGCGGACGGAAGTGTTTGTCACTGACGGCACTTTGAGGGCCACTGACACTGGTAGACATCTGTTAATGTTTGTCAGTCGTAAAGACCGTGGGTCTTTGTCCCTGGTGCCTGGGGTCGCCGACACAGTTTTCACGATATATGTAAACACCGCGGTGGTCCTTGTCACTGGCACTTTAAAGGTGACCGATAAAGTGCCCACTGTCTGACTTTTCCTTGGGGTGCACTATCGAGCACTGTATGATAATCACTTATTGCACTGATGACTCGAATGCTTTGCCGAGAAAGTTCCTTAAGTGTACTATAGGAACACTGCTCCGTAATCAATCGTTCACTAATCACTAGAATGTTTTGCTGAATAGATCCTGGTGTAGTAAGGCTGGTAGGGGTATAGCAGGGGGAGTGGGCAGGGCCAAACAGACTCGGCCTGGCTGCTAAAACCGGGAGCGCCTTCGGGGCACTTCTTGTCTCACTGACGGTTGACAAGTGTCGTGTAACTTGTTAGTGTAGGTGTAGGTGTAATTGTTAGTGTAGGTGTAGGTGTAATTGTTAGTGCAGGTGTAGGTGTAATTGTTAGTGCAGGTGTAGGTGTCGTGTTACTTGTTAGTGTAGGTGTAGTTGTTAGTGTAGGTGTAGGTGTCGTGTTACTTGTTAGTGTAGGTGTAGTTGTTAGTGTCCGTGTAGGTGTCGTGTTACTTGTTAGTGTAGGTGCAGTTGTTAGTGTAGGTGTAGGTGTCGTTATACTTGTTAGTGTAGGTGCAGTTGTTAGTGTAGGTGTAGGTGTCGTTTTACTTGTTAGTGTAGGTGCAGTTGTTAGTGTAGGTGTAGGTGGTGATGTAGGTGGCGGGGACTCCTGTTACACAGACGAGTTCACCGACCTAACAGCTCTTGTTGGTCCTGATGAAAAACTGCAACAATTATACCACCCATAAAGTTCACAGTTTTAATATATAACCACAGAGTCAGTCTCCAAAACCTCTTACTAAAGTGACATTAAAGCTGGTGCCTCAGAACTACACCATCGTTTATGAGAAGTCTTTATCATCGTATGCTATTTCAATTAAATAAGTTAGACCAATTATGCCAAAATAAGAATATGAAAAGGTTTTACTTATGTACAAAAGCAAGTTGTAACGGCAGTTGTTAGCAAGTCAGGAGGGAAGTTGTGCTGTAGATGTATTAGAGGCAAAGAAGGTTTATATCATCACAAAGTTCCCCGAGTACCAAAGTAGTAGTTTCGTATACTGCGTTGTTATCATAAGGACTTTTGATCATTATCCACCTCAGTTTGCTTTCTGAAACCCACAAGAGACCTTTAAACATACTACAGTCAATATCAAACATTGGACATACATCATTAATATAGTGTTTATTACAACTGGCATCTCATGATAATATCCCTTTGTATTCTGATCTGTGTGTGTGTGTGTACTTGTCAAAGCCTTCACTTTAGGCCAAGAAGGACATTTTAGGAAGAATCAACATCCCAAAGGCTTGGGTTCCCGTCCATTCACTTTCCCTTTTAGTTCACTTTTACGACATGTGAGGATACCGGGGATATGATCTTAATGGCTCGATCCTCAGAGCCATAACAGGGACCTTAATGGAGGGGAGAGGCATAACCAGGACATCTGTTCTTAAGGAGGGGGTATCAAATAGTATTAATGATAATGATGATATTGATGATCGGGAATAGCAATAATGATAATTTTAAAAGAACATCTTGACATTTCTTCTTCTTCTTCTTCTTCTTCTTCTTCTTCTTCTTCTTCTTCTTCTATTCTCAAGAGTTTGGTGTCGATTTCTCGAACTGCATTCATCACGTAATTTTGTTTTCAGTTAACATAAAGTGATTCCTCTCATATATCAAGCCTTTCAATGTACAATAATATTAAAAATGTACAATACAATTCTATAAATCAGAGAACACCCTCCAAAAATCGTCTTCATACTGTTGACTCAAACCATCAGACATTTTTTTTAAACACAATCTTGACCACAACATCTTTTTTAGTTGATAATAAACCAAAAATAATGAATATTGATTACAATTATCGTATCCCTCATTGTCTATAAAAACACGGCCGGTAATATTGGTATTGTAACATTATTAGTTAAACTTAACACAGAACCTAAAGATACTTGAAAATTAACTAAACAAGGAAAGTAAGCAAGTCAATAAACAAACAAGAGATAAACAAATAAATGAATAAATCAATAAGAAAATTAAAAAAATGATAATATTCATAATTGTAAATCCTACACAACAGACAGTACTGTATTTAAACAATAAACACATAAAATTCACGGCTTTATGCCCTTATATGTGTCACAATAAAAGTTCCTTCTCTATAGAGCAACATTTTAATCATGTCCAAAGACAGTGAGTTGGAGTTAATGAAAATAATGTCTTATACTGTAGTTATAAGACGAGTGTGCGTGTGTGTGTTGTTTAGTTTTGAATGCAAGGAAGTGGTTTTCGTACCGTAGAACTCAGATACATTCACACTGTTTACTCACCCAGGAGATTATGGTGTATCACTATGTAGAATTTCACTCGGCTTCCGGAATTCAATGCGTTGTGTACTTGATAATTGATGATTTAATGAATTCCATTAACTTCCAACATCCATCTAAGTTATTGGTTATACTTTGTCATAACCAATCAGTCATTACCTTTGATAATAATAATAATAATAGAGGGGTCACAGATACGGGCAGATAATTGCACTTACGTTTATTTGGCACAATTCCATACACTGGACTTATAATTTGCATGGATAGGTCAGTCACTCACATTCGCGCCACAGTACCGTAAGTTATAAGGGAGAGTTTGTCAACCTGGAGAATTAATCGTTTGATCTATTAGGCCGGCCTGGAGTGCTCTTGTAGCAAACAGGCCCTCGCCAGTGATCACTTCCTTTACAGGGTGTGTTAACTTTCGCTGTACTTAACAACAATCTCGGGAATTTGCACACACAGACTCGTAGCACTGGTAGGACTGTATGGGCTCTGTTCTAAGTCGGAGTAGCAGGAGTCTACTCTTCCCCGAAGTCTAAAGCCCACTGACTAAAATGTGGTTTTGAGGCGTGAAATGACCCCTATCAGCTGGCTGGGTACCTTATCTCTACCTAAACAACATTTGGACATAATAATATACGTTCAACACATTTACATGGCTGTACAGTACATAAATCAGAAGTTGTTAATTATTTTAGGAATTGATGGGATGGTGCTATTCTTATATCTATCAGTGCGGGCTCTTATGGGCTGAATTTTGTTGTAGTGGCGGACCGCGCGAGGTGGGTGGGGGACTGCCGGTGGCAGGATAGTGATGACGAGGATGGTGCAGTGGTCCACTGTGTGTGTGTGTCCTCTGAAGGTTCCAAGTGTTCCTTGAAGAAGGCAGTGATGGGTAGGGAAACACCGGGTAACACTGAAGTCCATTCATTAACGGATAGGAGAAATACAAGTGGTGACTAGCGTGTGCCTTGCACGACCCACAGAGTCAGACTGAGACTGCCTTGCCATATGGCAGCCTCGGGGCAATGTTGCCACATAACACGTGCAGTGTTGCCACGTAATTACATATGTAAATGCTACTCGGCACAGTAGCTTATTTACAAGGTTGCTACTCGGCACAGTAGCTTATTTACAAGGTTGCTACTCGGCACAGTAGCATAGATACATAACCTACAGCTCCCTCCACCCCTCACGCTCATAGTCTTTGTCTTGAGCGGACTTCTTAGTCCTAAGTTGCTCCGAGCGTCGAGGTGCACTGTGGGGCGGATCCTCGTGAGGTGTAGGGGACTCGTCCTTGGTCAGGGGGCCAGCAGCAGGGGGTGGGGCTGGCCGGAGGAAGCGGCGGTTCCTCCACCAGACACGGCCGCCGCTCGGCATCCTGACCTTGTAGTCCCGCTACCGGCCAACGCCCATCACTATGCCCACCTTGTCCCAACGTGTCGTCGTCGGGTCCTGGACGCGGACAAGGGCACCAATCTCCAGTGGCTGAAGAGGGCGGGCACGGTCGTCATACCGAGCCTTGGCGTCCTGGGCACGTGTAGCGGCGCAGCGGTCGCAGCTCTCGGCTCTGGTCTGCCACTCCTTCGCAAAAGACTTGGCGTGTGTAGGAACGCAAGAGCGGAGAGGGTGACCATACAGGATCTGGGCAGGGGAGCGTCCTGTGTGGATGGGAGTATTACGTAACTCCAGGAGTCCTTTGTCAAACGCCTCACAGTCTATGTTGCCTGAAGGGGCCACCTTGAGGATGAGGTGCTTGACTGTCTTGACCGCAGCCTCAACATGGCCGTTTGACTGTGGGTAGTGGGGTATTGACACGATGTGGCAGACTCCCCAACGCTCCAGGAATCCTGTGAAGTCCCGGCTGGCAAACTGTGGCCCACCGTCCATCCGCAGACGTACGGGGACGCCCAGGTCACGAAAGAGGTGCCGGAAGTGGCGAATGGTGACCGCGGCGACAACTAGGATATGTTTCCCAGCTGTGCTGAAGAAATCAGCCGACACGGAGTCGAAGGGCCTGGTGGGTTCGTCGTCGCACAAGAGAGGCTCGTGATGTTGAAGCAGCCATGACTTAGGTGGAGGCTGGGCGGGAGTGGACGAGGGTTCTGGGCAGCTCGGTGCGGCAGCGCCAGGCGCGTCGCTCGTTGGCTCACGCACCCTGCTGGCGGTGTACCGAATGTATGTATATTATGTATGCTGGATCACATATTATGTATGTATATTATGTATGTGCTCCATTTATGTAGCTAGCAGCGTGTGGCAATGTTATTACCATATCCCACATGCTTAATTAATGTGCCTGGCGACGTATGGAAGCTGCTAATGTATCACTTGCCATACGTCGTCTATAGCAGTTGATCAAGGAGTCTAGCCGGGGAGAGTGCTGCTCCCCTTTGTGTACATACTCTTATCCAGTAAACCGAACCTACAAAACTATACAGGTGTTTGTGTTCTCTCCTGTATGTAGAACTTATTATTCAGAACCTAACATGGCGCAGTGATCCGATCTTACTGGATAATTACGAGTGATAGTGCAAAGTTTGTGGAAAGCCGGCTATGGACTCCCGCTTGGGTCAACTCCCGCGCGTCACCTCTCCTCGAAGAATTTCAGCAACTTTGAGCAGTGTCAGTGACAGTGATTTTCTGTGAAGTGTTTAGTGCATTGTGTGTTTCGTGCCATTCATGTGTGACCTTGTTCTAAAGGATTCCCAAGGTATACGGCACGTTCTGGGCATTTGTAAGGAGTAGAGTTCAGTGCACCCGTCTCTGACCGCGTCCTGAGGGAAACTGGACTGACTGGGAGTCGCCGCGCCTCTCCCTCCACCCCCTCACAGCGCCGCCTCCACCCCCCCTCACAGCTGGGGCGAGACGCTCTACCCACCCGGGACACGCACATACATGTACTAACACTCGCTGACCGCGCGACTTTTTTATATATACTTTATATATATAACCTACTTATCTGTGTATTTAATTAATTTTTTGTCTGAAACCTTGTTGATACGACGGGCTGACCGGTCAACACTGATTTAAGACATAGTACACAGATGAAGTAGTTATGTCTCATGCCTTACGTAGCCGTGGACCCAGCGTCTGGATGAGTCAGGCGGGTGATAGCCCCGCAGAGATGGATGACCAGGCCGGCCACGACGCTCCAGCCCCCACATCGCGCAGTCCCTCACCTCAATATTCAGCGTTGTCTCCAGAGAAAATTGCTTTACTGAAGTTTATGAGAGATGAGAAACGCGAGGATGAAGCCCACAGACGTTTGGCGGATGAGCACAGAAGGCAAGCAGAGGCAGAACGAGACCACCAACGGAGATTGGAAGACAGTGAACGATTTGAAGCCTTGATATCTCGCCTCACTGTTAACCAAGCCCCTGGCTCTAACACTGCCTCGGTACTGACTGGTTCAGATACCTCATCCATGCTTCCTTCACGCCCCCCAGCCCCACCTAAAGCAGCAGCTCAAACGCCGCCCATCTTGAAGCCTGATGAGACTTTCCAGACTTTTCGTGAATGGCGGCGACGGTGGACTGATTATTCTACAATGGTGGATCTCCAGAGTTTGTCACAGCCTAAACAACTCATCCAGCTGCGTATGTGCTTGTCCTTGGAAATTCAGCGTGTCTTGGAACATATGTTGCAGGTACCCCCAACCTCTTTGCTGTCTGTAGAGGAGGTACTGGACGTTCTACAACGGCACATCAAAGGACAGCAGAATGAAGCTCTGCGCAGGAGGGAATTGTTTAGCTGTAGACAGATGGAGGGTGAGTCTTTTGATGCCTTTTACGTACGTCTTAAGAGAGCCTCGGAAGAGGTAGATATATGTCCAGGCCACCACCAGCAGTGCGAGGAGACCCAGTTGAAGCAGGTGATCCTGATGGGTGTTAAGGACGAGGAACTTGTCCAACGCCTCACCTCCCTCGACTCTTCCTCTTCTCTTAAGGATGTGTTGACGATATGTCGCTCCTATGAGGCTGCCAGGTGTGCCACCTCTGCCATCCGAGCTCCCCCTACAGCCATACGCGCTGTGTCCCGGTACAAGAAGGACAAGAAGTCTGTTCCTACGCCTTCGCCCACCACGTCCACGCCCGGTTTATTTTGCAACAACTGTGGTAAGCAGCACGGAACACAGGTGTGTCCAGCTGCTCAGTCTACCTGCAACAGTTGTGACCATAAGGGCCACTGGTCACTCACAGTACGGTGCCCAGCCAAACGCGTCCAGTGCAATGTGTGCGGTCGTCTGGGCCACTATGACAAGTGTTGCCCTTCCAACAAACCCAAGGGACCGCGTCGGCGGAAGCTTCAGCCCCCTTCCACCAGAGAGGGCCGCCCACAGTTTTCCAATCAGAGGCACGACGACTCCTGACAAAGCTCGAGCCACATTAGGAATGTGTGCTCCCCCCAGCGTCCCAGGACCAAAGTCCCCCAGTACATCAGTGTCATCGTGACCTACGGCGGTGTGTCATCCCGCCTTCAGATGTTGCCCGACACCGGCGCTGATGCTACAGTCATCGGTCCCCAGCATTTGCAATGCTTGGGGCTCTCTACAAGTGATCTAGGACCGCCCCCCAAGGATCTCCGCTTTATGGCAGATGGTTCACAGATGACCCCGGCCCTGGGTTCACTCCAAGCACAAGTCACCTTTGGCAACAGGTCGTGTCAAGCCTGGATTGATGTGCATAACGGTGTCCAGACTCCTTTGCTGTCCTACAGACATTGTCAGGAGTTGGCCATCATCTCCCAGGACTTCCCGAAACCTATTTGTATGTATATTATGTATGCTGGATTATATATCATGTATGTATATTATGTATGTGCTCCATTTATGTATTATTTATTCAGCCTAGCTAGCAGCGTGTGGCAATGTTATTACCATATCCCACATGCCTAATTAATGTGCCTGGCGACGTATGGAAGCTGCTAATGTATCACTTGCCATACGTCGTCTATATCAGTTGACAAGGAGCCTAGCCAAGGGAGAGTGCTGCTTCCCTCTGTGTACATACTCTTATCCAGTAAACTGAACCTACAAAACTATACAGGTGTTTGTGTTCTCTCCTGTATATAGAACTTATTATTCAGAACCTAACATGGCGCAGTGCGTAGTCTTACTGGATAATTACGAGTGATAGTGCAAAGTTTGTGGAAAGCCGGCTCTCGCTTGGGTCAACTCCCGTGCGTCATCCCTGCTCGAAGAATTTCGCAACTTTGAGCAGTGTCAGTGACAGTGATTTTCTGTGAAGTGTTTAGCGCATTGTGTGTTTCGTGCCATTCATGTGTGACCTTGTTCTAAAGGATTCCCAAGGTATACGGCACGTTCTGGGCATTTGTAAGGAGTAGAGTTCAGTGCACCCGTCTCTGACCGCGTTCTGAGGGTAACTGGACTGACTGGGAGTCGCCGCGCCTCTCCCTCCACCCCCTCACAGCGCCGCCTCCACCCCCCCTCACAGCTGGGGCGAGACGCTTTGCCCGCCCGGGACACACACTCACACACATACATGTACTAACACTCGCTGACCGCGCGGCTTCCTTTTATATATTTTATATATATTTTCTACTTATCTGTGTATTTAATTAATTTTTTTGTCTGAAATCTTGTTGATACGACGGGCTGACCGGTCAACACTGATTTAAGACATAGTACACAGATGAAGTAGTTATGTCTCACGCCTTACGTAGCCGTGGACCCAGCGCCTGGATGAGTCAGGCGGGTGATAGCCCCGCAGAGATGGATGACCAGGCCGGCCACGACGCTCCAGCCCCCACATCGCGCAGTCCCTCACCTCAATATTCAGCGTTGTCCCCAGAGATAATTGCTTTACTGAAGTTTATGAGAGATGAGAAACGCGAGGATGAAGCCCACAGACGTTTGGCGGATGAGCACAGAAGGCAAGCAGAGGCAGAACGAGACCACCAACGGAGATTGGAAGACAGTGAACGGTTTGAAGCCTTGATATCTCGCCTCACTGTTAACCAAGCCCCTGGCTCTAACACTGCCTCGGTACTGACTGGTTCAGATACCTTATCCATGCTTCCTTCACACCCCCCAGCCCCACCTAAAGCAGCAGCTCAAACGCCGCCCATCTTGAAGCCTGATGAGACTTTCCAGACTTTTCGTGAATGGCGGCGACGGTGGACTGATTATTCTACAATGGTGGATCTCCAGAGTTTGTCACAGCCTAAACAACTCATCCAGCTGCGTATGTGCTTGTCCTTGGAAATTCAGCGTGTCTTGGAACATACGTTGCAGGTACCCCCAACCTCTTCGCTGTCTGTAGAGGAGGTACTGGACGTTCTACAACGGCACATCAAAGGACAGCAGAATGAAGCTCTGCGCAGGAGGGAATTGTTTAGCTGCAGACAGATGGAGGGTGAGTCTTTTGATGCCTTTTACGTGCGTCTTAAGAGAGCCTCGGAAGAGGTAGATATATGTCCAGGCCACCACCAGCAGTGCGAGGAGACCCAGTTGAGGCAGGTGATCCTGATGGGTGTTAAGGACGAGGAACTTGTCCAACGCCTCACCTCCCTCGACTCTTCCTCTTCCCTTAAGGATGTGTTGACGATATGTCGCTCCTATGAGGCTGCCAGGTGTGCCACCTCTGCCATCCGTGCTCCCCCTACAGCTGTACGCGCTGTGTCCCGGTACAAGAAGGACAAGAAGTCTGTTCCTACGCCTTCGCCCACCACGTCCACGCCCGGTTTATTTTGCAACAACTGTGGTAAGCAGCACGGAACACAGGTGTGTCCAGCTGCTCAGTCTACCTGCAACAGTTGTGACCGTAAGGGCCACTGGTCACTCACAGTACGGTGCCCAGCCAAACGCGTCCAGTGCAATGTGTGTGGTCGTCTGGGCCACTATGACAAGTGTTGCCCTTCCAACAAACTCAAGGGACCGCGTCGGCGGAAGCTTCAGCCCCCTTCCACCAGAGAGGGCCGCCCACAGTCTTCCAATCAGAGGTACGACGACTCTTGACAACGCTCGAGCCACATTAGGAATGTGTGCTCCCCCCCGCGTCCCAGGACCAAAGTCCCCCAGTACATCAGCGTCATCGCGACCTACGGCGGTGTGTCATCCCGTCTTCAGATGTTGCCCGACACCGGCGCTGATGCTACAGTCATCGGTCCCCAGCATTTGCAATGCTTGGGGCTCTCTCCAAGTGATCTAGGACCGCCCCCCAAGGATCTCCGCTTTATGGCAGATGGTTCACAGATAACCCCGGCCCTAGGTTCACTCTATGCACACGTCACCTTTGGCAACAGGTCGTGTCAAGCCTGGATTGATGTGCATAGTGGCGTCCCGACTCCTTTGCTGTCCTACAGACATTGCCAAGAGTTGGCCATCATCTCCCAGGACTTCCCAACACCGATTCTCGAGGTAAAACACGCCAACAGGGTGCACGAAGGGAGCAGCAACTACCCTGCTGCCGCCCTACCCCTACCTCTGGCCAGTGACACCTCTCCTTCGGTAGTTGTCCCTGCTGCTTCAAGTCTCCACGCCTTGGCTCGCCTCCACGACAGTCACTGTGGAGCCGAGGCCACCAAACGGCGTGCAACACAGACTGTGTTCCGGCCTGGCATCGACCCCGACATCTCCAATGCTGTCCAGGTGTGTAAGCCCCGCCACGTATTACAACCCAGCCAGCAGCAGGAACCCTTTATGAGTGACGACAACCCCACCCGCCCCTTTGAGTCTGTGTCGGCCGACTTTTTCTGTGTGTCAGGAAAGTCCTTCCTCGTTATCGTCGACCGTCTCTCTGGTTGGCCGGTTGTCATCAAGTGCGGTAATGACACGACGTCTGCCGCCACCATCAGCAAGTTCCGCCACTACTTCCATGACGTGGGCGTTCCTGTACGCCTGCGAACCGACGGAGGGCCTCAGTTCACAAGCCAGAACTTTGCTGCGTTCCTTGACCGATGGGGAGTCCGGCATGTGTTGTCATCGCCCCATTACCCGCAGTCCAACGGCCACGCTGAGGCTGCTGTCAAATCCCTGAAGCACCTCATCCTTAAGGTGGCCCCTTCTGGGAACATTGACTGCGAGGCTTTCGACAGGGGTCTTCTTGAACTCCGCAACACACCTAACTACACCGGACGCTCCCCTGCCCAGGTTTTGTCCCTGCTCACCCTCAATCCTTCTCCAAGGAGTGGCAGGCCAAGACAGAGGATTGTGATCGCCGAGCCGCCGAACGTGCTCAGGACGTCGTCGCCCGCTACAATGACCACGCCCGTTCTCTCCCCAGGTTGAGTGTCGGCACCCAAGTCCGTGTTCAGGACCCGACCTCCCTACGTTGGGACAAAGTAGGCGTAGTCATGGGTCTCGGCAGGTCACGGGACTACCAGGTGCGGTTACCCAGTGGTCATGTGTGGTGGAGGAACCGCCGTTTTCTCCGACCCGTAACAATGCCTTCTGCTGGCCCCGCCACCAGTGTTGAGTCCCATACCCTTCCCAGTGATGAAGTCCCTCGACGCTCAGAACGGATCCAAAAGAAAAGGTCCGCTCAAGACTTTGCTATGAGCGTATAGGGGGGAGGGAGGTGTATGTATATTATGTATGCTGGATTATATATCATGTATGTATATTATGTATGTGCTCCATTTATGTATTATTTATTCAGCCTAGCTAGCAGCGTGTGGCAATGTTATTACCATATCCCACATGCCTAATTAATGTGCCTGGCGACGTATGGAAGCTGCTAATGTATCACTTGCCATACGTCGTCTATAGCAGTTGACAAGGAGCCTAGCCAAGGGAGAGTGCTGCTTCCCTCTGTGTACATACTCTTATCCAGTAAACCGAACCTACAAAACTATACAGGTGTTTGTGTTCTCTCCTGTATATAGAACTTATTATTCAGAACCTAACACTATTCTTGAGGTAAAACACGCCAACAGGGTGCAAAAAGGGAGCAGCAACGACCCTGCTGCCGCCCTACCCCTGCCTCTTGCCAGTGACACCTCTCCTTCGGATGCTCGGAAGTACTTCCTGAAGGAATTCAGCGACGTTCTGGTGACCAAGTCCGCTCTGGAATCCAAGCCTCTCAAGAAGATGGCAGGTCCCCCCATGAGGATCCACCTGAGGGACGACGCGAAGCCATTCGCTATTTACACCCCTCGACTGGTTCCCCTGGCCTTCCGCGAGGCGGTCAAAAACGAGCTGGACTCCATGGTCGCCCAAGAATTTATTGTACCAACCGGCGATGACCCGTCTCCATGGTGTCACCCGATGGTTGTTGTCGCAAAACCTAAAGGTGGTGTTCGGATCACCACTGACCTTTCCAAGCTCAACAACCAGGTGTCTCGTCCTGCGCACCCTTCTCCCACGCCCTTTGCAGCTATACGCAGTGTGAACCCGAAGGCGCGCTTCTTCACGACGATGGACGCCCTGTGTGGATACTGGCAGATAGAGCTTGCCGAAGAAGACCGACCACTCACAACTTTCATCACCCGGCATGGACGTTACAGTTATTGCCGTGGCCCCATGGGATTCGCCGCTACAGGAGACGCTTTCTGTCTTCGAGGTGATATGGCTCTACAGGGTCTGGTAAACTGCGTGAAAGTGGTCGACGACATACTCGTGTACGACGAGGATTATATGGATCACCTCTGCCGTATCTACGAGGTACTCAACAGGTGCCGGAAGCACGGCATTACCCTAAATGCCGACAAGTTTGTTCTGGCCAGCTCTTCAGTTGACTTTTGTGGGTACACCCTCTCAGGGAATGGTATAGCAGCTGACCCGGAAAAGGTCCGCGCCATTACGGATTTTCCCACCCCTGCTAACCTGACCGACTTGAGGTCCTTCATCGGTCTCGTCAACCAGTTAGCAGAGTTTTCGTCGGACATCTCCGCAGCTGCTCAACCACTTCGCCCCCTGATGAGCCCCAAGAGGACATTCCTGTGGACCCCCGACCACGACAAGGCCTTCCAGCAAGTGAAACAGGCCCTGTCTCGTCCACCTGTCCTCGCCACGTTTGACCCAGCCTTGCCGACAGTTCTGCAGACAGATGCCTCACGCTTGTATGGCGTGGGATACGCCCTACTGCAGGATCATGGTGGAGGGCAGTTCCGGCTCGTCCAGTGTGGCTCGCGTTTCCTCTCTGACACTGAGACGCGCTACGCCACTATTGAGTTGGAGCTGTTGGCTGTGGTTTGGGCGATGTCCAAGTGCAGGTTTTACCTCATAGGCCTGCAACACTTTCACCTAGTGACCGACCATCGCCCGCTTGTCCCGATCCTCAACCACTACACGCTAGACGCCGTTGAGAACCCTCGCCTCCAGCGTCTGAAAGCTCTCGGCGTACATCTTCACTGCAGTGTGGCGTGCTGGTAAGGAGCTCTGCATCCCTGATGCCTTATCCCGCTCTCCTGTCAGCCGCCCTACTCCAGAAGACCATGTACTCGACGCCGACCTCGCTCTTTCCGTCAGGACTGTGGTCACTCTCCATGCCGTCCAATCCCTTCGTTCGGACCTGTCACCAGATGACGACAAGGCAATGGAGGACCTTCGAGCAGCGGCCCGAGATGACCCTTCCTATGTCCGACTTGTCGAGTGTGTGAGGAATGGATTTCCTAGCAACCGCTACGATCTCCACAACACCCTGCTCCCGTATTGGAAACTCCGCGATGAACTCTACTGCGACGGAGACCTTGTTCTGTACGGAGCACGTGTAGTTGTCCCTGCTGCATCACGTCTCCACGCCTTGGCCCGCCTTCACGACAGTCACCGTGGAGCGGAGGCCTCCAAACGACGTGCACGACAGACTGTGTTCTGGCCCGGCATCAACTCCGACATCTCCAATGTTGTCCGTGCGTGTGAGCCCTGCCAAGTATTACAACCCAGCCAGCAGCAGGAACCCTTCATGAGTGACGACAACCCCACCCGCCCCTTTGAGTCTGTGTCGGCCGACTTTTTCTGTGTGTCAGGAAAGTCCTTCCTCGTTATCGTCGACCGTCTCTCTGGTTGGCCGGTTGTCATCAAGTGCGGTAATGACACGACGTCTGCCGCCACCATCAGCAAGTTCCGCCACTACTTCCGTGACGTGGGCGTTCCTGTACGCCTGCGAACCGACGGAGGGCCTCAGTTTACAAGCCGGGACTTCGCTGCGTTCCTTGACCGATGGGGAGTCCGGCATGTGTTGTCATCGCCCCATTACCCGCAGTCCAACGGCCACGCTGAGGCTGCTGTCAAATCCCTGAAGCACCTCATCCTTAAGGTGGCCCCTTCTGGGAACATTGACTGCGAGGCCTTCGACAGGGGTCTTCTTGAACTCCGCAACACACCTAACTACACCGGACGCTCCCCTGCCCAGGTTTTGTATGGACGCCCCCTTCGTTCTTGTGTCCCTGCTCACCCTCAATCCTTCTCCAAGGAGTGGCAGGCCAAGACAGAGGATTGTGATCGCCGAGCCGCCGAACGTGTTCAGGACGTCGTCGCCCGCTACAATGACCACGCCCGTTCTCTCCCCAGGTTGAGTGTCGGCACCCAAGTCCGTGTTCAGGACCCGACCTCCCTACGTTGGGACAAAGTAGGCGTAGTCATGGGTCTCGGCAGGTCACGGGACTACCAGGTGCGGTTACCCAGTGGTCGTGTGTGGTGGAGGAACCGCCGTTTTCTCCGACCCGTAACAATGCCTTCTGCTGGCCCCGCCACCAGTGTTGAGTCCCATACCCTTCCCAGTGATGAAGTCCCTCGACGCTCAGAACAGATCCAAAAGAAAAGGTCCGCTCAAGACTTTGCTATGAGCGTATAGGGGGGAGGGAGGTGTATGTATATTATGTATGCTGGATCATATATTATGTATGTATATTATGTATGTGCTCCATTTATGTAGCTAGCAGCGTGTGGCAATGTTATTACCATATCCCACATGCTTAATTAATGTGCCTGGCGACGTATGGAAGCTGCTAATGTATCACTTGCCATACGTCGTCTATAGCAGTTGATCAAGGAGTCTAGCCGGGGAGAGTGCTGCTCCCCTTTGTGTACATACTCTTATCCAGTAAACCGAACCTACAAAACTATACAGGTGTTTGTGTTCTCTCCTGTATGTAGAACTTATTATTCAGAACCTAACACCGAACGGCTGGGATCTGCTCGGGAAAGTCTTTGGGCACCACGCCTAACTCTTTGCAGTACTCCCACGACAACAAGGGTGTAGCGAGAGTAGGCTGCACGTCCATCCATCCGTGACACTACCTGTCGCCGTAGGTGATCTCCGCTTGAAAGGAGCCCACAGCGTCCGGCGTCTGGGAACCGTCAGCATTGTAGTACAGCAGCTGCGGCGGTGGTCCCAGGTCATGTTTGGTGAGGCCCAGTTTCTGGAGGTGCTTCAGGCCTATCACCATAGTATCAGCACCGGTGTCTGGTATCACCTTGATGTGACCCGACACATCACCGTGTGTGACGGCGACGCGGATGGTAGGGAAAGGGATAGCCCTGGGGCGTGTGGTCAATTCCACCCTCCTGATGTGACTCCGCTGCTGCTTGGGGCTACGTGGGCCGTCTGAAGGGGGCTGCGTGCGAACCACCCCGAGGGAAGTGCGCTGCTTTCCTCCTCGTCTTGGGCTTTTGGGCTTGGGTTGGCGGCAGCACTTGTCGTAGTGTCCATAGCGACCGCAGGCCTGACACTTGTGGCCTCGTGCAGGGCACCTGTCTGTGTTAGACCAGTGGCCCTTACGGTCACATCCACGACACAGTGCGTCGGCGGCCGGGCATGTCTTGGGGCTGTGCTGCTTTCCACAGCTGCCACAGGAAGCACTAGGCGGAGGCGTAGAAGAACGTGCGGCAGCCTTCACGTTGTTGGCCGCCTTCTTACCCTTCTTGTACTGAGAGATAGCTCTCACAGCAGGTGGGGCCTGTAAGGCAGAGGTGGCAGACTTGGTGGTCTCGTATGACCGACATTCAGTCACTACCACCTGGAGTGTGGAGGAAGTGTCCAGGGGGATGAGTCACTGCAAACAACTCTTCTTGTCTGACACCTGTCAAAATCCCGTGCTTGATCCAGGCTTCCTCACATTTCCGGCTGTGCGCCTTGCAGACGTCGATCTCCTCCGACAAACTCTTCAAACGTAAAAAATAGTCGTCAAAGGATTCATTCTCCGCCTGCTTGCAGCTGGGGAAGGCGCGGCGACGCAAAGCCTCGTTATTCCGACCCTTAAAGTGCTCCTGCAAAAGGTTGAGCACATCCGTCACTGAAGACGTAGAATCGGGAGGCACTTGGAACGTGTGCTCCAAAACTCTCTGGGTCTCCAGCGACAAACACATTCGCAGTTGGATGAGCTGCTTGTTTGGAGGCATGCTGTCAAGGTCCACCATCGTGGAGTAATCTGTCCACCGCCGCCTCCGCTCACGAAAAAGCTGAAACATGACGTCTGGTGAGAGGGCGGGTGGGGGTTGAACAGATGCCTTGGGAGCTGTTGGAGTAGCAAGAGTACCTGGAGGATGCTGGTGTGGTGGAGGAGGGAGGGTACTGGCGCCTTGGTGCGCGATACCTGCGAGTGAGAGAGGGTGGGTTGGCGCCAGGGTCGCCAATAGTGCATCAAAACGCGCCTTTTCCTCCTCTCTTCGTATCTCCTCCCTCTGAAATTCCATCTCTCTGCATCTCTCGTCCCTGTCGTCCATCCACCTCAGAATTGTGGCAATGTCCGTCGCTGGAGGTGAAGGATGAGAGTCTGCACCCGGTGGAGGGGATGGTGGTGGGGAGTCATGTCTCCCATCTTGACGTTGTCCCTTCTTACCCCCTATCTTAGTATGCTTGAACTGCGCTGTTTAGTGTATAAAGTGGCGCCTCATCAGCTCGAACCACATATATATGACGTAAACCGCGCAGAAATAACGCATATAGTCCACTGTTCTGTCCGTGAGTGCGTGCGTGCGTGCGTGTGTGTGTGTGTGTGTCTGAGAGACCAGATTCGTGGTGGCCTTAATGCAGGTGGCTGGGGCCACCTCGGAGGCAAGAACGAACGGCAGTGTCTCCCAGGATGTCACACGAGTAGGGTGTACGCCTCCGTGCTCCGTGGGTACTACAAAAAACCGGCCAATACTCGACTCTCAGCTCTAGACACACTAATACACTGACACTAACACTGCCACCGTCACTAAAACGCACTGTGACGACGCAACACTGCACATCGCGGCGAAACACAATGCAACGCAACACAACACACTAGTCGACGCGCACATCGCCGGCAGAGGTAACCGTCGGCATTGTTCACGACACTTGTAAGTCAGCAGATCCTACTCACTGCGCCATGAAGGTTCCAAGTGTTCCCTGAAGAAGGCAGTGATGGGTAGGGAAACACCGGGTAACACTGAAGTCCATTTATTAACGGATAGGAGAAATACAAGTGGTGACTAGCGTGTGCCTTGCACGACCCACAGAGTCAAACTGAGACTGCCTTGCCATATGGCAGCCTCGGGGCAATGTTGCCACATAACACGTGCAGTGTTGCCACGTAATTACATATGTAAATGCTACTCGACACAGTAGCTTATGTACAAGGTTGCTACTCCGCACAGTAGCATAGATACATAACCTACATCCTCCACTACCTTTTTCCTGATAACCACCACAGCACCACCACCACCACAACCACAATACAACCTCCAGAACCACTTTCATCAGATCAGCAGCGTTACCACCGTCATACCACTACAGCAACACCACCACTACAGCAACACCACCACCACCGCAACACCGCCACAACCACCACACCACCACCACCATCACACCACCACCATTCTACCACCGCCACCATCACACCACCACCACACCACTATCATACCAGCATCACACCACCACCATCACACCACAACAATCACATCACCACCGCCATCACCACCACAGCCACCATCATCATCACATCAAAACCATCACACCACCACCAACACATCACCACCATCATCACTCCAGCACCATCACCATACCACCACCACTACCATCATACCACCACCATCATCACCACCACCACCCATATCACACCACCACCACTACTCCCATCACACCATCACCACCACCATCACTACCATTACACCACTACCATCACACCACCACCACCGTCACCATTACACCACCACTACCGCCACTGCCACATCACACCACCACCACCACCGTCACCATCACACCACCACCAGCCACACCACTACCACCGTCACCTTCACACTACCACCACTGCCACCATCACACCACCACCACCATCACACTACCACCACTGCCATCATCACACCACCCATCACACCACCACCACCACTGCCACCATCACACCACCACCACCATCACACCACCACCACCACCGTCACCATCACACCACCACCAGCTACATCACCACCACCGTCACCTTCACACTACCATCACTGCCACCATCACCACCACCGTCACCATCACACTACCACCACTGCTATCATCACACCACCCATCACACCACCACCATCACTGCCACCATCACACCACCACCACCACCACTGCCACAATCACACTACCACCACCACCACTGCCACCATCACACTACCACCACCACCACCAGCACCATCACACTACCACCACCACCACCATCACACTACCAACACCGCCTCCATCACACCACCACTACCATCACAATACCACCACTGCCATCATCACACCACCACTACCATCACACCACCACCACTACCATCACACCACCACCACTACCATTACACCACCACCACCACCATTACACTACCACCACTGCCATCATCACACCACCACTACCATCACACCACCACCACTACCATCACACCACCACCACTACCATTACACCACCACCACCACCATTACACTACCACCACTGCCATCATCACACCACCACTACCATCACACCACCACTACCATCACACCACCACCACTACCATTACACCACCACCACCACCATTACACTACCACCACTGCCATCATCACACCACCACTACCATCACACCACCACTACCATCACACCACCACCACTACCATTACACCACCACCAATACACCATTACACCACCACTACCATCACACCACCATCCCCGTCACCACTATATCACCCATCACACCACCACCACCAATGCCACCACCACACCACCACCCCGTCACCATCACACCACTACTATCATCACACCACCACCCCGTCACCATCACACCACCATCACCATCACATCACCACCACCGTCACTATCACACCGCCACCACCATCACATCACACCACCGCCACCATCACACCACCACCCCCTCCAGTGACCCATTGACACATAACAGTTGCCAAGTTGCAGTAGTGGAGGTGGATCGTGGCAGTCCCTTTAATGTAGCCTCAGATGACTGGGCCGGGAATATAGGCCACAACACACTGTGTTGCTCTGACGGCTGACTACCTTGAACCCACAATGGCATTTAGATTACATTGGATACAACTATGAACATGAAAACTTTTAGAAACGTACGCGACCCATTTTGTGCTACATACAGCTGGGTATAGATAATTTAATCACTTACGCTCTGAATAAAACTAGAATAGGACGAAGCACACAATATCCGCGGAATGTTTAGTGGAACTTCACGTGCCTCCTATACGCCTGATTGACTATTCCTGCTGGCACTGATCCGACAACCAACTGTAACTACAGTATTTCACGTTCACGTAATTAATTATGTCCTCCAGGGAGGAAGAATATTACCTATGGCTTCATATCGCCTGAATAGCATTAGTTAAGGTGGAAAGAAAATAACCAATCCCTGAAAAATAAGTTTAATGGCGGCGGTTTTTCCCAATGGCCGAGAAAATTAAGTGAAGGATAATATTTAACACGTACTGTATGTAGAAAATATATATCGTGAGCCTGATGTTCAAATAGTTCTTCAAACTCATACCGGAGAAAGTACCACCGTGTGTTCCATAGCTGACAGACCAGAACCTCAAGTGCTCTTGTTGAAGATATATATATATCTGTGATTAAAATAGTGATGGTGATAGGAATGTACGGCAGTCAGGTGAGGCAACATGTGTCGGCTTCAGCAACCGAGGACGGTATTAGCTCCTCCCTGGAGTCTACAGCTGCGAAAGGAAGAGAGATTGAGGTTAACAACAGTAAGAGACTAATAAAATCTTTGAACACTTTTGGATATTTGCGTATAGTGATATACAATATAACTGTAGGAAGATGTTTACCACGTGAATAATTTTTGTTAGGGCTTTATTGATGTCAGTAAGAACACTGAGTAGGCTGAACTCTCAGTGTTTTTGTGTTATTATTTTGTAAAATATCAGTGAAATGCAATTTTATGCTTACCATGAACCACAGCATTAAGTGCACAGAAAGCTTGTTTAAAATGGACAGCTCTTAAAACCTATCTACTTATATGAATTAACAGCAACAATAAAATTCCTTAATTAGCAAGACCGTCGTAAAATTTAATTATTCAATTCTCTCTGTTGGAAACAAAAGTTTTATTGCACCGAGCCAGCAGCTGGAAATTCCGTAATGCCGTCGTGACTCGGCTGTGCTACATGTGGAGGTGTGACAACTTTACTCACCGCCAGCCACAGTAAATGGCACACCACAGCACCAACACTTTGTTCTATGATAACAGTAAAGATGTTAATACTTCGTGGGTGACTTATCATCTTCTCTCAGTATCACAAAACAAATTATATTATTATCAACTCTGCGAGAAGGCCACCTGACCTGTAATTTTGATAAAAGTGACAGTAATATGCATTCCATTTTTCTCTCTACGTAAAGTTAACATGACTTAACATTGTTCAGTACTCTTAAATAATGTTTTTGTTAACGTTACGATGTTAAAATGACTGCAGCTGTACTTTTCCGTGTATCTGCGTCAGTACGGTTGCGTACGGTTGCCTCTGAATGACCAATTGAAACCACATTAAATTACCAGACCATTAATTTTATTGTAGTAGATAACAATCAACGTCAATACTTAAATTCAATTGAAAAACTCCAAAAAATGTTTGACATATGTTAATTGTTATGTCTTCACAGGTATCACCGATTATGCTCTATGAATCATTGAATATAACACAACTTCTATAAATAATTCTGCTCTATATTCTTACTTTACACAATATTTTACGGATTCAGCGCGGAGTAGCCAGAGGAGAGCAGCGACCATGTCTCCTTACTCACGAGCTGGGTGAGGTCCTGTAATAGGCTGTGAACTTGTGATCACTTTTCTATTTCTCGGATGCCTCACTTTGATTCCTCCCAGAGTTCCAGGTGCTGGCAGGCAGACTACAGCAACACTTTGAAATTTTGGTCCAAACTTTCTACTTTCCAGTTTAGTTACAAAAAATAAAACAGTTCCCACTTACTTTAATTCATATACATAACGATTCTCTCTCTTATTAGGGATGCACCGGAACTTAATTTCGGCCGGATCTTCAATAAAATAACCGGCAGGAGCCGGAACGTGTTATAGTGCTTATGCTTCTCATTTCTAATGGAAAATGCAGCATAAAAAAGTACTGAATGGTTAATGAATATTGATGTATATCGCAAAAAAATTATTACACCTTAAATCGTATTTATTGTACTGTGCATGCCATGTACAGGGGTACTTGTAAGCCCGGACCTCCGGCCTAGAAAACAGTGCGTTAATGTTCGAAATAAGGCAAACAGAGTATTAGGTTTTATATCTAGAAGTGTAAGTAATAAGAGTGCGGAGGTCATATTGCAACTATATCTTGCGCTAGTCAGGCCGCACCTTGATTGTGCTGTTCAGTTCTGGTGCCCTTATTATAGACGGGATATCAATTCACTGGAGTCGGTGCAGCGAAGAATGCCGAAAATGATTCCGGGACTTAGAAACCTTCCATATCAAGATAGATTAAAGAAACTAAATTTGCATTCCCTAGAAAGACGAAAAGTGCGGGGAGATATGATAGAAATATTTAAGTGGGTGAAAGGAATCAATAGAGGAGATATAGATAAAGTTCTTATAATATCCGAGCAGGATAGGACTCGTAGCAACGGATTTAAGTTGGATAAGTTTAGGTTTAGGAGGGAGATAGGAAGGAACTGGTTCACAAATAGGGTGGTGTACGAGTGGAACAAGCTTAGCAACTTTGTAGTAAGTGCTGGAACGCTGGATAGTTTTAAAAGGAGGCTAGATAGACTCATGGACGATAGAGAGTGGTTGTAACTCTCAACAGGAGCTGCCATGCACAGGCCAACCGGCCTATTGCAGACTCCTTATTTTCTTATGTTCTTATGTACAGTACAAGACACTGAGTGTGTGGCAGCTGGCTGAGCGTTAAACTGGACGCGTCATTCTGATGGCCCTGTGTCCTGATACAAACACGACGTCAAGGTCTCATGGCACACTACAGAACAAGTTGCAGTTATTTAGGGTTCTTTACAAACCGTTGGTTCTCTGTTTATTTATAAATAAGATAACTAAAATTTCAAACTGAATATAATTTATGAAGCACCACATGTAGTTAAGGGATCATTAATAAAAAGTTGCATGTTGTCTCCCAAGTTTATGTGTTCACCTCTGAATAACACTGTAACGCTCTGTTAGAGAACTACTATTAAGTGAACAATATTTAACCTAAACCCTCATATGTGTTGCTTTAGTTTGACAAATGAATTTAAAAGATTAACATTTACCAATTATATTATACAATACTAGGATTTCTGAATCTAAAGATATAAAAAACAAACAAATTTAATAGCTATAACGCCCCAAGTTTCGTTTACGGCTGGAACTTGATATTATGGTTCCTGTGCTTTTATCTATCTATCTATCTATCTATCTATCTATCTATCCCCCCCCCTCTCTCTCTCTCTCTCAAAAGAAACGTAATCCTTTTCAAGAATATTTATATCACGAGAAAGTCAAATGTCTTCCTACAATATATTGACACGTACAGTATTTATCACGCATTCGATAATATTGATGTAGTAACGCAACAGATTCTCTCTCCTCTTGGAAATTGTGGCCTTAATATTATTCTCTGCCGATACAACGTGACTTAATTTATGGCATACTTAATATTTTTAATGAGTTGGGGCGAGAGACATATAATGAAGAGGATGGATGTTGCATAAATCGAAGTAAGAAACATTAGAGTACAAATAAAAGTAAATTTATTCTTAGCGATGATGAATTAATATAGGAATAACATATAAGAATGTTTAGTATTGATAGAAAACAGTGATTTGATAAACTGTTCTTTATATATTTGGCTTAAAAAGGAGGGATGATATTATGTAAGTTTACTAAGTTTTCAGTGTAATGTACAGTACTCATTAAGATGGACAAATTGCGTAACCCTATGGAAAACCTACTGCGTATAAAGGTTATTATTATTTTTATTATTATTATTATTTTTATTATTATTATTATTATTATTATTATTATTATTATTATTATTATTATTATTAAAATACTGTCAACTTTCTCGCATTTACACTTTAAAGAATAACTATTTAATGTTATTTGTATATAAAGGAGAGCTTAAAAGGAAGAAAAATTATACAAAATACTTATTAATGAAATAAAACAGGTGATAAGTTTAGGCCAGAAAGATAACAATAAATACAAAGTAATATAAATTTATAATAGGTTTCCCGTGAATCATCACAAACACTCTCTGTTGCAGTAAACGTCAGCGAGGCCTCCCACTGCGTGTTAAAGCAAAATATATGTCGAGTCATATTTTGTAACGATAATAAGCTTTACCTCATTAATTTACTTAAGTTGAGACAAAGTTCAAGTGTGGTACTTTCTGTTGTTTTATGTATAATGGTGCTTCAACATCACTTAATGGACGAGTTGTGGGTCGGAATTTTTTCGTAAGATGGCAGTTCAATGGGTAAAGAAAACGCTTAAATTTACTCTGGTAATAATATTTTAAAATAAATTGGGCCAAAAAGTGTACAAAAATAAGGGTAAACGTAGCAAAATAGCTTGTGACTGCGAAAAGGTCAGTGATTGGTTGTGACGTTACAGGTTGGCTTGAGTCGACGAGCAGGAGTCTAAAGGCAGCCAGGTGTGGTGTATGTGTTATCAGCAGAAATACAGGACTTGTGGCCACAAACAATGTTCATATACACAGGCATACCTTATTTTTAGGTTAAGATAAATTACTGCTCAAGTATCACCGTGTGTATTTACTTGCTGGGTGCCAAAATTATTCAAAAGACCGATAACTCCAACATGGAAGTTTTCATCACTGTTCTCTATTTCATGTCTGGAAAATATAATTTTTCGTCACTGATGTCTATATTTAAAGCTGTGAAAGGACTAGGGACGACCATGGCCAGGAAATGGGCTTGAGATGATGAGATGACAGATGTAATTTAACGTGCTTCATAGCTGGATGGCCGAGTTCTTGATAATACTCTACAATCATAAAGACATCTACTTTTGGCAAATATCTTTCATCTGCCTTGATGAACCCTGGAAGTAGTTGTCCAACCTTTTCGGCTGATCGGCTCTGTAAATAAATATTTTTAGATAATTAATTATGCTTTACTGTGCAGCACAATAATACTATATTAAATAGATAAATATACCTAAACACATTAACTAATTCAGTGGATAGTAACTGCCCCTCCTACAAAATTAATAGCATAAACATTCCAAACATTATTGGTATCATTTTGGTTTTGGTCATCTGGGGAACCTTAAGATTCTAACTATGGGATTAAGTACTTTAAACAATAAGACACAGTGTCTCTACGGATTTCTGTCGCAAAACTTTTTTCTATAGCATGAAAATATACAGGTCATATGTTAGGTTAGGTTAGGTTAGGGCAGTGTTTCTCAAACATTTTTACTTCATTACCCCCATGAGGAACTCTCAACATCCTCGTGGCCCCCCTTCAGTTCTCTCCCAAGCCCCTCACAAATAATGATGAAAATAAACTGTTTTCTTACTCTTCCTTTATTTTAATGTTTACAATCATCAAACATAATGCATATTTTGTTACAGTTCAATAGGATGGATGACATTGTTTCCTTTCAGTCAGTCGACTGATTCGAGGTTGAGTCACTGATAAAGCACATCTCATCTCTGGGTCCACATGTAACCGGTTTCGGCTTTTATTCTCTATTTAAAGAAGGGTGGAGAAACCAGATTCACATAAATAAGTAGTAGAAAATGGCAAGAGGACTCGAAGTGCGATCTCACTAACTTTTGGATATGACTGATACTTTGAGCACCAGAATACAGTCAGAGATTTTTCTTCATAGAGGTCTCTGGCAGCAGAATCGTTCTAGACAGGAACTAGACTCGTACAATCTGAGCGAATCCGGTGGAAATGAAAAACTAGCTGCTGCACCATACTATGGAAATATGAAAAACTGTATCGTACGGGTATTATGATTACACACAGTAACAAAAAAAAAATATATATATATATATTTCCTCCCCTAACAAGGCAAAGTAACAAAAAAAGATGAATCAGAGTTTCCACATTTTCTCCAAACATATACTACTTACACTAGCATGCCATGACCCCCCCTTAAATTTTGCAGTGACCCTTTTGGGGGTCATGACCCCCAGTTTGAGAAACACTGGGTTAGGGTATGATAAGTTATATTATAAGTTATAAGGTTAGCTTAACATATATCGGTAAGGGGGGGGGGGGGTGGGTAGTGGCTCAAAACTATTGATTTCCGATAGAAATGAAGGTCTAAATCGTTCATAACACATCGCAAACCATCAGAAGAAAACATAGTCTGCATGTCTAAGTACAGGGATGACCAAAACTTAAAATTTATCCAATATAACCTATCTCGAATCTAAGCATCCAAATACTTATGGTAGTTAAAGTAAAATTTTACCCATTAATTAATATAAATGATGATATATCCCAATGCATTCTCAAAACAAAGTCCAGACAATGTCATTACTTCTAAATTGACTCTTATCTCCACCTAGTACTGATATACTCTGAATATGCACTCGAAAAAAAAAGAGAAAGTCTACCAGGTAACAATACAGGACAGCTGAGCTGGTGTGAACATGGGAGTTTCTTATGTCCATCAGCTGCTCTTCACAGCACATTTCTTTACTTACGAAATGTCCAGGACTTAGACGTCGTCTGCGGGGAAACTGGTGACGTCATTGCATATGGCGGCCCTGTTTCTAGAGAAATAACTTATCTCGACTATTATAGCAGGACTTTAAACTTTTATTACAAATTATATATACCGTATCACCTTACGAACGTGGCAGAGTGTATTTCTTGTGTTTACTCAGAACTGACAACTCTTTCATTATGTCAGGTCTTACACTAGACAACAACTATTATAAGCTTGGAAAATAAATATT
This sequence comes from Homarus gammarus, assembly GCA_958450375.1. Lineage (NCBI taxonomy): Eukaryota > Metazoa > Arthropoda > Malacostraca > Decapoda > Nephropidae > Homarus > Homarus gammarus. The sequence goes on from CAUDMG010003486.1 coordinate 521,103, forward strand.
TCTCATAACGCGTCCTTCCAGAGTCCTGCGGGTACTATAAGTCCCACAACTATCCTTAACTTTACAGTTGGAGAAGTAAAGGTGGTCGAGTTCAGTACCGGTCACGGTGCCTCACTATGCAGTACACACACCTCCCCTTAAGGTGAAGTCACAACTATAAGACCCACTTTCTTGGTTTTGTTCATAAAAGAAAAAAAATGCTGAACTGTATAGGAAAAAGTGGTTAGGTTAGGTTAGGTTAGGTTAGGTTAGGTTAGGTTAGGTTAGATTAGGTTAGGTTAGGTTAGGTTAGGTTAAGTTACAGAAACATGAAATCAATTTACCATTATAATGTCACTCGTTCGCGGGATTTGAAGTTAGGTCAGGTTTGGTTGTGTTAAAATGAGACTAATGACCATATAATAAAAAATTAAAATTGGAATATGTTATATTTGTGTTGTTTCTCTGACGTATCTGAATACCAGATCGAAGTAGTGGAATACTATTGCATTGTGACTGTATTTGGGACACAAGGAATACACGCGCACAAAGGACTCAGGAGACATTAGTATGAATAATTTATACAAGATCTGCCGGGTTCTAGGTGACCATTACAAAGTGTTCTTCAGAGCCGGTTTAAAAATGATCCCATATTTTTGTGTATGATGTAGATCCTCGCTGCCCAGGGATGATAGTTGGCTAAAGTCTGAAGAATGAGGCTCCGAGTTTGGTCTTAACTGCGATAATAAAAATCAAGATTATCCGGTTCCTGGATGATCAAATTTCGATTTGCTTCGTGTCTTGAACTATCGGGATTTATATTAACCGGGGCCAGATATCAGAAACATGATCGTCGATATATATCACGGAAAAAAATTACTTTGATTGATCTTTTAATATATCTGGTGAATAAATCTTGTGTTTTAGTGGATCATACCCGGAAGATTCTCACTTTACGTCCTTGAGTCGCCTTATAAGAGAGCAGAGGAAGATGGTTGGACGTCTGTAAGCTCGTTATTGTGAGCTACAGGGAAAAGACGGCCAAAGTTGATTGCTCGTGCTGGCACTGGTTTTGCTTGGCATGAGCCTTTGTAGTATAAGCGCTCCATAGTCCCTGTGACCTCTTGTAGACTGACCCCATCCCTTTGTTGACCCACTATTATTACAGTTCTCTCCACTCTTCCACTTACCTTTCTTCTACTTTATTCTCACTTCTTTTTTTATATTTGTCTCTGCCATTTCTACCTTTCCGTTTCTACTCACTTTTCTTTCTTCTCTGAGATACCACCACTCTCTCTTTCTCCTTTTTCTCACCAATTTTCGTCTTTCCTTACACTTCCGTCCTCCTCCATTTCCTCCTTCCTCCCTCCCTCTCTCTCTCTCTGCATTCCCACTCCCCTTCCTCTTACTGCATTTCTCTTTCTCTTTTGTGTTGACGTAGGTTTTTTCAGTGCTCTGTGGGGGGGTGCAGGTGTGGGCGGTGTATTAATGCTGGTGGTGGTGGTAAGTGGGTGTTGGTGGGCGCGTGTGGGAGGTGTATTAATGCTGGTGATGATGATAATTGGGTGTGGGTGGGCGGGTGTGGGCGGTGTATTAATGCTGATGGTGGTGGTGGTGAGTAGGTGTGGGTGGGCGGGTGTGGGCAGTATATTAATGCTGGTGGTAGTGGTGGTGGTAAGTGAGTGTGGGTGGGCGGGTGCGGGTGTGAAGGGTGTTTTAATGCTGGTGGTGGTGACAAGTGGGCGTGGGCGGGTGTAGGTGTTGCTTTTGGCGGGATATGAGTTGGAACATAATTTTTCTTATATTACAGCCCGGCCATACGGTTCTCGCCTGCCCCTTTCCCTCCCTCCCTCCCCCTTCATCCTCTAATTCCTGCCTCTTCCCCTAACCCTACCCTCTATAACTCCTGCCTATCCTGCCAACTTGCGTTTTTTGTCTTGCCTCCACTCTTAATAATTCCTGGACCCCCACCCCGACGAATGTGGACAATGTAAAGTACTTAGTCTACGAGATGTAAACAGAGAAACTACATACCAGATAAACAACGATGTTATAGAGAAATCCGCTGTGAGAAAGGTTTAGGAGTAATGATAACTAGGGATCTTAAACCAAGTAAACAATGTGTATTTACTCGAAACAAGGCTAATAAAGTACTTGGGTTCATACAAAGGAGTGTTAGTTACAAGACTAGAGAGGTTATCCTAAAACTATATCTTGTGCTTGTGAGACCTCACTTGGATTACACAGTTCAGTTCTGGTCACCGTACTACAGAATTGATATAGGATTCCTAGAAAGAATTCAGAAGAGAATGACACGACTAATCCTGGGCATTAGGAACTTTGAGTACAGTGACAGGTTAAAGCATCATCTGCACTCCCTCGAGAAACGTAGAGTGAAGGGCGATATAATCGAGGTGTAAACAAAGGTGATGCAACAAAAGTACTCAAACTCTCCAACCAGGAGCGAACTCGTAACAATGGTTTTAAATTAGACAAATTTAGATTAAGGCGCGAGACAGGTAAACATTGGTTTGGAAATAGAGCTGTGGATGAGTGGAACAAGTTGCCAAACATCATCATTAACTCGAATACGCTGGATAGCTTCAAACACAGGTTGGATATGAGTGATAGGGGTTGGGTGTAAATGGGACTGCTCAATATGGGCCAATTGGCCCGCTGCAGTTTCCTTCATTTTTCATGTTCCTACTGTATGTTCTTATGTAGCCCCCCACCGCATTCCCATCCCTCACTATGGTAATCAATTAATATTTACTTTACATTACATATTTAAGTATAAGTGGTAATTTTCTTATCAATATCTTGCTTTACTTGCTTTTTGTAGTGCATTATATATGGATTTCACAGTGAGTCAGCTTCTCCATGCACATAAAACAAAACATATATGACAACATCAGGTATATCGTCGACAGTTGCCACAAACCGCCACCTCCTTCATCACTTGTTTTTGACGGCCATTCCTCCAGGCCGTGTCTCACCCTCCAGCCTAATTGTATTGATTTTGTCATCTTTGGACGGCAATAAATTATATAAGACCTAATTTAATATGCACAGCGATGGGTGATGGCTAAATAATGATCACCAGATTTTTATGACGGGAATAAAGAAAGAAGAACTTGAGCGAACGAAAGTAAATAAGGAAGGTGTTCGTTCAGGAGGACTAAAGTGAGGAAGAAACAATTACGTCACTGGAGCCATTTTGTAAAGACCACTGTAGTGGACGTCTCCCCTACAACTGCATATCTCATTCCAATGAGACAGTATCCTAGCAACCAAACGAGCGGCCCAGGGGGGGGGGGGGGGGCGTCACCAGCTGCAACCATATTCTAGCAACACGGAGTGGGGTCGAGAAACCGGCGAGTTCCCACGGGTTTACTTCCGGCTGCTGTGTATATAAGCTCTGTCTCTCCATTAAGATTCATTCTACTCTACGTTCCTGAACACGCAACACCTCCTCCAAGCAAGCTCCTCGCTGTCCAGCTCTCATTCAACCTGGAGGCCATTAACAGGCAACATCTCCTCTAACGAAGCTCCTGCACATCTACCTCCTTCAGCACCCTACTCACCGAACGTGTCTACTGAGCAGCTCCTCACCACACGGCATCTCCAGCACCAGACTGTCATATAACTTATATTATATAAGAAAACCACCACCTTAGAGTTTCCATCCATCCTGAGTGCTAGACAACATAATATCACGTAACCCTACACCACTATAGCGGCAGTAAGATGTGGTCAAGTAATCCATGTATGAAATTTAATTGTTCTACGGAGATAATTTATGCATAATTTTGCTGACAAATTTAGTTATGACAGAGCTTCGGACGGACAATCAGACAGACAGAAGGAAGGGCAAGAATGGACGGGAAGACAAACGTATGGACGGACGGACGGACGTAATGAAGGTTGTAAGAAAGGAAATATTCCACCTAATACAATATTGCCACCACAGCATTTTCTTCTTAGGTTAACTGTTAACTTCTCTTTTATTTAACCCTAGCCTAACCTAACCTAACCTAACCTGACCTAACCAAACCTAATTTAAATTAACCTTTAGTTACTTTCTTAGTTCAGTAGTGGGATTTTGTCCTGTGAAAATTTGTTTTGTGGGATTTTCTCTGTAACACACACACACACACCTCGAGAGAAAGGGGAACTGATCATCCCAGAGAGAAAGACACTTTCATTATATCTCAGTGAAAGTATCAGTAAACACGTTGACAGTTTCTTAATGTACCGACCACTGGAGGAGGCGACGCTGGGGGCTGTCTGAGGAGGAGGAGAGCAGGGGCGGGTGGGGAGGGTGGGTGTTTAGAGGCCCATGGATTAACGTTGAAGATCCAAGGAATTATATTCCTACTCAGACAGAATCTCACCGGGCTAAAATCCCACCAGATAATATCCTAACAGAAAAATCCGTCAGATAATTTTCATCTAAATAAAATCACAAAATTGAATCAACAGCAATATGGTAGTAGGTAGTAGGCAGCTACCAAACAGGGAGGTACTACCGCCTAGGAAGATATTGGAAGCATAATGTGTTGTCTTATGGTAGACCCTGCTGCCATATTTTTCTTTATTTTATTTTTTTTTAATTGGTCCCGCCACCCCCCCCCCCCCCTACATCCTTGTGTAAGGGGAAGCGCAGAAGCGTTTTACGGCGCCCAACAGGGAAGCATGCTGAGTTCATGATTTCCTTTTGAGTTAAGGGCGTAGAAGCCTGAAGAGTCAAGGGCGTAGAAGCTTAAAGAGTCAAGGGCGCAGAAGCCTGAAGAGTCAATGGTTTATGTCTAAGCAAGTTATTGGAAGCTCCAACAACTTGTCCCTGAATACGAATTCGCAACTTTCGATTTACAGTAGGTACCTACTTTGCTGCTAGGTGAACAGGGACCAAGGGGACTAGGAAGAGTGTCCAAACAACTTCCGCTGGCCCGGGAATATAACCCATGACATCTTGCTTGCGAGGCAAGAGCGGTACCGCTCCACCAGCGCCCCTTCCCGCTGCCATATGGCAACACAAAAATTTTGACCAAGTCCCAGGTTGCTGATCTAACTTTCTGTCTCATTTACACATAATTGCAGGGTTTCAATTATTTCTTTTACTATTGACAACACAACATACATATATTGTTTCTCATTCTTGATTATTTTTTAATTTTTGTATTATTATTATTATTATTGTTATTATTATTATTATTACTATTATTATTACTATTATTATTACTATTATTATTATTATTATTATTATTATTATTATTATTATTATTATTATTATTATTATTATTATTATTATTATTATTATTATTATTATAGTAATTTATCAACCCATTCGACCTGTAAACTGCTTCCCTCTTTGCTGATTCCTGTGTTGAAGTTGTTATTGAGATTAAATTACAATACTTTAACAACAAAGGTCCTTAAGTTTGTATTCTTCCTTAATATATATACCAATCACCAACAGACTGGGTTTAGGGTTGTGCATTAAAGTGTCTATCAGTCACATACTGTTTCTATCAGTGAGCGCGGTGAGGTATTGGACTTAGAGAGGGTGTGGGGAATTGTTGTCATTATTTTTTATTATGATGTTTTGTTTTCTTGCAGGCTTGTGAGGGTCGTGTTGTGAGGGTGGTGTTGTGTCGGTCCTTCGTGCTCAGTCTTTTGTTGATATTTCGTCTTATTCCTTTATGTAGTTGTTGATGAGTATGTGAGGGAGAGAGAGGTTGTGAGAGACAGGGTGTGAGAGAGAGTGGTTGTGAAAGACAGAGGATGTGATGATAAAACACTTCATTAGTAATCAAGTTTATACTCACCGACTTGAAAATCTTTCAATGGTTAATCGTAAATTTAGCTGCACTTCTCATTTTTTCGCTGCGGCAGTAATCAAACATTTTCCACAACTCTTCTTTACACCTTTTCTTTTCCAATTGATGTTCTTGTGAAAAATATTATTGGGAGAACTGTCCAGAGTGGCCAGAGGAAAAGCGAAGACATGCCAGTGAGGTAGGTGCTGCACCTCCTCCACCTAGATCCAGCTCTGCCTCGGGTACTCTCACTGTACTCTGGTTCGTAAGGGCTAACACGACACTTTTCACGATCTCTATACAGACTGTGTCATCGACAGTGTACTGAGTCTATGCAGTATATCTTCATTTACAGGCGATCCCACATAGAGGGCGCACGTCATCTCGCTCATAATAGCCTAATTTGAAAGACCTGGGCCGCTAGTCAGGAGAATCCTGCAGTGAATACAAATGATACCAAATCCAAATTTATTATTCGATTTTCCTGAGGAAGTGTTCCGTGAACCGTGTGGCCACTTCTGGATATATTTGTTATCATTTACAAGTAGTTCTCGTGTCCTCAATGTCTAAATTAATTTACAGATTATCGTCAGTACCAGCAAGAGCCTTGTCACTAAATCACTGACAGAACATCAGTTGTATGCAATGCCTACACGTACAGTATCTAACACACTATTAATCCTTATTATATTTCTTCTGCAAGGGAGCGGTTGACGTTGTCGTACCAACGAGACACTACTCAGAAAAAACACCAGTGACATAAGATGTCTATCAGTGACGTCAAATGTGCTCTAATGACGTCATAATGAGGCTCGGGCTCAGGTGCACGCCCATACTGGTAGGACGTTTGGTAAACATCATGAAGTCATAATATATATAATTTTACACTTATAGTTGGGTTTCGTTTTAATCATCAAATTCTTAAACAAAATAATGAGTACAACGTTTAGAACAGATGATGCTCTCACGGCAGCGAGTCAGGATTGGATTTAAACTTATGTACTCAGGCAACAAAGCGACATGTGTACGTGTAAGACCATGAGAACGCAAATGTCTCAGTAAAGTTTTGAAATATTTATACAGTTCAACAGATATATGAATCCTCAGAAAACATGCTACAAGTCGTTATGTTTTCTTCATGAAATCTATAATAATTAAAGGACGTGTAGGTCCATGAGTGTGTATAATAATAATTATAATTAACGGTTTATTGAAAGAACATGGCAGCCGGAAGGCTGAAAAATATAGTTACATAATTGGGGAATGGTTCTCTTGTGTGTGTGTGTGTGTGTGTGTGTGTGTGTGAGTGTATTCATGCCATAACCTCAAAACGGAAGCAGTTAGAGAGCTGAAATTTTGCACACATATTACATGGGTCCCAAGGTGGTGCACCTTTGTGGTACAATTGACCACGGACTCCCGGGTGGTCCAAGCATAAACCAAAATCTTCCCCAATTAAGATATCACCACGACGATTCTCTGAGGTGGCTACACGTGTCAGGGAGGGTCAACTGTGATAGTCAAGGTTAGGTTAGGTTAGGTTAGAGCAAGCTATGAGAGTCAATATTTTAGAGTATATACATCTAACCGGGTCACTTTGCTAGTTAGGAATAAAACATGGTACGAAAAACTGGGTATTGAATTGCCACATCGTAGTAGTATTGTTCTGTATATAACGGAAAACTGGGTGATTCAGACTTTTAGATGGTTGTCTTGAAAGTCTCAGACGCCTACACTACAGGACCTTTTAATCAATGTTTTGTTTGGGGAAACTCAATAATCGACTTTTTTTTTTCTGTCACCCGAGGCAAGGATAGAGGTCAAAGGTCATTAATTTTCATATGACATTTCTCTTGAAGCTGACTCAAAAGAGACGAGGTTTTTTAGACTAAAGGACCCAGCCTAACCGTAAAAAAGACCCACCATTTTAGAACATGACGCTTAATTAAAACAACATGGGCTCTGGGACTAGTGAGTTATGTATAAAAAAATACCCGAGTCACTTTCCTTTTACTTATTGCATCTACACATTAAAAATTATTTTACAGGTATTAAATGAAATTATTCAGTTATGTTAAATGATAACTTGGTGAGAGAATTGTATTGCTAGATCATGAAATGTTGCAAGTATTATGGGGGGACCACCTGTGATGTAATATGGGGGACTACCTGTGATGTATTATGGGGGACTATCTGTGATATATTATGGGAGGACTACCTATGATGCATTATGGGGGGACTACCTGTGATGTATTATGGGGACTATCTGTGATATATTATGGGGGAACTACCTGTGATGTATTATGGGGGACTACCTGTGATATATAATGGGGGGACTACCTATGATGTATTATGGGGGACTACCTGTGATGTATTATTGGGGTCTACCTGTGATGAATTATGGGGACCACCTGTGATGTATTATTGGGGTCTACCTGTGATGTATTATGGGGACTACTTTTGATGTATTATGGGGGACTACCTATGATGTATTATGGAGGGACTACCTGTGATGTATTATGGGGACCACCTGTGATGTATTATTGGGGTCTACCTGTGATGTATTATGGGGGACTGCCTGTGATGTATTATGGGGGACTACCTATGATGTATTATGGGGGACTACCTGTGATGTATTATGGGGACTACCTGTGATGTATAATGGGGGACTATCTATGATGCATTATGGGGGACTAACTGTATTGTATTATGGGGACTTCTGTGATGTATTATGAGGACTATCTGTGATGTATTATGGAGGACTACCTGTGATGTATTATAGGGGGACTACCTGTGATGTATTATGGGGGACTATCTGTGATGTATTATGGGGGACTACCTGTGATGTATTGTGGGGGACTACCTGAGATGTATTATGGTGACTACTGTGATGTATTATGGGGGGACTAAGTGTATTGTATTATGGGGACTTCTGTGATGTATTATGTGGACTAGCTGTGATGTATTATGGAGGACTACCTGTGATGTATTATGGGGGACTACCTGTGATGTATTATGGGGGACTACCTGTGATGTATTATGGGGGACTACCTGTGATGTATTATGGGGGACTACCTGTGATGTATTATGGGGGACTACCTGTGATGTATTATGGGGGACTACCTGTGATGTATTATGGGGGACTACCTGTGATGTATTATGGGGGACTACCTGTGATGTATTATGGGGGACTACCTGTGATGTATTATGGGGGACTACCTGTGATGTATTATGGTGACTACTGTGATGTATTATGGGGGACTACCTGTGATGTATTATGGGGGACTACCTGTGATGTATTATGGGGGACTACCTGTGATGTATTATGGGGGACTACCTGTGATGTATTATGGGGGACTACCTGTGATGTATTATGGGGGACTACCTGTGATGTATTATGGGGGACTACCTGTGATGTATTATGGGGGACTACCTGTGATGTATTATGGGGGACTACCTGTGATGTATTATGGGGACTACCTGTGATGTATTATGGGGACTCTGTGATTATGGGACTACTGTGATGTATTATGGGGACTACCTGTGATGTATTATGGGGGACTACCTGTGATGTATTATGGGGGACTACCTGTGATGTATTTGGGGACTACCTGTGATGTATTATGGGGGACTACCTGTGATGTATTATGGGGACTACCTGTGATGTATTATGGGGGACTACCTGTGATGTATTATGGGGGACTACCTGTGATGTATTATGGGGGACTACCTGTGATGTATTATGGGGGACTACCTGTGATGTATTATGGGGGACTACCTGTGATGTATTATGGGGACTATTGTGATGTATTATGAGGGACTAACTGTATTGTATTATGGGGACTTCTGTGATGTATTATGGGGACTACCTGTGATGTATTATGGAGGGACTAACTGTGATGTATTATGGGGGACTACCTGTGATGTATTATGGGGGACAACCTGTGATGTATTATGGGGGACTACCTGTGATGTATTATGGGGGACTACCTGTGATGTATTATGGGGGACTACCTGTGATGTATTATGGGGGACTACCTGTGATGTATTATGGGGGACTACCTGTGATGTATTATGGTGACTATTGTGATGTATTATGGGGGACTAACTGTATTGTATTATGGGGACTTCTGTGATGTATTATGGGGACTACCTGTGATGTATTATGGAGGACTACCTGTGATGTATTATGGGGGACTACCTGTGATGTATTATGGGGGACTATCTGTGATGTATTATGGGGGACTACCTGTGATGTATTATGGGGGACTACCTGTGATGTATTATGGGGGACTACCTGTGATGTATTATGGGGGACTACCTGTGATGTATTATGGGGGACTACCTGTGATGTATTATGGGGGACCACCTGTGATGTATTATGGGGGACTATCTGTGATGTATTATGGGGGACTACCTGTGATGTATTATGGGGGACTACCTGTGATGTATTATGGGGGACTACCTGTGATGTATTATGGGGGACTACCTGTGATGTATTATGGGGACTACCTGTGATGTATTATGGGGGACTACCTGTGATGTATTATGGGGACTACCTGTGATGTATTATGGGGACTATCTGTGATGTATTATGGGGGACTACCTGTGATGTATTATGGGGGACTACCTGTGATGTATTATGGGGGACTACCTGTGATGTATTATGGGGGACTACCTGTGATGTATTATGGGGGACTACCTGTGATGTATTATGGTGACTATTGTGATGTATTATGGGGGACTACCTGTGATGTATTATGGGGGACTACCTGTGATGTATTATGGGGGACTACCTGTGATGTATTATGGGGGACTACCTGTGATGTATTATGGGGGACTACCTGTGATGTATTATGGGGGACTACCTGTGATGTATTATGGGGGACTACCTGTGATGTATTATGGGGGACTACCTGTGATGTATTATGGGGGACTACCTGTGATGTATTATGGGGACTACCTGTGATGTATTATGGGGGACTACCTGTGATGTATTATGGGGGACTACCTGTGATGTATTATGGGGGACTACCTGTGATGTATTATGGGGGACTACCTGTGATGTATTATGGGGGACTACCTGTGATGTATTATGGGGGACTACCTGTGATGTATTATGGGGGACTACCTGTGATGTATTATGGGGGACTACCTGTGATGTATTATGGGGGACTACCTGTGATGTATTATGGGGGACTACCTGTGATGTATTATGGGGGACTACCTGTGATGTATTATGGGGACTACCTGTGATGTATTATGGGGACTACCTGTTTTGTATTATGGGGACTTTTGTGATGTATTATGGGGACTACCTGTGATGTATTATGGAGGACTACCTGCGATGTATTATGGGGGACTACCTGTGATGTATTATGGGGACTACCTGTGATGTATTATGGGGGACTACCTGTGATGTATTATGGGGGACTACCTGTGATGTATTATGGGGGACTACCTGTGATGTATTATGGGGGACTACCTGTGATGTATTATGGGGGACTACCTGTGATGTATTATGGGGGACTACCTGTGATGTATTATGGGGACTACCTGTGATGTATTATTGGGGGACTACTGTGATGTATTATGGGGACTACCTGTGATGTATTATGGGGACTACCTGTGATGTATTATGGGGGACTACCTGTGATGTATTATGGGGGACTACCTGTGATGTATTATGGGGGACTACCTGTGATGTATTATGGGGGACTACCTGTGATGTATTATGGGGGACTACCTGTGATGTATTATGGGGGACTACCTGTGATGTATTATGGGGGACTACCTGTGATGTATTATGGGGGACTACCTGTGATGTATTATGGGGACTACCTGTGATGTATTATGGGGGACTACCTGTGATGTATTATGGGGACTACCTGTGATGTATTATGGGGGACTACCTGTGATGTATTATGGGGGACTACCTGTGATGTATTATGGGGGACTACCTGTGATGTATTATGGGGGACTACCTGTGATGTATTATGGGGGACTACCTGTGATGTATTATGGGGACTACCTGTGATGTATTATGGGGGACTACTGTGATGTATTATGGGGACTATCTGTGATGTATTATGGGGGACTACCTGTGATGTATTATGGGGGACTACCTGTGATGTATTATGGGGGACTACCTGTGATGTATTATGGGGGACTACCTGTGATGTATTATGGGGGACTACCTGTGATGTATTATGGTGACTATTGTGATGTATTATGGGGACTAACTGTATTGTATTATGGGGACTTCTGTGATGTATTATGGGGACTACCTGTGATGTATTATGGAGGACTACCTGTGATGTATTATGGGGGACTACCTGTGTATTATGGGGACTATTGTGATGTATTATGGGGGACTACCTGTGATGTATTATGGGGGACTACCTGTGATGTATTATGGGGGACTATCTGTGATGTATTATGGGGGACTACCTGTGATGTATTATGGGGGACTACCTGTGATGTATTATGGGGACTACCTGTGATGTATTATGGGGGACTACCTGTGATGTATTATGGGGGACTACCTGTGATGTATTATGGGGGACTACCTGTGATGTATTATGGGGGACTACCTGTGATGTATTATGGGGGACTACCTGTGATGTATTATGGGGACTACCTGTGATGTATTATGGGGGACTACCTGTGATGTATTATGGGGGACTACCTGTGATGTATTATGGGGGACTACCTGTGATGTATTATGGGGGGACTACCTGTGATGTATTATGGGGGACTACCTGTGATGTATTATGGGGGACTACCTGTGATGTATTATGGGGGACTACCTGTGATGTATTATGGGGGACTACCTGTGATGTATTACGAAGGACTATTTGTGATGTATTATGGGGGACTACCTGTCATGTATTATGGAGGGACTACCTGTGATGTATTATGGGGGACTACCTGTGATGTATTATGGGGGACTACCTGTGATGTATTATGGGGGACTACCTGTGATGTATTATGGGGACTATCTGTGATGTATTATGGGGGACTATCTATGATGTATTATGGGGACTACCTGTGATGTATTATGGGGGACTACCTGTGATGTATTATGGGGGACTACCTGTGATGTATTATGGGGGACTACCTGTGATGTATTATGGGGGACTGCCTGTGATGTATTATGGGGACTACCTGTGATGTATTATGGGGGACTACCTGTGATGTATTATGGGGGACTATCTGTGATGTATTATGGGGACTATCTGTGATGTATTATGGGGGACTACCTGTGCTGTATTATGGGGACTACCTGTGATGTATTATGGGGGACTACCTGTGATGTATTATGGGGGACTACCTGTGATGTATTATGGGGACTACCTGTGATGTATTATGGGGGACTGTCTGTGATGTATTATGGGGACTACCTGTGATGTATTATGGGGGACTACCTGTGATGTATTATGGGGGAATACCTGTGATGTATTATGGGGGACTACCTGTGATGTATTATGGGGGACTACCTGTGATGTATTATGGGGGACTACCTGTGATGTATTATGGGGGACTACCTGTGATGTATTATGGGGGACTACCTGTGATGTATTATGGGGGCTACCTGTGATGTATTTTGGGGGACTACCTGTGATGTATTATGGGGGACTACCTGTGATGTATTATGGGGGACTACCTGTGATGTATTATGGGGAGTATCTGTGATGTATTATGGGGGACTACCTGTGATGTATTATGGGGGACTGCCTGTGATGTATTATGGGGGACTACCTGTGATGTATTATGGGGGACTACCTGTGATGTATTATGGGGGACTACCTGTGATGTATTATGGGGGACTGTCTGTGATGTATTATGGGGAATACCTGTGATGTATTATGGGGGACTACCTGTGATGTATTATGGGGGACTACCTGTGATGTATTATGGGGGACTACCTGTGATGTATTATGGGGGACTACCTGTGATGTATTATGGGGAATAACTGTATTGTATTATGGGGACTTCTGTGATGTATTATGGGGACTACCTGTGATGTATTATGGGGTGACTACCTGTGGTGTATTATGGGGGAACTACCTGTGATATATTATGGGGGACACACTTTGATGTATTATGGGGACTATCTGTGATGTATTATGGGGGACTATCTGTGATGTATTATGGGGACTACCTGTGATGTATTATGGGGGACTACCTGTGATGTATTATGGGGGACTACCTGTGATGTATTATGGGGGACTACCTGTGATGTATTATGGGGACTACCTGTGATGTATTATGGGGGACTATCTGTGATGTATTATGGGGGACTACCTGTGATGTATTATGGGGGACTACCTGTGATGTATTATGGGGGACTACCTGTGATGTATTATGGGGGACTACCTGTGATGTATTATGGGGGACTACCTGTGATGTATTATGGGGGACTACCTGTGATGTATTATGGGGGACTACCTGTGATGTATTATGGGGGACTACCTGTGATGTATTATGGTGACTACTGTGATGTATTATGGGGGACTACCTGTGATGTATTATGGGGGACTACCTGTGATGTATTATGGGGGACTACCTGTGATGTATTATGGGGGACTACCTGTGATGTATTATGGGGGACTACCTGTGATGTATTATGGGGACTACCTGTGATGTATTATGGGGGACTACCTGTGATGTATTATGGGGGACTACCTGTGATGTATTATGGGGGACTACCTGTGATGTATTATGGGGGACTACCTGTGATGTATTATGGGGGACTACCTGTGATGTATTATGGGGGACTACCTGTGATGTATTATGGGGGACTACCTGTGATGTATTATGGGGACTACCTGTGATGTATTATGGGGGACTACCTGTGATGTATTATGGGGACTACCTGTGATGTATTATGGGGGACTACCTGTGATGTATTATGGGGGACTACCTGTGATGTATTATGGGGGACTACCTGTGATGTATTATGGGGACTACCTGTGATGTATTATGGGGGACTACCTGTGATGTATTATGGGGGACTACCTGTGATGTATTATGGGGGACTACCTGTGATGTATTATGGGGACTACTTGTGATGTATTATGGGGACTACCTGTGATGTATTATGGAGGACTACCTGTGATGTATTATGGGGGACTACCTGTGATGTATTATGGGGACTATCTGTGATGTATTATGGGGACTACCTGTGATGTATTATGGGGGACTACCTGTGATGTATTTTGGGGGACTACCTGTGATGTATTATGGGGGACTACCTGTGATGTATTATGGGGGACTACCTGTGATGTATTATGGGGACTACCTGTGATGTATTATGGGGGACTACCTGTGATGTATTATGGGGGACTACCTGTGATGTATTATGGGGACTACCTGTGATGTATTATGGAGGACTACCTGTGATGTATTATGGGGGACTACCAGTGGTGTATTATGGGGGACTATTTGTGGTGTATTATGGGGGACTACCTGTGATGTATTATGGGGGACTACCTGTGATGTATTATGGGGGACTATCTGTGATGTATTATGGGGGACTACCTGTGATGTATTATGGGGGACTACCTGTGATGTATTATGGGGACTATCTGTGATGTATTATGGGGGGACTATCTGTGATGTATTATGGGGGACTACCTGTGATGTATTATGGAGGGACTAACTGTGATGTATTATGGGGGACTACCTGTGATGTATTATGGGGGACTACCTGTGATGTATTATGGGGACTACCTGTGATGTATTATGGGGGACTACCTGTGATGTATTATGGGGACTACCTGTGATGTATTATGGGCGAGTATCTGTGATATATTATGGGGGACTACCTGTGATGTATTATGGGAGGACTGCCTGTGATGTATTATGGGGGACTACCTGTGATGTATTATGGGGGACTACCTGTGATGTATTTTGGGGGACCACCTGTGGTGTATTACGGAGGACTATTTGTGATGTGTTATGGGGGGACTACCTGTCATGTATTATGGAGGGACTACCTGTGATGTATTATGGGGTGGACTACCTGTGATGTATTATGGGGGACTACCTGTGATGTATTATGGGGGACTACCTGTGATGTATTATGGGGACTATCTGTGATGTATTATGGGGGACTATCTATGATGTATTATGGGGACTACCTGTGATGTATTATGGGGGACTACCTGTGATGTATTATGAGGGGACTACCTGTGATGTATTATGGGGGACTACCTGTGATGTATTATGGGGGACTGCCTGTGATGTATTATGGGGACTACCTGTGACGTATTATGGGGGACTACCTGTGATGTATTATGGGGGACTATCTGTGATATATTATGGGGACTATCTGTGATGTATTAATGGGGGACTACCTGTGCTGTATTATAGGGGACCACCTGTGATGTATTGTGGGGGACTACCTGTGATGTATTATGGGGGACTGTCTGTGATGTATTATGGGGAATACCTGTGATGTATTATGGGGGACTGTCTGTGATATATTATGGGGAATACCTGTGATGTATTATGGAGGACTACCTGTGATGCATTTTGGGGGAATACCTGTGATGTATTATGGGGAGACTACCTGTGATGTATTATGGGGGACTACCTGTGATGTATTATTGGGGGACTACCTGTGATGTATTATGGGGGACTACCTGTGATGTATTATGGGGGACTACCTGTGATGTATTATGGGGACTACCTGTGATGTATTTTGGGGGACTGCCTGTGATGTATTATGGGGGACTACCTGTGATGTATTATGGGGGACTACCTGTGATGTATTATGGGCGAGTATCTGTGATATATTATGGGGGACTACCTGTGATGTATTATGGGGGGACTGCCTGTGATGCATTATGGGGGACTACCTGTGATATATTATGGGGCACCACCTGTGGTGTATTATGGGGGACCACCTGTGATGTATTATGGGGGACTGTCTGTGATGTATTATGGGGAATACCTATGATGTATTATGGAGGACTACCTGTGATGCATTATGGGGGACTACCTGTGATGTATTATGGGGACACTACCTGTGATGTGTTAATGGGGGACTACCTGTGATGTATTATGGGGGACTAACTGTATTGTATTATGAGGAATTCGGTGATGTATTATGGGAACTACCTGTGATGTTTTATGGAGGACAACCTGTGATGTATTATGGGGGACTACCTGTGATGTATTATAGGGGACTACATTTGATGTATTATGGGGACTATTTATGATGTATTATGGGGGACTATCTGTGATGTATTATATGGGAATACCTGTGATGTATTATGGGGGACTACCTGTGATGTATTATGGGGGGCCCTCCTGTGATGTATTAAGGGGGGACTACCTGTGATGTATTTTGAGGGACTATCTGTGATGTATTATGGGGGGACTATCTGTGATGCATTATGGGGGGACAGCCTGTGATGTATTATGGGGGACTACCTGTGATGTATTATGGGGGACTACCTGTGATATATTATGGGGGACTAACTGTGATGTATTATGGGAGAGTACCTGTGATGTATTATGGGGGACTACCTGTGATGTATTATGGGGGACTACCTGTGATGTATGATGGGGGAACTGCCTGTGATGTATTATGGGGACTATTTGTGATGTATTATGGTGGACTGCCTGTGATGTATTATGGGGGGACTACCTGTGATGTATTATGGGGGGCTGTCTGTGATGTATTATGGGGAATACCTGTGATGTATTATGGGGGACTGTCTGTGATGTATTATGGGGACTACCTGTGATGTATTATGGAGGACTACCTGTGATGTATTATGGGGGACTACCTGTGATGTATTATGGGGGACTACCTGTGATGTATTATGGGGGACTACCTGTGATGTATTATGGGGGACTACCTGTGATGTATTATGGGGGACTACCTGTGATGTATTATGGGGGACTACCTGTGATGTATTATGGGGACTACCTGTGATGTATTATGGGGGGACACCTGTGATGTATTATGGGCGAGTATCTGTGATGTATTATGGGGGACTACCTGTGATGTATTATGGGGGACTACCTGTGATGTATTATGGGGGACCACCTGTGATGTATTATGGGGGACTACCTGTGATGTATTATGGGGGACTACCTGTGATGTATTATGGAGGACTACCTGTGATGTATTATGGGGGACTAACTGTATTGTATTATGGGGACTTCTGTGATGTATTATGGGGACTACCTGTGATGTATTATGGAGGACTACCTGTGATGTATTATGGGGGACTACCTGTGATGTATTATGGGGGACTATCTGTGATGTATTATGGGGACTACCTGTGATGTATTATGGAGGACTACCTGTGATGTATTATGGGGGACTACCTGTGATGTATTATGGGGGACTACCTGTGATGTATTATGGGGGACTACCTGTGATGTATTATGGGGGACTACCTGTGATGTATTATGGGGGACTACCTGTGATGTATTATGGGGGACTACCTGTGATGTATTATGGGGACTACCTGTGATGTATTATGGGGGGACTGCCTGTGATGTATTATGGGGGACTACCAGTGGTGTATTATGGGGGACTATTTTGGTGTATTATGGGGGACTACCTGTGATGTATTATTGGGGACTACCTGTGATGTATTATGGGGGACTATCTGTGATGTATTATGGGGGACTAGCAGTGATGTATTATGGGGGACAACCTGTGATGTATTATGGGGGACTATCTGTGATGTATTATGGGGGACTACCTGTGATGTATTATGGGGGACTACCTGTGATGTATTATGGGGGACTAGCTGTGATGTATTATGGGGGACTACCTGTGATGTATTATGGGGGACTACCTGTGATGTATTATGGGGACTACCTGTGATGTATTATGGGGACTACCTGTGATGTATTATGGGGGACTACCTGTGATGTATTATGGGGGAGTATCTGTGATATATTATGGGGGACTACCTGTGATGTATTATGGGAGGACTGCCTGTGATGTATTATGGGGGACTACCTGTGATGTATTATGGGGGACTACCTGTGATGTATTTTGGGGGACCACCTGTGGTGTATTACGGAGGACTCTTTTGAGGTGTTATGGGGGGACTACCTGTCATGTGTTATGGAGGGACTACCTGTGATGTATTATGGGGTGGACTACCTGTGATGTATTATGGGGGACTACCTGTGATGTATTATGGGGGACTACCTGTGATG
The DNA here is from genome assembly GCA_958450375.1 of Homarus gammarus. Classification (NCBI taxonomy): domain Eukaryota; kingdom Metazoa; phylum Arthropoda; class Malacostraca; order Decapoda; family Nephropidae; genus Homarus; species Homarus gammarus. Next base: position 540,098 of record CAUDMG010003486.1, read on the forward strand.
TATTACGGGGACAATCTGTGATGTATTATGGGGGGACTATCTATGATGTATTATAGGGACTACCTGTGATGTATTATGGGGGACTACCTGTGATGTATTATGGGGGACTACCTGTGATGTATTATGGGGGACTACCTGTGATGTATTATGGGGGACTACCTGTGATGTATTATGGGGGACTGCCTGTGATGTATTATGGGGGACTACCTGTGACGTATTATGGGGGGAATACCTGTGATGAATTATGGGGGACTCTCTGTGATATATTATGGGGACTATCTGTGATGTATTTTGGGGGAATACCTGTGATATATTATGGTGGACTACCTGTGATGTATTATGGGGGGACTGCCTGTGATGTATTATGGGGGACTACCTGTGATGTATTATGGGGGACTACCTGTGATGTATTATGGGGGACCACCTGTGATGTATTATGGGGGACTACCTGTGATGTATTTTGGGGGACTACCTGTGATGTATTTTGGGGGACTACCTGTGATGTATTATGGAGGACTACCTGTGATGTATTATGGGGGACTAACTGTATTGTATTATGGGGACTTTTGTGATGTATTATGGGGACTATCTGTGATGTATTATGGAGGACTACCTGCGATGTATTATGGGGGAATACCTGTGATGTATTATGGGGACTACCTGTGATGTATTATGGGGGACTGCCTGTGATGTATTATGGGGTGACTACCTGTGATGTATTATGAGGGACTACATGTGATGTATTATAGGGGACCACCTGTGATGTATTGTGGGGGACTACCTGTGATGTATTATGGGGGACTGTCTGTGATGTATTATGGGGAATACCTGTGATGTATTATGGGGGACTATTTGTGATGTATTATGGGGACTACCTGTGATGTATTATGGAGGACTACCTGTGATGTATTATGGGGGACTACCTGTGATGTATTATGGGGGACTACCTGTGATGTATTATGGGGGACTACCTGTGATGTATTATGGGGGACTACCTGTGATGTATTATGGGGGACTACCTGTGATGTATTATGGGGGACTACCTGTGATGTATTATGGGGACTACCTGTGATGTATTATGGGGACCTGTATTATGGGGACTACCTGTGATGTATTATGGGGGACTACCTGTGATGTATTATTGGGGGACTACCTGTGATGTATTATGGGGACTGCCTGTGATGTATTATGGGGGACTACCTGTGATGTATTTGGGGGGACTACCTGTGATGTATTATGGGGACTATCTGTGATATATTATGGGGGACTTCCTGTGATGTATTATGGGGGACTACCTGTGATATATTATGTCGGGACTACCTGTGATGTATTATGGGGGACTGCCTGTGATGTATTATGGGGGACTACCTGTGATGTATTATGGGGGACTACCTGTGATGTATTATGGGGGGACTACCTGTGATGTATTATGGGAGACTATCTGTGATGTATTATGGGGAATACCTGTGATGTATTATGGGGGACTACCTGTGATGTATTATGGGGGACTACCTGTGATGTATTATGGGGGACTACCTGTGATGTATTATGGGGGACTACCTGTGATGTATTATGGGGGACTAACTGTATTGTATTATGGGGACTTTTGTGATGTATTATGGGACTACCTGTGATGTATTATGGAGGACTACCTGTGATGTATTATGGGGGACTACCTGTGATGTATTATGGGGACTACATGTGATGTATTATGGGCGACTATCTGTGATATATTATGGGGACTATCTGTGATGTATTATGGGGACTACCTGTGATGTATTATGGGGGACTACCTGTGATGTATTATGGGGGACTACCTGTGATGTATTATGGGGGACTACCTGTGATGTATTATGGGGGACTATCTGTGATGTATTATGGGGGACTACCTGTGATGTATTATGGGGACTACCTGTGATGTATTATGGGGGACTACCTGTGATGTATTATGGGGACTACCTGTGATGTATTATGGGGACTACCTGTGATGTATTATGGGGGACTACCTGTGATGTATTATGGGGGACTACCTGTGATGTATTATGGGGACTACTGTGATGTATTATGGGGACTTCTGTGATGTATTATGGGGACTACCTGTGATGTATTATGGGGGACTACCTGTGATGTATTATGGGGGACTACCTGTGATGTATTATGGGGGACTACCTGTGATGTATTATGGGGGACTACCTGTGATGTATTATGGGGACTACCTGTGATGTATTATGGGGGACTACCTGTGATGTATTATGGGGGACTACCTGTGATGTATTATGGGGGACTACCTGTGATGTATTATGGGGGACTACCTGTGATGTATTATGGGGGACTACCTGTGATGTATTATGGGGACTACCTGTGATGTATTATGGGGGACTACCTGTGATGTATTATGGGGGACTACCTGTGATGTATTATGGGGGACTACCTGTGATGTATTATGGGGGACTACCTGTGATGTATTATGGGGGACTACCTGTGATGTATTATGGGGGACTACCTGTGATGTATTATGGGGACTACCTGTGATGTATTATGGGGGACTACCTGTGATGTATTATGGGGGACTACCTGTGATGTATTATGGGGACTACCTGTGATGTATTATGGGGGACTAACTGTTATTGTATTGTGGGGACTTCTGTGATGTATTATGGGGACTACCTGTGATGTATTATGAGGGACTATTTGTGATGTATTATGGGGGACTACCTGTGATGTATTATGGGGGACTACCTGTGATGTATTATGGGGACTACCTGTGATGTATTATGGGGGACTACCTGTGATGTATTATGGGGGACTACCTGTGATGTATTATGGGGACTACATGTCATGTATTATGGGGACTCTGTGATGTATTATGGGGACTACCTGTGATGTATTATGGGGGACTTCTGTGATGTATTATGGGGACTACCTGTGATGTATTATGGGGACTACCTGTGATGTATTATGGGGGACTACCTGTGATGTATTATGGGGGACTACCTGTGATGTATTATGGGGGACTACCTGTGATGTATTATGGGGGACTACCTGTGATGTATTATGGGGGACTACCTGTGATGTATTATGGGGGACTACCTGTGATGTATTATGGGGACTACCTGTGATGTATTATGGGGGACTACCTGTGATGTATTATGGGGGACTACCTGTGATGTATTATGGGGGACTACCTGTGATGTATTATGGGGGACTATCTGTGATGTATTATGGGGACTACCTGTGATGTATTATGGGGACTACCTGTGATGTATTATGGGGACTACCTGTGATGTATTATGGGGGACTACCTGTGATGTATTATGGGGGACTACCTGTGATGTATTATGGGGGACTACCTGTGATGTATTATGGGGGACTACCTGTGATGTATTATGGGGGACTATCTGTGATGTATTATGGGGAATACCTGTGATGTATTATGGGGACTACCTGTGATGTATTATGGGGGACTACCTGTGATGTATTATGGGGGACTACCTGTGATGTATTATGGGGGACTACCTGTGATGTATTATGGGGGACTAACTGTATTGTATTATGGGGAATTCTGTGATGTATTATGGGGACTACCTGTGATGTATTATGGAGGACTACCTGTGATGTATTATGGGGGACTACCTGTGATGTATTATGGGGACTACCTGTGATGTATTATGGGGACTATCTGTGATGTATTATGGGGGACTATCTGTGATGTATTATGGGGACTACCTGTGATGTATTATGGGGGACTACCTGTGATGTATTATGGGGGACTACCTGTGATGTATTATGGGGGACTACCTGTGATGTATTATGGGGGACTACCTGTGATGTATTATGGGGGACTACCTGTGATGTATTATGGGGGACTACCTGTGATGTATTATGGGGACTACCTGTGATGTATTATGGGGGACTACCTGTGATGTATTATGGGGACTACCTGTGATGTATTATGGGGGACTACCTGTGATGTATTATGGGGACTACCTGTGATGTATTATGGTGGACTGCCTGTGATGTATTATGGGGGACTACCTGTGATGTATTATGGGGGACTACCTGTGATGTATTATGGGGGACTACCTGTGATGTATTATGGGGGACTATCTGTGATGTATTATGGGGGACTACCTGTGATGTATTATGGGGGACTACCTGTGATGTATTATGGTGACTACTGTGATGTATTATGGGGACTACCTGTGATGTATTATGGGGGACTACCTGTGATGTATTATGGGGACTATCTGTGATGTATTATGGGGGACTAACTGTTTTGTATTATGGGGACTACTGTGATGTATTATGGGGACTACCTGTGATGTATTATGGGGGACTACCTGTGATGTATTATGGGGGACTACCTGTGATGTATTATGGGGGACTACCTGTGATGTATTATGGGGACTACCTGTGATGTATTATGGGGGACTACCTGTGATGTATTATGGGGGACTACCTGTGATGTATTATGGGGGACTACCTGTGATGTATTATGGGGGACTACCTGTGATGTATTATGGGGGACTACCTGTGATGTATTATGGGGGACTACCTGTGATGTATTATGGGGGACTACCTGTGATGTATTATGGGGACTACCTGTGATGTATTATGGGGGACTACCTGTGATGTATTATGGGGGACTACCTGTGATGTATTATGGGGGACTACCTGTGATGTATTATGGGGGACTAACTGTATTGTATTATGGGGACTTCTGTGATGTATTATGGGGACTACCTGTGATGTATTATGGGGGACTATCTGTGATGTATTATGGGGGACTACCTGTGATGTATTATGGGGGACTACCTGTGATGTATTATGGGGGACTACCTGTGATGTATTATGGGGGACTACCTGTGATGTATTATGGGGGACTATCTGTGATGTATTATGGGGACTACCTGTGATGTATTATGGGGGACTACCTGTGATGTATTATGGGGACTACCTGTGATGTATTATGGGGGACTACCTGTGATGTATTATGGGGGACTACCTGTGATGTATTATGGGGACTATTGTGATGTATTATGGGGACTACCTGTGATGTATTATGGGGACTACTGTGATGTATTATGGGGGACTACCTGTGATGTATTATGGAGGGACTTACTGTGATGTATTATGGGGACTACCTGTGATGTATTATGGGGGACTACCTGTGATGTATTATGGGGGACTACCTGTGATGTATTATGGGGGACTACCTGTGATGTATTATGGGGACTCCTGTGATGTATTATGGGGATACCTGTGATGTATTATGGGGGACTACCTGTGATGTATTATGGGGACTACCTGTGATGTATTATGGGGGACTACCTGTGATGTATTATGGGGGACTACCTGTGATGTATTATGGGGGACTACCTGTGATGTATTATGGGGGACTACCTGTGATGTATTATGGGGGACTACCTGTGATGTATTATGGGGGACTACCTGTGATGTATTATGGGGGACTACCTGTGATGTATTATGGGGGACTACCTGTGATGTATTATGGGGGACTACCTGTGATGTATTATGGGGGACTACCTGTGATGTATTATGGGGGACTACCTGTGATGTATTATGGGGGACTATCTGTGATGTATTATGGGGGACTACCTGTGATGTATTATGGGGGACTACCTGTGATGTATTATGGGGACTACCTGTGATGTATTATGGGGGACTACCTGTGATGTATTATGGGGGACTACCTGTGATGTATTATGGGGGACTACCTGTGATGTATTATGGGGGACTACCTGTGATGTATTATGGGGGACTACCTGTGATGTATTATGGGGACTACCTGTGATGTATTATGGGGGACTACCTGTGATGTATTATGGGGGACTACCTGTGATGTATTATGGGGACTACCTGTGATGTATTATGGGGGACTACCTGTGATGTATTATGGGGGACTACCTGTGATGTATTATGGGGGACTACCTGTGATGTATTATGGGGGACTACCTGTGATGTATTATGGGGACTACCTGTGATGTATTATGGGGGACTACCTGTGATGTATTATGGGGACTACCTGTGATGTATTATGGGGGACTACCTGTGATGTATTATGGGGGACTACCTGTGATGTATTATGGGGACTACCTGTGATGTATTATGGGGGACTACCTGTGATGTATTATGGGGGACTACCTGTGATGTATTATGGGGGACTACCTGTGATGTATTATGGGGACTATCTGTGATGTATTATGGGGGACTACCTGTGATGTATTATGGGGACTACCTGTGATGTATTATGGGGACTACCTGTGATGTATTATGGGGGACTACCTGTGATGTATTATGGGGGACTACCTGTGATGTATTATGGGGGACTACCTGTGATGTATTATGGGGACTACCTGTGATGTATTATGGGGACTCTGTGATGTATTATGGGGACTACCTGTGATGTATTATGGGGGACTACCTGTGATGTATTATGGGGGACTACCTGTGATGTATTATGGGGGACTACCTGTGATGTATTATGGGGGACTACCTGTGATGTATTATGGGGACTACCTGTGATGTATTATGGGGGACTACCTGTGATGTATTATGGGGACTACCTGTGATGTATTATGGGGACTACCTGTGATGGGGACTACTGTGATGTATTATGGGGGACTACCTGTGATGTATTATGGGGACTACCTGTGATGTATTATGGGGGACTACCTGTGATGTATTATGGGGGACTACCTGTGATGTATTATGGGGGACTACCTGTGATGTATTATGGGGGACTACCTGTGATGTATTATGGGGACTACCTGTGATGTATTATGGGGACTACCTGTGATGTATTATGGGGACTACCTGTGATGTATTATGGGGGACTACCTGTGATGTATTATGGGGGACTACCTGTGATGTATTATGGGGACTACCTGTGATGTATTATGGGGGACTACCTGTGATGTATTATGGGGGACTACCTGTGATGTATTATGGGGACTATCTGTGATGTATTATGGGGGACTATCTATGATGTATTATGGGGGACTACCTGTGATGTATTATGGGGGACTACCTGTGATGTATTATGGGGGACTACCTGTGATGTATTATGGGGGACTACTGTGATGTATTATGGGGGACTACCTGTGATGTATTATGGGGGACTACCTGTGATGTATTATGGGGACTACCTGTGATGTATTATGGGGACTACCTGTGATGTATTATGGGGACTACCTGTGATGTATTATGGGGGACTACCTGTGATGTATTATGGGGACTACCTGTGATGTATTATGGGGGACTACCTGTGATGTATTATGGGGACTACCTGTGATGTATTATGGGGGACTACCTGTGATGTATTATGGGGGACTACCTGTGATGTATTATGGGGGACTACCTGTGATGTATTATGGGGGACTACCTGTGATGTATTATGGGGGACTACCTGTGATGTATTATGGGGGACTACCTGTGATGTATTATGGGGACTACCTGTGATGTATTATGGGGGACTATCTGTGATGTATTATGGGGACTACCTGTGATGTATTATGGGGGACTACCTGTGATGTATTATGGGGGACTACCTGTGATGTATTATGGGGGACTACCTGTGATGTATTATGGGGACTACCTGTGATGTATTATGGGGGACTACCTGTGATGTATTATGGGGGACTACCTGTGATGTATTATGGGGGACTACCTGTGATGTATTATGGGGGACTACCTGTGATGTATTATGGGGGACTACCTGTGATGTATTATGGGGACTACCTGTGATGTATTATGGGGACTATCTGTGATGTATTATGGGGGACTACCTGTGATGTATTATGGGGGACTACCTGTGATGTATTATGGGGGACTACCTGTGATGTATTATGGGGGACTACCTGTGATGTATTATGGGGACTATCTGTGATGTATTATGGGGGACTATCTGTGATGTATTATGGGGGACTACCTGTGATGTATTATGGGGGACTACCTGTGATGTATTATGGGGACTACCTGTGATGTATTATGGGGGACTACCTGTGATGTATTATGGGGGACTACCTGTGATGTATTATGGGGGACTACCTGTGATGTATTATGGGGACTACCTGTGATGTATTATGGGGGACTACCTGTGATGTATTATGGGGGACTACCTGTGATGTATTATGGGGACTTCTGTGATGTATTATGGGGGACTACCTGTGATGTATTATGGGGGACTACCTGTGATGTATTATGGGGGACTACCTGTGATGTATTATGGGGGACTACCTGTGATGTATTATGGGGGACTACCTGTGATGTATTATGGGGGACTACCTGTGATGTATTATGGGGGACTACCTGTGATGTATTATGGGGACTATCTGTGATGTATTATGGGGGACTATCTGTGATGTATTATGGGGACTACCTGTGATGTATTATGGGGGACTACCTGTGATGTATTATGGGGGACTACCTGTGATGTATTATGGGGGACTACCTGTGATGTATTATGGGGACTACCTGTGATGTATTATGGGGGACTACCTGTGATGTATTATGGGGACTACCTGTGATGTATTATGGGGGACTACCTGTGATGTATTATGGGGGACTACCTGTGATGTATTATGGGGACTATCTGTGATGTATTATGGGGGACTACCTGTGATGTATTATGGAGGGACTACCTGTGATGTATTATGGGGGACTACCTGTGATGTATTATGGGGGACTACCTGTGATGTATTATGGGGGACTACCTGTGATGTATTATGGGGGACTACCTGTGATGTATTATGGGGGACTGCCTGTGATGTATTATGGGGACTCTCTGTGATGTATTATGGGGGACTATCTATGATGTATTATGGGGAATACCTGTGATGTATTATGGGGACTACCTGTGATGTATTATGGGGGACTACCTGTGATGTATTATGGGGACTACCTGTGATGTATTATGGGGGACTACCTGTGATGTATTATGGGGGACTACCTGTGATGTATTATGGGGACTACCTGTGATGTATTATGGGGACTACCTGTGATGTATTATTGGGACATACTGTGATGTATTATGGGGGACTACCTGTGATGTATTATGGGGGACTACCTGTGATGTATTATGGGGGACTACCTGTGATGTATTATGGGGGACTACCTGTGTTGTATTATGGTGACTACTGTGATGTATTATGGGGGACTACCTGTGATGTATTATGGGGGACTACCTGTGATGTATTATGGGGGACTACCTGTGATGTATTATGGGGGACTACCTGTGATGTATTATGGGGACTACCTGTGATGTATTATGGGGGACTATCTGTGATGTATTATGGGGGACTACCTGTGATGTATTATGGGGACTACCTGTGATGTATTATGGGGGACTACCTGTGATGTATTATGGGGGACCACCTGTGATGTATTATGGGGACTATCTGTGATGTATTATGGGGGACTACCTGTGATGTATTATGGAGGGACTACCTGTGATGTATTATGGGGGACTACCTGTGATGTATTATGGGGGACTACCTGTGATGTATTATGGGGGACTACCTGTGATGTATTATGGGGGACTACCTGTGATGTATTATGGGGGACTACCTGTGATGTATTATGGGGACTATCTGTGATGTATTATGGGGGACTATCTATGATGTATTATGGGGACTACCTGTGATGTATTATGGGGGACTACCTGTGATGTATTATGGGGGACTACCTGTGATGTATTATGGGGGACTACCTGTGATGTATTATGGGGGACTACCTGTGATGTATTATGGGGGACTACCTGTGATGTATTATGGGGACTGCCTGTGATGTATTATGGGGGACTACCTGTGATGTATTATGGGGGACTACCTGTGATATATTATGTCGGGACTATCTGTGATGTATTATGGGGGACTACCTGTGATGTATTATGGAGGGACTACCTGTGATGTATTATGGGGTGGACTACCTGTGATGTATTATGGGGGACTACCTGTGATGTATTATGGGGGACTACCTGTGATGTATTATGGGGGACTACCTGTGATGTATTATGGGGGACTACCTGTGATGTATTATGGGGACTACCTGTGATGTATTATGGGGGACTACCTGTGATGTATTATGGGGACTACCTGTGATGTATTATGGGGGACTACCTGTGATGTATTATGGGGGACTACCTGTGATGTATTATGGGGGACTACCTGTGATGTATTATGGGGACTACCTGTGATGTATTATGGGGGGACTACCTGTGATGTATTTTGGGGGACTATCTGTGATATATTATGGGGACTATCTGTGATGTATTATGGGGACTACCAGTGATGTATTATGGGGGAGTATCTGTGATATATTATGGGGGACTACCTATGATGTATTATGGGAGGACTGCCTGTGATGTATTATGGGGGGACTACCTGTGATGTATTTTGGGGGACCACCTGTGGTGTATTACGGAGGACTATTTGTGATGTGTTATGGGGGACTACCTGTGATGTATTATGGGGGACTACCTGTGATGTATTATGGGTGGACTACCTGTGATGTATTATGGGGGACTACCTGTGATGTATTATGGGGGACTACCTGTGATGTATTATGGGGGACTACCTGTGATGTATTATGGGGGACTACCTGTGATGTATTATGGGGACTACCTGTGATGTATTATGGGGGACTATCTGTGATGTATTATGGGGACTACCTGTGATGTATTATGGGGACTACCTGTGATGTATTATGGGGGACTACCTGTGATGTATTATGGGGGACTACCTGTGATGTATTATGGGGGACTACCTGTGATGTATTATGGGGGACTGCCTGTGATGTATTATGGGGACTACCTGTGATGTATTATGGGGGACTACCTGTGATGTATTATGGGGGACTACCTGTGATGTATTATGGGGACTATCTGTGATGTATTATGGGGACTACCTGTGATGTATTATGGGGACTACCTGTGATGTATTATGGGGGACTGCCTGTGATGTATTATGGGGGACTACCTGTGATGTATTATGGGGACTACCTGTGATGTATTATGGGGGACTACCTGTGATGTATTATGGGGACTACCTGTGATGTATTATGGGGGACTACCTGTGATGTATTATGGGGACTACCTGTGATGTATTATGGGGACTACCTGTGATGTATTATGGACGGACTACCTGTGATGTATTATGGTGGACTACCTGTGATGTATTATGGGGAATAACTGTATTGTATTATGGGGACTTCTGTGATGTATTATGGGGACTACCTGTGATGTATTATGGGGTGACTACCTGTGGTGTATTATGGGGGAACTACCTGTGATATATTATGGGGGACTGCCTGTGATGTATTATGGGGACTACCTGTGATGTATTATGGGGGACTACCTGTGATGTATTATGGGGACTACCTGTGATGTATTATGGGGACTACCTGTGATGTATTATGGGGGACTAACTGTGATGTATTATGGGGACTACCTGTGATGTATTATGGGGGACTACCTGTGATGTATTATGGGGACTACCTGTGATGTATTATGGGGGACTACCTGTGATGTATTATGGGGGACTACCTGTGATGTATTATGGGGGACTACCTGTGATGTATTATGGGGGACTACCTGTGATGTATTATGGGGGACTACCTGTGATGTATTATGGGGGACTACCTGTGATGTATTATGGGGACTACCTGTGATGTATTATGGGGGACTACCTGTGATGTATTATGGGGACTACCTGTGATGTATTATGGGGGACTACCTGTGATGTATTATGGGGGACTACCTGTGATGTATTATGGGGGACTACCTGTGATGTATTATGGGGGACTACCTGTGATGTATTATGGGGACTACCTGTGATGTATTATGGGGGACTACCTGTGATGTATTATGGGGACTACTGTGATGTATTATGGGGGACTACCTGTGATGTATTATGGGGACTACCTGTGATGTATAATGGCGACTACCTGTGATGTATTATGGGGGACTACCTGTGATGTATTATGGGGGACTACCTGTGATGTATTATGGGGATTACTGTGATGTATTATGGGGACTACCTGTGATGTATTATGGGGGACTACCTGTGATGTATTATGGGGGACTACCTGTGATGTATTATGGGGGACTACCTGTGATGTATTATGGGGGACTACCTGTGATGTATTATGGGGACTACCTGTGATGTATTATGGGGACTACCTGTGATGTATTATGGGGGACTACCTGTGATGTATTATGGGGGACTACCTGTGATGTATTATGGGGGACTACCTGTGATGTATTATGGGGACTACCTGTGATGTATTATGGGGGACTGCCTGTGATGTATTATGGGGGACTACCTGTGATGTATTATGGGGGACTACCTGTGATGTATTATGGGGGACTACCTGTGATGTATTATGGGGGACTACCTGTGATGTATTATGGGGGACTACCTGTGATGTATTATGGGGGACTACCTGTGATGTATTGGGGACTACTGTGTGTTATGGGACTACCTGTGATGTATTATGGGGGACTACCTGTGATGTATTATGGGGGACTACCTGTGATGTATTATGGGGGACTACCTGTGATGTATTATGGGGGACTACCTGTGATGTATTATGGGGGACTACCTGTGATGTATTATGGGGACTACCTGTGATGTATTATGGGGGACTACCTGTGATGTATTATGGGGACTACCTGTGATGTATTATGGGGGACTACCTGTGATGTATTATGGGGGACTACCTGTGATGTATTATGGGGGACTAGCTGTGATGTATTATGGGGACTACCTGTGATGTATTATGGGGGACTACCTGTGATGTATTATGGGGGACTACCTGTGATGTATTATGGGGGACTACCTGTGATGTATTATGGGGGACTACCTGTGATGTATTATGGGGACTACCTGTGATGTATTATGGGGACTACCTGTGATGTATTATGGGGACTACCTGTGATGTATTATGGGGGACTACCTGTGATGTATTATGGGGGACTACCTGTGATGTATTATGGGGGACTACCTGTGATGTATTATGGGGGACTACCTGTGATGTATTATGGGGGACTACCTGTGATGTATTATGGGGGACTACCTGTGATGTATTATGGGGGACTACCTGTGATGTATTTTGGGGACTACCTGTGATGTATTATGGGGGACTACCTGTGATGTATTATGGGGACTACCTGTGATGTATTATGGGGAATAACTGTTTTGTATTATGGGGACTACTGTGATGTATTATGGGGACTACCTGTGATGTATTATGGGGGACTACCTGTGATGTATTATGGGGGACTACCTGTGATGTATTATGGGGGACTACCTGTGATGTATTATGGGGACTACCTGTGATGTATTATGGGGGACTACCTGTGATGTATTATGGGGGACTACCTGTGATGTATTATGGGGACTACCTGTGATGTATTATGGGGGACTACCTGTGATGTATTATGGGGACTACCTGTGATGTATTATGGGGGACTACCTGTGATGTATTATGGGGACTACCTGTGATGTATTATGGGGGACTACCTGTGATGTATTATGGGGGACTACCTGTGATGTATTATGGGGGACTACCTGTGATGTATTATGGGGGACTACCTGTGATGTATTATGGGGGACTTACTGTGATGTATTATGGGGGACTACCTGTGATGTATTATGGGGACTACCTGTGATGTATTATGGGGACTACCTGTGATGTATTATGGGGGACTACCTGTGATGTATTATGGGGGACTACCTGTGATGTATTATGGGGACTACCTGTGATGTATTATGGGGGACTACCTGTGATGTATTATGGGGGACTATCTGTGATGTATTATGGGGACTACCTGTGATGTATTATGGGGACTACCTGTGATGTATTATGGGGGACTACCTGTGATGTATTATGGGGGACTACCTGTGATGTATTATGGGGGACTACCTGTGATGTATTATGGGGGACTACTGTGATGTATTATGGGGACTACTGTGATGTATTATGGGGACTACCTGTGATGTATTATGGGGACTACCTGTGATGTATTATGGGGGACTGCCTGTGATGTATTATGGGGACTACCTGTGATGTATTATGGGGACTACCTGTGATGTATTATGGGGGACTACCTGTGATGTATTATGGGGGACTACCTGTGATGTATTATGGGGGACTACCTGTGATGTATTATGGGGGACTACCTGTGATGTATTATGGGGACTACCTGTGATGTATTATGGGGACTACCTGTGATGTATTATGGGAGGACTACCTGTGATGTATTATGGGGACTACCTGTGATGTATTATGGGGACTACCTGTGATGTATTATGGGGGACTACCTGTGATGTATTATGGGGGACTACCTGTGATGTATTATGGGGGACTACCTGTGATGTATTATGGGGACTACCTGTGATGTATTATGGGGACTACCTGTGATGTATTATGGGGGACTACCTGTGATGTATTATGGGGGACTACCTGTGATGTATTATGGGGGACTACCTGTGATGTATTATGGGGGACTACCTGTGATGTATTATGGGGGACTACCTGTGATGTATTATGGGGACTACCTGTGATGTATTATGGGGGACTACCTGTGATGTATTATGGGGACTACCTGTGATGTATTATGGGGGACTACCTGTGATGTATTATGGGGGACTACCTGTGATGTATTATGGGGGACTAACTGTATTGTATTATGGGGACCTCTGTGATGTATTATGGGGAGTACCTGTGATGTATTATGGGGACTACCTGTGATGTATTATGGGGGACTACCTGTGATGTATTATGGGGGACTACCTGTGATGTATTATGGGGGACTACCTGTGATGTATTATGGGGACTACCTGTGATGTATTATGGGGACTACCTGTGTTGTATTATGGGGGACTACCTGTGATGTATTATGGGGGACTACCTGTGATGTATTATGGGGGACTACCTGTGATGTATTATGGGGACTACCTGTGATGTATTATGGGGGACTACCTGTGATGTATTATGGGGGACTACCTGTGATGTATTATGGGGACTACCTGTGATGTATTATGGGGGACTACCTGTGATGTATTATGGGGGACTACCTGTGATGTATTATGGGGACTACCTGTGATGTATTATGGGGGACTACCTGTGATGTATTATGGGGGACTATCTGTGATGTATTATGGGGACTACCTGTGATGTATTATGGGGACTACCTGTGATGTATTATGGGGGACTACCTGTGATGTATTATGGGGGACTACCTGTGATGTATTATGGGGACTACCTGTGATGTATTATGGGGGACTGACTGTGATGTATTATGGGGGACTACCTGTGATGTATTATGGGGACTACAAGTGATGTATTCTGGGGGACTACCTGTGATTTGGGGACTTCAGTGATGTATTATGGGGACTACCTGTGATGTATTATGGGGGACTACCTGTGATGTATTATGGGGACTACCTGTGATGTATTATGGGGGACTACCTGTGATGTATTATGGGGACTACCTGTGATGTATTATGGGGGACTACCTGTGATGTATTATGGGGGACTACCTGTGATGTATTATGGGGACTACCTGTGATGTATTATGGGGGACTACCTGTGATGTATTATGGGGGACTACTGTGATGTATTATGGGGGACTACCTGTGATGTATTATGGGGACTACCTGTGATGTATTATGGGGGACTACCTGTGATGTATTATGGGGGACTACCTGTGATGTATTATGGGGACTATCTGTGATGTATTATGGGGGACTACCTGTGATGTATTATGGGGGACTACCTGTGATGTATTATGGGGGACTACCTGTGATGTATTATGGGGACTACCTGTGATGTATTATGGGGGACTGCTGTGATGTATTATGGGGGACTACCTGTGATGTATTATGGGGGACTACCTGTGATGTATTATGGGGACTACCTGTGATGTATTATGGGGGACTACCTGTGATGTATTATGGGGACTACCTGTGATGTATTATGGGGGACTACCTGTGATGTATTATGGGGGACTACCTGTGATGTATTATGGGGGACTACCTGTGATGTATTATGGGGGACTACCTGTGATGTATTATGGGGGACTCCTGTGATGTATTATGGGGACTACCTGTGATGTATTATGGGGGACTACCTGTGATGTATTATGGGGGACTACCTGTGATGTATTATGGGGACTATCTGTGATGTATTATGGGGGACTACCTGTGATGTATTATGGGGGACTACCTGTGATGTATTATGGGGGACTACCTGTGATGTATTATGGGGGACTACCTGTGATGTATTATGGGGGACTACCTGTGATGTATTATGGGGGACTACCTGTGATGTATTATGGGGACTACCTGTGATGTATTATGGGGACTACCTGTGATGTATTATGGGGGACTATCTGTGATGTATTATGGGGACTACCTGTGATGTATTATGGGGGACTACCTGTGATGTATTATGGGGGACTACCTGTGATGTATTATGGGGGACTACCTGTGATGTATTATGGGGGACTACCTGTGATGTATTATGGGGGACTACCTGTGATGTATTATGGGGACTACCTGTGATGTATTATGGGGGACTACCTGTGATGTATTATGGGGGACTACCTGTGATGTATTATGGGGACTATCTGTGATGTATTATGGGGACTACCTGTGATGTATTATGGGGGACTATCTGTGATGTATTATGGGGACTACCTGTGATGTATTATGGGGGACTACCTGTGATGTATTATGGGGGACTACCTGTGATGTATTATGGGGGACTACCTGTGTGTATTATGGGGACTTTTGTGTTGCTTTATGGGGACTACCTGTGATGTATTATGGGGGACTACCTGTGATGTATTATGGGGGACTACCTGTGATGTATTATGGGGGACTACCTGTGATGTATTATGGGGGACTACCTGTGATGTATTATGGGGACTACCTGTGATGTATTATGGGGACTACCTGTGATGTATTATGGGGACTACCTGTGATGTATTATGGGGGACTACCTGTGATGTATTATGGGGACTACCTGTGATGTATTATGGGGGACTACCTGTGATGTATTATGGGGGACTACCTGTGATGTATTATGGGGACTACCTGTGATGTATTATGGGGGACTACCTGTGATGTATTATGGGGACTACCTGTGATGTATTATGGGGGACTACCTGTGATGTATTATGGGGGACTACCTGTGATGTATTATGGGGACTACCTGTGATGTATTATGGGGGACTACCTGTGATGTATTATGGGGACTACCTGTGATGTATTATGGGGGACTACCTGTGATGTATTATGGGGGACTACCTGTGATGTATTATGGGGGACTACCTGTGATGTATTATGGGGGACTACCTGTGATGTATTATGGGGACTACCTGTGATGTATTATGGGGGACTACCTGTGATGTATTATGGGGGACTACCTGTGATGTATTATGGTGACTATTGTGATGTATTATGGGGACTACCTGTGATGTATTATGGGGACTACCTGTGATGTATTATGGGGGACTACCTGTGATGTATTATGGGGAATACCTGTGATGTATTATGGGGACTACTGTGATGTATTATGGGGGACTACCTGTCATGTAATATGGGGACTACCTGTGATGTATTTTGGGGACTACCTGTGTTATGGGGACTACCTGTGATGTATTATGGGGGACTACCTGTGATGTATTATGGGGGACTACCTGTGATGTATTATGGGGGACTACCTGTGATGTATTATGGGGGACTACCTGTGATGTATTATGGGGGACTACCTGTGATGTATTATGGGGGACTACCTGTGATGTATTATGGGGACTACCTGTGATGTATTATGGGGACTACCTGTGATGTATTATGGGGGACTACCTGTGATGTATTATGGGGGACTACCTGTGATGTATTATGGGGGACTACCTGTGATGTATTATGGGGACTACCTGTGATGTATTATGGGGGACTACCTGTGATGTATTTTGGGGGACTACCTGTGATGTATTATGGGGACTATCTGTGATGTATTATGGGGGACTACCTGTGATGTATTATGGGGGACTACCTGTGATGTATTATGGGGGACTACCTGTGATGTATTATGGGGGACTACCTGTGATGTATTATGGGGGACTACCTGTGATGTATTATGGGGGACTACCTGTGATGTATTATGGGGGACTACCTGTGATGTATTATGGGGACTACCTGTGATGTATTATGGGGGACTATCTGTGATGTATTATGGGGACTACCTGTGATGTATTATGGGGGACTACCTGTGATGTATTATGGGGGACTACCTGTGATGTATTATGGGGGACTACCTGTGATGTATTATGGGGGACTACCTGTGATGTATTATGGGGGACTACCTGTGATGTATTATGGGGACTACCTGTGATGTATTATGGGGGACTACCTGTGATGTATTTTGGGGACAACCTGTGTGTATTATGGGGACTACCTGTGATGTATTATGGGGGACTACCTGTGATGTATTATGGAGGGACTACCTGTGATGTATTATGGGGGACTACCTGTGATGTATTATGGGGGACTACCTGTGATGTATTATGGTGACTATTGTGATGTATTATGGGGGACTACCTGTGATGTATTATGGGGGACTACCTGTGATGTATTATGGGGACTACCTGTGATGTATTATGGGGGACTACCTGTGATGTATTATGGGGACTACCTGTGATGTATTATGGGGGACTACCTGTGATGTATTATGGGGGACTACCTGTGATGTATTATGGGGGACTACCTGTGATGTATTATGGGGGACTACCTGTGATGTATTATGGGGGACTACCTGTGATGTATTATGGGGACTACCTGTGATGTATTATGGGGGACTACCTGTGATGTATTTTGGGGGACTATCTGTGATATATTATGGGGACTATCTGTGATGTATTATGGGGACTACCAGTGATGTATTATGGGGGAGTATCTGTGATATATTATGGGGGACTACCTGTGATGTATTATGGGGGACTACCTGTGATGTATTATGGGGGACTACCTGTGATGTATTATGGGGGACTACCTGTGATGTATTATGGAGGACTATTTGTGATGTATTATGGGGGACTACCTGTGATGTATTATGGGGGACTACCTGTGATGTATTATGGGGGACTACCTGTGATGTATTATGGGGGACTACCTGTGATGTATTATGGGGGACTACCTGTGATGTATTATGGGGACTACCTGTGATGTATTATGGGGGACTACCTGTGATGTATTATGGGGACTATCTGTGATGTATTATGGGGGACTATCTATGATGTATTATGGGGACTACCTGTGATGTATTATGGGGACTACCTGTGATGTTTTATGGGGGACTACCTGTGATGTATTATGGGGGACTACCTGTGATGTATTATGGGGGACTACCTGTGATGTATTATGGGGGACTGCCTGTGATGTATTATGGGGACTACCTGTGACGTATTATGGGGGGACTACCTGTGATGTATTATGGGGGACTATCTGTGATATATTATGGGGACTATCAGTGATGTATTATGGGGACTACCTCTGATATATTATGGTGGACTACCTGTGATGTATTATGGGGGGACTGCCTGTGATGTATTATGGGGGACTACCTAGGATGTATTATGTGGGGACTACCTGTGATGTATTATGGGGGACCACCTGTGATGTATTATGGGGGACTACCTGTGATGTATTTTGGGGGGACTACCTGTGATGTATTATGGAGGACTACCTGTGATGTATTATGGGGACTACCTGTGATGTATTATGGGGGACTGCCTGTGATGTATTATGGGGACTACCTGTGATGTATTATGGGGGACTAACTGTATTGTATTATGGGGACTTCTGTGATGTATTATGGGGACTACCTGTGGTGTATTATGGGGGACTATTTGTGATGTATTATGGGGGACTACCTGTGTGTATTATGGGGGACTACCTGTGATGTATTATGGGGACTACTTGTGATGTATTATGGGGGACTGCCTGTGATGTATTATGGGATGACTACCTGTGATGTATTATAGGGGGACTGTCTGTGATGTATTATGGGGAATACCTGTGATGTATTATGGGGGACTGTCTGTGATATATTATGGGGAATACCTGTGATGTATTATGGAGGACTACCTGTGATGCATTATGGGGGAATACCTGTGATGTTTTATGGGGAGACTACCTGTGATGTATTATGGGGGACTACCTGTGATGTATTATTGGGGGACTACCTGTGATGTATTATGGGGGACTACCTGTGATGTATTATGGGGGCACTACCGGTGATGTATTATGGGGACTACCTGTGATGTATTATGGGGGGACTGCCTGTGATGTATTATGGGGGACTACCTGTGATGTATTATGGGGGGACACCTGTGATGTATTATGGGGGAGTATCTGTGATATATTATGGGGGACTACCTGTGATGTATTATGGGGGACTACCTGTGATATATTTTGTCCGGACTACCTGTCATGTATTATGGGGGGACTGCCTGTGATGCATTATGGGGGGCTACCTGTGATATATTATGGTGGACCACCTGTGGTGTATTATGGGGGACCACCTGTGATGTATTATGGGGGACTGTCTGTGATGTATTATGGGGAATACCTGTGATGTATTATGGAGGACTACCTGTGATGCATTATGGGGGACTACCTGTGATGTATTATGGGGAGACTACCTGTGATGTATTATGGGGGACTACCTGTGATGTATTATGGGGGACTAACTGTATTGTATTATGGTGAATTCTGTGATGTATTATGGGAACTACCTGTGATGTATTATGGAGGACAACCTGTGATGTATTATGGGGGACTACCTGTGATGTATTATAGGGGACTACATTTGGTGTATTATGGGGACTATTTATGATGTATTATGGGGGACTATCTGTGATGTATTATATGGGAATACCTGTGATGTATTATGGGGGGACTACCTGTGATGTATTTTGGGGGACTACCTGTGATGTATTATGGGGGACAGCCTGTGATGTATTATGGGGGACTACCTGTGATGTATTATGGGGGTACTACCTGTGATATATTATGGGGGACTACCTGTGATGTATTATGGGAGAGCACCTGTGATGTATTATGGGGGACTACCTGTGATGTATTATGGGGGACTACCTGTGATGTATGATGGGGGAACTGCGTGTGATGTATTATGGGGACTACTTGTGATGTATTATGGTGGACTGCCTGTGATGTATTATGGGGGGACTACCTGTGATGTATTATGGGGGGCCTACCTGTGATGTATTAAGGGGGACTACCTGTGATGTATTTTACGGGACTATCTGTGATGTATTATGGGGGGACTACCTGTGATGTATTATGGGGACTACAGTGATGTATTATGGGGGACTAACTGTATTGTATTATGGGGACTACCTGTGATGTATTATGGGGACTACCTGTAATATATTATGGGGGGAATACCTGTGATGTATTATGGGGGACTACCTGTGATGTATTATGGGGGACTATCTGTCATGTATTATAAGGGACTACCTGTGATGTATTATGGGGACTCCCTGTGATGTATTATTGGGGACTACCTGTGATGTATTATGGGGGATTACCTATGATGTATTATGGGGGACCACCTGTGATGTATTATGGGGGACTACCTGTGATGTATTATGGGGGACTATCTATGATGTTTTATGGGGACTACCTGTGATGTATTATGGGGGACTACCTCTGATGTTTTATGGGGGGACTACCTGTGATGTATTATGGGGGACTACCTGTGATGTATTATGGGGGACTACCTGTAATGTATTATGGGGGACTGCCTGTGATGTATTATGGGGACTACCTGTGACGTATTATAGGGGGACTACCTGTGATGTATTATGGGGGACTATCTGTGATATACTATGGGGACGATCTGTGATGTATTATGGGGACTACCTCTGATATATTATGGTGGAATACCTGTGATGTATTATGTAGGGACTGCCTGTGATGTATTATGGGGGACTACCTGTGATGTATTTTGGGGGGACTACCTGTGATGTATTATGGAGGACTACCTGTGATGTATTATGGGGACTACCTGTGATGTATCATGGGGGACTGCCTGTGATGTATTATGGGGACTACCGGTGATGTATTATGGGGGACTAACTGTATTGCATTATGGGGACTTCTGTGATGTATTATGGGGACTACCTGTGGTGTATTATGGGGGACTATTTGTGATGTATTATGGGGAACTACCTGTGTTGTATTATGGGGGACTACCTGTGATGTATTATGGGGACTACCTGTGATGTATTATGGGGGACTGCCTGTGATGTATTATGGGGTGACTACCTGTGATGTATTATGAGGGACTACCTGTGATGTATTATAGGGGGACTGTCTGTGATGTATTATGGGGAATACCTGTGATGTATTATGGGGGACTGTCTGTGATATATTATGGGGAATACCTGTGATGTATTATGGAGGACTACCTGTGATGCATTATGGGGGAATACCTGTGATGTATTATGGGGAGACTACCTTTGATGTATTATGGGGGACTACCTGTGATGTATTATTGGGGGACTACCTGTGATGTATTATGGGGGACTACCTGTGATGTATTATGGGGGCACTACCGGTGATGTATCATGGGGACTACCTGTGATATATTATGGGGGAACTGCCTGTGATGTATTATGGGGGACTACCTGTGATGTTTTATGGGGGGACACCTGTGATGTATTATGGGGGAGTATCTGTGATATATTATGGGGGACTACCTGTGATGTATTATGGGGTACTACCTGTGATATATTTTGTCCGGACTACCTGTCATGTATTATGGGGGGACTGCCTGTGATGCATTATGGTGGGCTACCTGTGATATATTATGGGGGACCACCTGTGTTGTATTATGGGGGACCACCTTTGATGTATTATGGGGGACTGTCTGTGATGTATTATGGGGAATACCTGTGATGTATTATGGAGGACTACCTGTGATGCATTATGGGGGACTACCTGTGATGTATTATGGGGAGACTACCTGTGATGTATTATGGGTTACTACCTGTGATGTATTATGGGGGACTAACTGTATTGTATTATGGTGAATTCTGTGATGTATTATGGGAACTACCTCTGATGTATTATGGAGGACAACCTGTGATGTATTATCTGGGACTACCTGTGATGTATTATAGGGGACTACATTTGGTGTATTATGGGGACTATTTATGATGTATTATGGGGGACTATCTGTGATGTATTATATGGGAATACCTGTCATGTATTATGGGGGGACTACCTGTGATGTATTTTGGGGGACTACCTGTGATGTATTATGGGGGACAGCCTGTGATGTATTATGGGGGACTACCTGTGATGTATTATGGGGGTACTACCTGTGATATATTATGGGGGACTACCTGTGATGTATTATGGGAGAGTACCTGTGATGTATTATGGGGGACTACCTGTGATGTATTATGGGGGAACTGCGTGTGATGTATTATGGGGACTACTTGTGATGTATTATGGTGGACTGCCTGTGATGTATTATGGGGGACTACCTGTGATGTATTATGGGGGCCTACCTGTGATGTATTAAGGGGGGACTACCTGTGATGTATTTTGCGGGACTATCTGTGATGTATTATGGGGGGACTACCTGTGATGTATTATGGGGACTACAGTGATGTATTATGGGTGACTAACTGTATTGTATTATGGGGACTACCTGTGATGTATTATGGGGACTACCTGTAATATATTATGGGGGACTATCTGTGATGTATTATGGGGGACTACCTGTGATGTATTATGGGGACTACCTGTAATATATTATGGGGGGACTACCTGTGATGTATTATGGGGGACTACCTGTGATGTATTATGGGGGACTATCTGTCATGTATTATAAGGGACTACCTGTGATGTATTATGGGGACTCCCTGTGATGTATTATTGGGGACTACCTGTGATGTATTATGGGGGATTACCTATGATGTATTATGGGGGACTACCTGTGATGTATTATGGGGACTATCTATGATGTTTTATGGGGACTACCTGTGATGTATTATGGGGGACTACCTGTGATGTATTATGGGGGACTATCTGTGATGTATTATGGGGGACTACCTGTGATGTATTATGGGGGACTACCTGTGATGTATTATGGGGGACTACCTCTGATGCTTTATGGGGGGACTACCTGTGATGTATTATGGGGGACTACCTGTGATGTATTATGGGGGACTACCTGTAATGTATTATGGGGGACTGCCTGTGATGTATTATGGGGACTACCTGTGACGTATTATAGGGGGACTACCTGTGATGTATTATGGGGGACTATCTGTGATATATTATGGGGACGATCTGTGATGTATTATGGGGACTACCTCTGATATATTATGGTGGAATACCTGTGATGTATTATGGGGGGACTGCCTGTGATGTATTATGGGGGGACTACCTGGGATGTATTATGTAGGGACTGCCTGTGATGTATTATGGGGGACCACCTGTGATGTATTATGGGGGACTACCTGTGATGTATTTTGGGGGGACTACCTGTGATGTATTATGGAGGACTACCTGTGATGTATTATGGGGACTACCTGTGATGTATCATGGGGGACTGCCTGTGATGTATTATGGGGACTACCGGTGATGTATTATGGGGGACTAACTGTATTGCATTATGGGGACTTCTGTGATGTATTATGGGGACTACCTGTGTTGTATTATGGGGGACTACCTGTGATGTATTATGGGGGACTACCTGTGATGTATTATGGGGGACTGCCTGTGATGTATTATGGGGTGACTACCTGTGATGTATTATGAGGGACTACCTGTGATGTATTATAGGGGGACTGTCTGTGATGTATTATGGGGAATACCTGTGATGTATTATGGGGGACTGTCTGTGATATATTATGGGGAATACCTGTGATGTATTATGGAGGACTACCTGTGATGCATTTTGGGGGAATACCTGTGATGTATTATGGGGGCACTACCAGTGATGTATCATGGGGACTACCTGTGATATATTATGGGGGGAGTGCCTGTGAAGTATTATGGGGGACTACCTGTGATGTTTTATGGGGGGACACCTGTGATGTATTATGGGGGAGTATCTGTGATATATTATGGGGGACTACCTGTGATGTATTATGGGGTACTACCTGTGATATATTTTGTCCGGACTACCTGTCATGTATTATGGGGGGACTGCCTGTGATGCATTATGGTGGGCTACCTGTGATATATTATGGGGGACCACCTGTGTTGTATTATGGGGGACCACCTTTGATGTATTATGGGGGACTGTCTGTGATGTATTATGGGGAATACCTGTGATGTATTATGGAGGACTACCTGTGATGCATTATGGGGGACTACCTGTGATGTATTATG
The DNA here is from genome assembly GCA_958450375.1 of Homarus gammarus. Lineage (NCBI taxonomy): Eukaryota > Metazoa > Arthropoda > Malacostraca > Decapoda > Nephropidae > Homarus > Homarus gammarus. The sequence goes on from CAUDMG010003486.1 coordinate 565,558, forward strand.
GGGAGACTACCTGTGATGTATTATGGGTTACTACCTGTGATGTATTATGGGGGACTAACTGTATTGTATTATGGTGAATTCTGTGATGTATTATGGGAACTACCTCTGATGTATTATGGAGGACAACCTGTGATGTATTATCTGGGACTACCTGTGATGTATTATAGGGGACTACATTTGGTGTATTATGGGGACTATTTATGATGTATTATGGGGGACTATCTGTGATGTATTATATGGGAATACCTGTCATGTATTATGGGGGACTACCTGTGATGTATTTTGGGGGACTACCTGTGATGTATTATGGGGGGACAGCCTGTGATGTATTATGGGGGACTACCTGTGATGTATTATGGGGGTACTACCTGTGATATATTATGGGGGACTACCTGTGATGTATTATGGGAGAGTACCTGTGATGTATTATGGGGGACTACCTGTGATGTATTATGGGGGACTACCTGTGATGTATTATGGGGGAACTGCGTGTGATGTATTATGGGGACTACTTGTGATGTATTATGGTGGACTGCCTGTGATGTATTATGGGGGACTACCTGTGATGTATTATGGGGGCCTACCTGTGATGTATTAAGGGGGGACTACCTGTGATGTATTTTGCGGGACTATCTGTGATGTATTATGGGGGGACTACCTGTGATGTATTATGGGGACTACAGTGATGTATTATGGGGGACTAACTGTATTGTATTATGGGGACTACCTGTGATGTATTATGGGGACTACCTGTAATATATTATGGGGGACTATCTGTGATGTATTATGGGGGACTAACTGTTTTGCATTATGGGGATTACTGTGATGTATTATGGGGACTACCTGTGATGTATTATGGGGGGACTACCTGTGATGTATTATGGGGGACTACCTGTGATGTATTATGGGGACTATCTGTCATGTATTATGAGGGACTACCTGTGATGTATTATTGGGGACTACCTTTGATGTATTATGGGGGACTACCTATGATGTATTATGGGGGACCACCTGTGATGTATTATGGGGGACTACCTGTGATGTATTATGGGGGACTATCTGTGATGTATTATGGGGGACTACCTGTGATGTATTATGGGGGACTACCTGTGATGTATTATGAGGACTATTTGTGATGTATTATGGGGGACTATCTGTGATGTATTATGGGGGGACAACCTGTGATGTATTATGGGGGACTAACCGAGATGTATTATGGGGGACTAACTGTATTGTATTATGGGGACTTCTGTGATGTATTATGGGGACTACCTGTGATGTATTACGAAGGACTATTTGTGATGTATTATGGGGGACGACCTGTGATGTATTATGGGGGACTACCTGTGATGTATTATGGGGGACTACCTGTGATGTATTATGGGGGACCACCTGTGATGTATTATGGGGGACTACCTGTGATGTATTATGGGGGACTGCCTGTGATGTATTATGGGGGACTACCTGTGATGTATTATGGGGGAACATCTGTGATTTATTATGGGGGACTACCTGTGATGTATTATGGGGGAACATCTGTGATATATTATGGGGGACTATCTGTGATGTATAATGGGGGACTACCTGTGATATATTATGGGGGACTACCTGTGATGTATTATGGGGGGACTGCCTGTGATGTATTATGGGGGTACTACCTGGGATGTATTATGGGGGACTACCTGTGATGTATTATGGGAGACCACCTGTGATGTATTATGGGGGACTACCTGTGATGTGTTTTGGGGGACTACCTGTGATGTATTATGGAGGAATACCTGTGATGTATTATGCGGGACTACCTGTGATGTATTATGGGGGACTACCTGTGATGTATTATGGGGGGACTGCCTGTGATGTATGATGGGGGACTACCTGTGATATATTATGTCGGGACTACCTGTGATCCTGTGATGTATTATGGGGGGACTGCCTGTGATGTATTATGGGGGACTACCTGTGATGTATTATGGGGGACTACCTGTGATGTATTATAGGGGACTACCTGTGGTGTATTACAGGGGACTATTTGTGATGTATTATGGGGGGCTACCTGTCATGTATTATGGGGGACTACCTGTGATGTATTATGGGGGACTACCTGTGATGCATTTTGGGGGTACTACCTGTGATGTATTATGGGGGACTGCCTGTGATGTATTATGGGGGACTACCTGTGTTGTATTATGGGGACTACCTGTGATGTATTATGGGGGACTATCTGTGATATATTATGTGGGACTACCTGTGATGTATTAAGAGGGACAGTCTGTGATGTATTATGGGGGACTACCTGTGATGTATTATGTGGGACTACCTGTGATGTATTATGGGGACTATCTGTGAAGTATTATTGGGGACTACCTATGATGTATTATGGGGTACTACCTGTGATGTATTATGGGGGACTACTTGTTATGTATTATGAGGGTCTGCCTGTGATGTATTATGGGGGACTGTCTGTGATGTATTATGGGGAATACCTGTGATGTATTATGTGGGGACTACCTGCGATGTATTTTGGTGGGACTACCTGTGATGCATTATGGGGGACTACCTGCGATGTATTTTGGGGGACTACCTGTGATGTATTATGGGGGACTACCTGTGTTGTATTATGGTGACTACTGTGATGTATTATGGGGGACTAACTGTATTGTATTATGGGGACTACTGTGATGTTTTATGGGGACTACCTGTGATGGGGGACTATCTGTGATGTATTATGGGAGGACTAACTGTGATGTATTATGGGGGGACTACCTGTGAAGTATTATAGGGGGACTACCTGTGATGTATTATGGGGGACTAACTGTGATTTATTTTGGGGGGACTACCTGTGATGTATTATGGGGGGACTAACTGTATTGTATTATGGGGACTACCTGTGATGTATTGTTGGGACTACCTGTGATGTATTATGGTATGACTACCTGTGATGTATTATGGGGTGACTTCTTGTGATGTATTATTGGGACTCTCTGTGATGTATTATGGGGGACTACCTGTGATGTATTATGGAGGACTACCTGTGATGTATTATGTGGGGACTACCTGCGATGTATTATGGTGGGACTACCTGTGATGTATTATGGGGACTACCTGTGATGTATTATGGGGGACTACCTGTGATGTATTATGGGGGACTACCTGCGATGTATTATGTTGGGACTACCTGTGATGCATTATGGGGGACTACCTGCGATGTATTATGGTGGGACTACCTGTGATGTATTAGGGGACTACTCTGATGTATTATGGGGCTACTGTGATGTATTATGGGGGACTACCTCTGATGTATTATTGGGGCTATTGTGATGTATTATGAGGGACTACCTGTGATGTATTAAGGGGACTACCTGTGATGTATTATTGGCACTACTGTGATGTATGATGGTGGCTACTCTGACGTATTAAGGGGGACTACCTGTGGTGTATTATTGGGGCTACTGTGATGTATTATGGGGACTACCTGTGATGTATTATGGGGACTACCTGTGGGGTATTAGGGGGTCTACCTGTGATGTATTATGGGGACTACTCTGATGTATTATGGTGGCTACTCTGATGTATTATGGGGGACTACCTGTGATGTATTATTGGGGCTACTGTGATGTATTATGAGGGACTACCCGTGATGTATTATGGGGACTACGTGTGATGTATTATGGGGACTACTGTGATGTATTATGGGGTATACTGTGATGTATTATGGGAACTACTGTGATGTATTATGGGGACTACTGTGATGTATTATGGGGACTACTGTGATGTATTATGGGGACTACTGTGATGTTTTATGGGGACTACTGTGATGTATTTGACAATAATAGTTAAGGTAACTACTGGTTATGAGACCTTCATCACTGTTATTAACAAAAGTCACAAATATACATTTTCAACTTTCCCCTTCACAGTTTAAAAGCCAAGTATGCGTAGACAGTCACATAGACCCAACAATTATAATAAGCATAGTCATACAGAAAATATTATTATTGTACGTTCAAGCATTTAATATAGTAAGGTGATACACACACACACACACACACACACACATACACTCACACACACACACACACACACATACACTCACACACACATACACACACACGTACACTCACACACACACGCACACACACACAAACGTCCTGTAATGAAATATGTGGTTGTTCATAAATTCATGTCTCTGGTCATTACCCATAAATGACGTCATCGTTAGAGCTTTACAATATATATTTGTCATGACAGCCGCTGTCGGTGGATGGTTAAATATGTCGCGACAAATCTTTGAAAGATAATAATTTAATCTATCATGAAATTATTAACCCAGAGCTATCATCACAGGTGCATGTCTAATTGGTAGACATCCACGCCAGCCGGGTGACGTACACCTCAGACATGGAGGCAGTAAAGGCGACACATATTTTCTCTTCCTCCACGTCAAACACTGTGTCTTAACCCCGGGACGCATCAGCCTAATTACGAGGGAGTTGCGCCTCTTGGGTAAGAGCATTAAAAAATTTGTCCATGTAATCTGCTTTAGTGAGGCAACTTTGTGGCTTCTCCACCACTACTTCTCTATGATGAAAAAATGTGAAGTTTCTTGTGGGTGGAGGTGGTGGTGGTGGGTGGTGGTCGGCGGTAGTGGGTGTTGGTGGTGGATTTTTTTTTTTTTTTTTAAGGAAGGGTGAAAGAAGATTAGAGGTGGGGGAAGGAAGTTATAGTTCGGAAATTGAAGAAATTTAGGAGGAGGTAAGAGACAGCGGGCTGACCGCCCAGCTAAGCTAATGGTGTGTTTGGGTTGTGTCGTGGGCTAGTTATTGTCTGTCGGTACAGGCACTAGACATCCCACCCTGTCCCATATATAGGTGCTTTGAGGGCCCTATTTCATATTCCGCCTACCCAACTGGCGGATGCTGGTGTAGGGAGGTTGTCTATTGCTTGGCCGTATAGATCGGGGTTGGTAATGGACCTTTTGAGATTTGGTAACTTTTTGGAAACCATGTATGGTTGTTGTCGTTATCTGGTGGGAGTCTTTGAAGGAGTTCTTGCTCTGATCGTTTTATCTTTTGCCAGATTCTGCTGGCCAGGGTGTGCAGCTGCTGGTTGATGGGTTTTATTCTCAGGTCTCCATGTATCTCGGCTGTGGTTCTGGTGAAGGGGTATCTTTCACCTGTGACGAATCTTAGGGCTTCAAATTGGATCACCTGTAATTTTAATATTTGAGTGGTGCTCATATTATGAAGAGGTACTGCTGGGTAAGTTAATATCGGTGTGATAAATGATATCACCAGGCGGATTTTATTTTCTCAGGAAGCGCTTTAAAGCGGTATAGTTTTCTCAGCTCTCTTCTTGCCTTTTCCTTCCTGGTGTGGACATGATGGGAATAACCTGCCGTGGATATATGCAGGCCCAGGAGGGTGCCTCTGCTTTTGTATTCTATCTGGACATTATTGGTTACTAATGGATGGGTTTTCCTTCTGCATAAGGGTATCACTGTGAATTTCGGGAGACTGGTTTGGATTTTCCATTGTTTTTCGTAATTATTTAGCCTTTCTAATTCCCGCCTGGTGTTGTCGACCTGTAACGCTCGCTATTTTCCTTGATGTGTTGTTATTTGAGTGATGTCATCTGCATACATAATATCTTCGTTACCTATTTTAGTGGGAGGCGGGGTGTCACCTGTGTAGATGATATACAGGGTGGGGGAGAGGACGCTCCGCTGAGGGACTCCACTCATGAGTGGGAAGGTCTGTTGACGGCGGTGGTGGGTAGTGGTGGTCAGCGGTGGTGGTAGTTGTGGATGGTGGTGTGGTAGGTTGTGGTGTGCAGTGGTGGTAGTGGGTGGTGGTAGACGGTGGTGGGCGGTGGTGATGGATGGTAGTGGTGGGTGGTGATGGGTGGTTATGGGTTGCGGTGGACAGTGTGGTAGGTAGTGGTAGTGGGTGGCCTCAGAGCTGAGAGTGAACTGAAGTCAACGGTTGCTGAATATCAGTTTAAGATGCAGCGTAAAGGAAAACTGTTGCAATTATCCTTAATATGACTGTTACTTATATTTTTCAAATATAGGTATTATTTATTATTTATTATTTTGTTCAAATCCTGGCGGGTTGAGGTGTTGATTGTATGTAGAAGTCCGCGTGCTTTATTGGGCTAATGAAATATATATATATATATATATATATATATATATATATATATATATATATATATATTATATATATATATATATAAATTTATTCCTTATGATCAATACTTTTTTTCATCGATTAATTGCAATAATTCAGAACAAATGGGTTAGTATATATTCAGGATCATTTCTCGTCGCGATCATTAGCATGCACCACTGACCTAAATCATCGTGAATACGTTTATCGCTCGTGATATAAACAATTAGAATTTAATGACTGCGAATTAAACTATTTCATCCATAACCAAATGGGTTACACATTATTATTTAATGATATAATTTGTATATATTTTTCTAATTAGTTCAGGTGATAGTGTTACCTTGTGTGACGTTGATATAAATGACAGAATTTGATAATGTACCACTTGTTAAATCACTTAAGGTCGGGTGTCCCAGCGCCACCAAATATCCTCTAGCCAGTATTAAAAACACCGGCCATATTTTCACTCCATCATAAATGTTGACAACACCGACTCAGCCAATATTTTTATCAACATATATTTTTATACATGATAAATAGTGAGATAATTATATATTTCATTACACATTTAATCCGTCTGCCAAACTATAATAATTGTTTACTTTATAATTCTTCCCATAATTCGCTCTAAACCCTGTGTTAAATTCCAGCCTTTATATTATTTCAACGCTCATTTTCCCTGGGTAATGTTACAATCTTATCAATAATCAGTGTCTGTGTTTATTGTTATTTACGGAATAATTCTCTCAGTAGACAACGACTATAACATCTCCCTCTAGCCTCGAGCAGGTCTGTTTCACCCCGTCACCTGTACTATATCTGCCGTGTGTCCACAGCCCACAGGAACTTTCTAACGTGAGGAAAATGAACTTAATCATCACCATCATCACCATCATCATCACCATCACCATCATTATCATCATCATCATCATCACCGTCACCATCATCATCATCACCATCACCATCATCATCATCATCATCATCATCACCGTCACCATCACCATCATCATCATCATCACCATCATCATCACCATCCTCATCACCATCCTCATCACCGTCATCATCATCATGATCATCATTATCATCATCATCATCATCACCATCACCATCATCATCATCATCATTATCACCATCATCATCATCATCATCATCACCATCACCATCATCATCATCATCATCATCATCATCACCGTCACCATCATCACCATCACCATCACCATCACCATCATCATCATCATCACCATCATCATCACCATCCTCATCACCGTCATCATCATCATGATCATCATGATCATCATCATCATCATCACCATCATCATCATCATCATTATCATCATCATCATGATCATCATCATCATCACCATCATCATCATCATCATCATTATCACCATCATCATCATCATCATCATCATCACCATCATCATCATCATCATCACCATCCTCATCACCGTCATCATGATCATGATCATCATGATCATGATCATCATCACCATCATCATCACCATCATCATCATCATCATCATCATCATCATCATCATGTTTATAAAAGGAATGTCTTCCTCTCACCCTCCTCACAGAGACTAATATCGCTTGTTACCACATGTTTTGCGGTTTATGCATTCATTTATTTTTGCCTCAGAGAGAGAAACTATAAACTTTTATTTACCGAGTTTAGGTCATCGTTACAGGTATACCTGCTCGTGCTTAGATTATGAGACAGGTGTGACAGACTTCCTCTCAGACAGGCCACCCTCTGGTGCTATGGTACATAATAACATTGATGTTCATACACGTACTGTACTCTACTGTACTGTACTGAACAAGAAAGGTTCTTACTTCTTTCGTTTCTCTTTATCTCTGAAAATAAAAACGTAAATGAATGACTACACACAAACGCACATATATATACTATACGCATGTTTTACAAACATAAATAATTTGTTTAAAGTTCATCACATATTTAGCTGGGCGTGGAGGTAGGAGGGGAGGACTGGGAAGGTCATCGTCCGTTATTCAACAAAACACCAATTATCGTATCAATTACTTTTCATGAAAGCATTTTAATGTATACAGTAACGACCTCACTGTGTGGTTAAGACCACATGACCTTATCTTACACAGGAAATCCAGTTTGACTCGAGAGCATTTATTTATAGTCGTTGTGAATTGGTCTTATTCTTTAAAAACAATTTTTCAGAAAACAGAAATCTGCCTCAAAATGGAGTTTTGTCTTTCTATTTTAATATTCTTTTTTAGTTTGTTTTGATGTTCAAATATATTTCGGGAAATTGTAGTTGAATTTTTATTTAATATCAAATAATTTTCTTTTTTTATATGATATTTTTTTCTTCTAAAATTCACCTAAAAGACACTTTACGAATTGTAATAACATCATGATATAATGGAACAGTGTAGTATAGAAGTTATTTCAATCGCACAGAAAGCTCCACAAAATGCACGTAATAAATCAGGATATATATTTAACTAGACAGTAAAAGAAGAAGGTAGCCCCCGACGGCCCCCACAACACACCCTCTTCCCCTCACACACAAACAAGCCCAACACGCAGTAATTATATCGTAAACAGAGTATAATCATCTGGCTCTGGCCGGTGTGTCGAGCAGGTACTCTGTAATTCTGATTCATTAGCCGAGTGACTCGTCTCCATACATTATGCATGACGCGCCTCTCAGTGAGCCCTTCCCTTGTAGTTTAATTGTGCAGGATTACTGTCTCCAGAATTCTGTAGAAATCCACAGGGGACGCAGACGTCAGGGTGGCCGGAAGAATACAGGCAACTAGTGATAATGCTTAGGCATGAGACTCAGAGTGTGTCCTTTATCAAGAAACAACGGCACAAGTACAGGTGTAAATTCAGGTAGCAGGACTAGAACGACAGGTATGACGACAGGTAAACGTCCAAAGGTCAGTATACGTGTAAGTACAAATTTAAGTATAACTACAAATTTTGGTGTAACTTTAGGTATATGAGGCACAAGTACAAGTATAGGTATTGTACATGTACAGGGGCAGGGAAAAAACACTTTTATTTGAGTTGCAGGCTGCACTTTTCAGGCATCGTTTGTATGGCTGTAACAAACACCTGTGCAAAATTTCATGCCATTTCATGCATACTTACCCTGCCGCATCGCGAACGACTTTTGTCAACTTTTAGTGTATACCAAAAATTAGGTGTCATTTAATGTTTTCCAGGATAATGATAAATTTTACATGGGTGACATCGATTTAATTCACATGTTATTTTACAGGTACACCGTATAGAAAATCATTACAAGTTCATATTGAAATTCTTTTTTGTGCGGAACCTTGGCATCATTTTCCTAGACAATAATCTTTGCCTAATATATCCATCTCTCGATTCGTATCCCGTCACTTCAGTGCAAGCTTCAGTCATCACTTTTATGCCTCTCTCGACCGCCTGAGTGCTGTTTGGCCACTTGGGCACCACTAATGGTGTCTCAAGAATGTCATTAACCTGTAGATTTGACAGAGAAGCAATGTAAGGAGGCTCAGTCTTGAGTTCATTCCTCCAGTTAATCATGGAATGATAGTTTTTTGCTTGCCACTTTAGTTTCGGAGTCACCACCTTTCTCATGTTGACTACAGGAGGCACATCCTCATTCCCATCTCCATCTTTACCCTCCTCATCAGTATAGTTTAACAAATTCTCGTCAACAGCAGCATCAGAATCTTCCTCCTCCTCTTCAGATCTGCCAGTGCATTCTTCCTTTTGCTGATTCTCCTCTCTAATTTTTCTTATCATTGAGACAGCTTTTTCTCTAACAGTCATGTCCTCATCTGCACACATACCAAGAAGAAGTTGATCTGTGTGGGCGAAGTATGCATTTCTCTGGACAGCCTTCTTCACTATCGTCTCCTCCTCACTATTCAGGTGTTTCATATATAGCAGGGACTGGAATACGTTCCTTGAGCCGTGTGTTACGTAAGGGTGTATCTTGATGTAAAACCACATTGGAGCACTGAACTTTATTATTGTAATGACAATTCTTTTCAACTCATGGCTGGGTCTTGATGTTGCTACATACAGCCTGAGGATTCTACTCCATAAGGTGTTCCACCTTGACACACAGGGAGGACCTGGCTCAATAGCAGCCAAGTCATCTTCAACAACACCTGTGATAACTCCTTTACAAATCCTATACAGGTATTTCTGATCCCAGGACAGATCTTTCTCCACTTCATCATTAAACACAGGGAAATCAGGGAAACTGACTGGCTGGAAGGCGACAACTGGAAGCTCAGACAAAGACTCCTTGATCTGCTTTCCAATGGGACCACGCCAATGCTCAGGACCACTTGGTTTACCATCATAGTGATAAAAAACTGCGCGGAAAGGCAGCTCATTTCCGTGAAGCTGACATATGAAATAATGGAGCGGGTGACCAAGTAACATTTCAAGATGATGAATGACTCCATTTTCTGATCCTACATTTACATTGGTTCCATCACAACCAACACACACAATGGGCTGCTGGGTTAGATTTTTCTCCACCAGAAACTCGTGAATAGTTTTGGCAATCTGCTTTCCGTGTCCAGTCTTGGGAGTCACATGTGTGAGATATTCATTGCCAGGCTCAACCATGATGACATAATGATCTTTCACCATCATCCTCGAACTCCATTTCTCGGTCTTCTCATTCTTTATCATCACACGAGTGGCGGTCTTCTTACCATCAAAATAGAGTGACGTCAAATTATCTAAACTAGCCATCTCAATTTCTTGCCTCTTAAATCGGTATTTTTGTCTCGCATCCCGCAGCTTATGTGGTCCAATAACCTGACTCTTGTCATCCTTTGTGATAATGCCATAGTCAGTTAAGGTGGCAGTAGCAATGGCAGCTACTTACCCAGGTCTCCCCTACATTACAGTACAGTAACACAACATTGAGAAATGAAATAAGAAAAGGCTGATAATCAATATAGACATAGCACCATACTCATCTGCAACAAGACAACGTAAATGAAATAAGAGATATGAAAAAAAAGTTGATAAACACTGAACAGAACATTGCACCGCCACAGCGGCTGTTTGGCTAGTACTGTAGGTAAATTTAAAAATTTCAGTAGAAAATGCGGCAGACTAAACCTCGACATATCAGCTTCAAATTTGGCATGGCGTCTTAGATATGTATAAGGAACAATGCCTGAAGAGTGCAGCTTTGAGCAAAATTTCACTGCCCCCTAATTGTACTACTATAGATATAATTTTTTTTTTAAATTACAGATTTATATCACAGGTGCAGATTCAATTATACGAGCAGTTACAAGTGCAGGTATATATATAATATTCTTTCCCTAACAAATATATCATCCAAAGGAGAGCGTTATAAGCTGTCAAAACTAAACCTGGCTAATAGGCTAAAAATATTAACTAGAGATTTTTAAAATAATAATAAAAAAAGTAAAAGAATCAGTTTGAAACAGTATAAATCATCATGTTACATAATACTGTAATCGTCGACTGTAACTCCGCTCAGTTACTTCACAATCCAAAGATTACGATTTTTTAGTCTTCATCACGGTCTGAGGAACATCATGTGTTCACCAGGATACCGTATGCTGCATAACCTTACACCCCGATAGTCTTCTTACAAACTGATTATTTTACCCAATTGTCTCTAGGGCAAAACCAAACTCCCCTGGGGAGGGGAACCCTGCTCGAGGCTTCTAACACAGTTTCAGGGTGGAAGTTTCCCAGTACCTGGAGGATTGATTATCTAGAGTTAAACTTGAGAACTGGAACTTTACTCGGGTCTAGAACATACCCTTAAGTTTGGTAACTCTCCTGGCCCCGGGTCCTATATTAGTGTCTGGAGGGCAGAACTCTATCCATTGACTGAAATTGTACCAATGGTTTCGAATATCCTATAGGGTGTCTCAAAAATGCGTATCTACACACCATCTTACAGATTTTCGAATAGATCGCGTGTGTGGTTGCATTACAACAGTAACATTAACCTCAGTAGTGGGAGACCTCGCACAGTACATCAACAAGTGAGAACAATGTTGTTGCAGTTGTAATATAAATATTCACACGACCTATACGGAAATCAACAAGTGGTGTGTATGCATTTTTTTCTGAGACACCCTGTGTATGGAAGCTGTAATCTCCGGCTGAGTGCTGGGACTCCATCAACCAAGAACCAGCACTCAATCAGCAAGAGGAATGGAGCTGACGTTAGGTGTATTGTCTAGTTCCACAGAAGAAAAAGAAAAGTCACGTGACAAAGAAGACTAATCTACGAGTAAACAATACGCCCCCCCCCCTCCCCCCTCAGAGGCACAATACCGTGAGGCTGTGTGGAGGAGGAGGCTGCCAACCTCTCCTGGACCCTACGATCAAGTTAGCAGGCTGGGCACTACCTCCCTGCCTCCCTCTCTACATGGTGAATATCATCAGTAAGAAGCTAACGATCTCTACTATAGTGTCGGGCAGAGAACTTAGTTGTCCACCACCTTGTCCGTGAGGCAATATACAGTATGTAAGATCTAAAATATTATCATGAACCTTGTGTGTTGTATCTACCAAATGTGTTGTTTAAACTGGACTTGTGTTGCCGAAGATTCTCTCCTCCCAACGCTGTGTACCTATGAGCTGCTTCAAGGCTTTTCGTAAACTAGTGAACGGAAACTATCTTCAGTCATACTACTTTTGCATCAGAACTGGAGGAGAGAGTTCATAGCTGTACAGTATGTAGACGACTCATCGTGGGAAACTAAGATTAGAGCTACTACTCCTTATTGAACTGTGACATGAATAATGTATATATAATTTATATCTCAATCTTCTAAATATTGATATAAGAACCAGAGAAAAGTTATAACATATATTCAGTCATTGTCAAATAAGTTATTAATTAGGAATTTCCTGAGCCGGTGATGCATTCCGGGTCATTCACAGATCTCAACGTCAGTCACTCTTCCTATTAATGTCTCATGGTCCTATTAATGGCTCAGTGTCTCTCATACACAAACTAGTCAGCTCTTGGATTTGTTTCCGGTGGACACGTGGGACATCCATTGTTTGGACACTGGCAGGACGATAGACAGCCGCGTTGTGTCCATGAGGTGACTGGCTGGGTGGAGTGACTGTGTGTGGCATACAGGGGGGGGGGGGGGGGATCACGTACTGTATGTTCCTCCTGTGTTTGTGTTTCTGTTAGTCGTGGAACAAATGACATGTGTAACAAACGTGACAGATACTGGATGTCACAATGTGTGTTAGTTGTGAGGGAATTGACGTATGAATCATTCATAAGTGAGGGATCCTATGTATGTGTGTGTGTGTGTGTGTGTGTGTGTGTGTGTGTGTGTGTGTGTGTGTGTGTAACCACCACCAATACAATAACCATCACCATCACAACAACCAGCATCACAACAACCAGCACCACAACAACCAGCAACACGACTACCAGCAACACAACAACCAGCAACACGACTACCAGCAACACAACAACCAGCAACACAATAACCAACACCCAACAACCAGCACCGCAATGTGGAGGGCTGAGCATATATTCTCCCGTGCTTTAGTACTGAAGCAAATCCAGTAAATTCTTCAAGGTACACTGAAGGTGATGTGTGTCGCCTTGTATGTTTGTGGGGAATTAATCAATATTCATTATCTATCCTTACTGCCTCGAGAGGGATATTATACTGTACAAAGTTATCCGTGGACATGAATGCACATTTGGTACACTAAGGCAATATGTTCATGGTTTTATGTTCCTCACAGGCGACGAGTACAGCAAACAGGAATTTTCTAATCAGAACGTTCCTCAGCTCGATTTTTCTTCTAAGGCAAGTAAGATTACACAGCTTCCCAACAGATCATGCATTTAAATAAGTCACATCGACGCTTTCGTTGATCTACTCATTTTTAGGAACGATGGCAAAAGGTGTGGGTATCAGGACAAACCATCCTTACGCTTTTCTTTCAAGTACAACTTGAGACTCATTTTAATATTGACTAGTAATATTAATAAGTTAATTACATTAAAATAAAGTGTAGTTATTTATTTTTGCTCTTTGGAAAAAACGCTATGACAAATTGTCTCTCTAATATGATAAAATCGAGATAGTCCCTGTTTACCCTTGCCAAGGTTAGCCTCGACCAACCCTACCTGGAGGAGGAGGAGGCCTTGAGTAGAGTGGCCAGATTATTACCCACTCACCCTGGCGCCACTCACCCTGGCGCCCTCCTTCATAATCATAATCTTAAGGGATATGGAAATTTACTCCGTCATTACTGGGCCGTAAGCTCTACCTCCCTCCCTCCTCCCCAATCAATTTTCTTCTTTCCTACCTGTCTATTTACTATACCTTTCTCCCTCCTCCACTGTTTATTTCCTTTCTTATTACTTTTCCATCTACTCTACCCATTATCCATCCAATCAATCTCCATCGTAATTCCTTCCCATTTGCTCCTTCACCTAACCCTATCTCTCCCTCCCCTCCTCCCTTCTCTATCGTCCTCTCCTACTTATCTCTTATCCTCATCTACTCTATTTTCTCTTCCTATCTCTTTTTGCCTCATACCTTCAATTATTCTACCTAACTACTTCTTATCCTATTCCTTCTGTCTCTCTCCATCTATTTCCCTAGTCCCATCTTGAGTCTAATTAATATCTTATTACTGTCCCTCCTCTCTCTCTCTCTCTCTCTCTCTCTCTCTCTCTCTCTCTCTCTCTTTCGCCTCTCTTCCTCATCTCTCCCTTCCTTTCATCTTCTTTCTTGCTAATCTTCTGCCCCCTTTCCTTCCTCTGCCTTTCAGTGACTAGCTGCTATTTTCCCTCCCTCTTCCTTCCTTATTCTACTGACTGACTGGGTAATTTACTTTCCTCTTCCTCTTATTTCTTCCTTCTCCGCGTTCTGACTTGCAAATCCTTCCCCCCTTCCTTCCCTCTCCTTCTACCTTCTGATTAGTTAGTCCCTTCCTTCATTCTTCCCTATTCTTCCCTTCTCCCTTCCTGTTATCCCTTTCCTCTTTTGGTTATTTACCAATCCCCTTCCCTTTCGTTCTCTCTTCCCCCTGGTGACTGGCTAATCCCTTTCTCTCCTTCCTTATCCTCCCCTTTCCCTCCCCCCCCACCCCCATAATGACTAGCTAATCTTCTCCCTTGTTCCCATCCTGTCCTCCCCTCCTCCTCTCCTGTGGTGACTGGCCAATCCCCTCTTCCCCCTCCCTTTAATAATCCCCTCCTGTGTTAATCTGTTGTTGCCACGCCCCGTAAGATTGAACTTCTGAGTTGAACAATATTTAGCCGCCTTTACGGTTAGCTTTGTATTAATTAGTCAATTGAGGGAACAGAGGTGCCAAGAAGGGAGCTGTTACTCTCCGCCCGCCCGAGAACGGAGGCATATAGCAATCGGTCGTGTGTGTGTGTGTGTGTGTGTGTGTGTGTGTGTGTATGGGTGGGTGTGTGTGTGTGTGTGCGTGTGTGAACGCTCTAGAATTCATTTCACAAAGAGGAAGGGAAGACTTCGATATTGGACAAACGATTCAGAACGTCAATTTGAAACCTTGGTCATATTAACCCAGGGAATGAAGGCGGGTCCTACTGAATATAAGATAATCCTCGTTATTGACATATCGTGCAGGTGCCTCATAAACACGTGTAAGAGTACAATACCTGGTTAACGCCGCCTCCAGACAAGTAAAGATCTCCTGGCTATTTTGTCACTTTGTTTACGCCTCTTCGGTATCTCCTTTGTAGGTTTTATATGCAAAAGTCTCTCATAGTTTTCCATCTTATTTTAATATTTCTGCCTTTATTATGAACCCAGAGTAGCACAGACGTTATCAAAATGGAATGTGATGGTTTAAAGGTAACATTAAGTCGTGAAATTAGTGAAGCGAGAAAGCACTAGAGAAAGAAAAGGATAAATATTGTTTTCAGTTATGAAGTAAGTTACGTTTTACATCAAGTTTTAATGAACTAAGGAAACATCAGGTTTCTTCGAGACACTTTTGCTGGTATAATCATCAGTAGAGTAAATGAATTTAAACTAAGCTAAGACCATTAGTGCTAATACAAAATACACCTTTAAATACCTATAAACATATATGACTATAAACTCGTCAAATAGTAAAGAAAAGGTTACACAGTGTACCAAATTCCTCTCTCTCCCTGTATGACTATTGCATCAGTATGTTCTGCACTGTGTATGTGAATGCATGTATAAATGGATCTATATACTGTATGTACGTTTGTATGCATATATGCGTATGTACATTATGTGTGACAATGTAAGAGTACGTGTGTGTGTGTGTGTGTGTGTGTGTGTACGCATAAGGTTATTGATGAATGCGTAACACTGAATTCCTTCCTGTTTAAGTGAAGGGGAAGGTGATTAATGGCGCAGTGATTCAACGATCTACCACCACTATCATTATCACCACTTCACCACAAGTACCACCACTACACCACAAGTACCACCACTACACCACAAGTACCACCACTACCACCATTATCACCACTACAACCATTACCACCACTGCCGCTATTACCACTACAACCACCACTTCCGCCATTATCATCATTGCCACTACTACCACCACTACCGTCAGTACAATCACTACCACCACTACCACCTCTCCCCCATTATCACCACTACCACCATTACCACACTTTGCCGCCATTACCACCATTATCACCAATACCGCCATTATCATCATTGCCACCACTACCACTATTACCGTCATTATAACTACCTCCACTGTAACCACCACTACCCTCCACCTCTACAGCCGCCTTCGTTGCCGCCGCCTCCGCCACCTGCACCACCAGCATCACCACCACCAACGCCACCACCACCAAATAGGCCTAGTATCTTACTCCCACTAATTAAATATATAACAACGATTTACTACAAGAAAGTAACAATGAAGATCCAGACATAGAGATAGAAATTAATAAGATAAAGAAACACATTCATATATTTTTCGTTCAAGATTAAATAAAATTCCTCAACTTTTTTTCCAGCAAACTCTAGACAAATGCCGGGAATATATAGTACCTCGTGGGGAACAGTGGCCATGGTATAAGGGAGAGATAATGGCCATGGTATAAGGGAGAGATAGTGGCCATGGTATAAGAGACTAGGCCATGATATAAGTGGACATGGTATTAGGGAGAGACAATGGTCATGTATAAAAGAGAGACAATGGCCATGGTATAAGGAAGAGATATTGGCCATGATATTAAGGAAAGACAATGGCCAAGGTATGAAGGAGAGACGGTGGCCATGATATAAGAGAGACCATAGCATGATATAAGTGGCCATGGTATAAGGGAGAGACAATGTCCATGGTATTAGGGAGAGAGAGTGGCCAAGACATCTCCTCCCTGGGACGAGATTGTCTTAAGGGTTGTATAGTCCGACAATTTCTCCCCAACTGTGATAACATAAGAACATAAGAATGGAGGAAACTGCAGAGGGCCTATTGGCCCATACTGGGCAGTCCCGTTTACACCCAACCCCTATTGCTCATATAAGCATCCAACCTATGTTTGAAGCTATTCAGCGTATTCCAGTTAATGATGATATTTGGTAACTTGTTCCATTCATCCACTACTCTGTTTCCAAACCAGTGTTTACCTATTTCCCGCCTAAATCTAATTTTGTCTAATTTAAAACCATTGTTACGAGTTCGCTCCTGGTTGGATAGTTTGAGTACCTTTGTAATGTCCCCTTTGTTTAGCCCTGCCTTCCACTTGTACACCTCTATCAGGTCGCCCCTCGCTCTACGTCTACGAGGGAGTGCAAATTAAGATGCTTTAACCTGTCTCTATACTCAAGGTTCCTAATGCCCGGGATTAGTCTTGTCATTCTCCTCTGAATTCTTTCCAAGGATTCTATATCCATTCTGTAATACGGTGACCAGAACTGAACTGCGTAATCCAGGTGTGGTCTCACAAGAGCAAGATACAGTTTTAGGATGACCTCGCTAGTCTTGTAACTAACACTCCTTTGTATGAACCCAAGTACTTTATTAGCCTTGTTACGAGCAAAAACACATTGTTTACTTGGCTTAAGGTTCCTACTTATCATTACTCCTAAATCTCTCTCGCAGTCGGATTTCTCTATGGCATCGTTGTTCATCTGGTATCTGGTTTCCCTGTTTACATCTCCTATACTGAGTACTTTACATTTGTCCACGTTGAATTTCATCTGCCATTTTTCAGACCATTCGAAAAATTTGTTTAGATCTTCCTGTAGTTTTGCTGAATCCTCGTCAGATTTAATAACACGTCCTATTTTAGTGTCATCAGCAAATTTACTTATGTTGCTGTCTATGCCGATATCTATGTCGTTTATGTATATAATAAATAATAATGGTCCAAGTACTGAGCCCTGGGGAACTCCACTTGTGAGGTTGCTCCAATGGGACTTAGTGAGGTTAATGCTCACTCACTGTTTCCTGTCCTGTAACCACGCCCTAATCCATTTAAGGATGTTACCTTTGATGCCATGAGCTTCTACCTTTCTAATTAGTCTTTCGTGGGGGACTCTTTCGAAGGCTTTGCTAAAGCCGAGATATACCACATCATAATTGTGCCCCTCGTCCACCTATTCGAAAACTGATGAAAAGAATGTTAATAGATTAGTTAGGCTTATGAAGCCATGCTGGGAATCATTGATCAATCCGTGCTTCTCCAGGTGATTTCGAATAGAGTTTGAAATGATTGCTTCCAGTAATTTGCCTACTATTGATGTTAGACTGATTGGGCGGTAGTTAGAGGATAGTGATCTATCGCCCTTCTTGAAAATCGGTATTACATTCGCTATCCTCCAGGATTCTGGTACTACACCTGTTTTTAAGGACATGTTAAACAACTTTGCTAAGGGCATACTAAGCTCTTCCTTACATTCCTTTAATACTCTGGCAAATATCTCATCGGGACCAGGTGACTTATTAGGCTTTAGTTTGTCTATTTGCTTACTAACATCGTTACTAGTCATTACTATCTCGCTTAATTTGTTTTCTTCACTATCTCTGAATAGAGTCGGTGCCTCGGGTATCATGTTTAAATTTTCGGTGGTGAAAACTGTTGAAAAATATTTAGTCAAATTATTGCTCATTTCTCTGTCGTTATCAGTGAGCTCGCCGGTGTCGGACAGTATTGGTCGAATCTTTTCTCTTGTTTTAGTTTGATACATTTGGTAGAATCCTTTGGGGTTTGTCTTCGCCTCCCTTGCTATCCTTACCTCATTATTCCTCTTTGCTTTCCTTATCTCGGTTTTAACCCTACTCGCCAATACCCTATAATAGTCCCGGAGGTGAATTTCGCCACGATTTATCCTTCTACCTATAGCCTTCCTTTGGCCGATGATGTTCTTTAAATAATTATTTATCCATTTAGGGTCATTGTTGTCTGATCTGAGTTTTTTGTATGGTATGTTCTGCCTTTGTGCATTAAGTAACTCACTATTTAAATTGTCGTGGAACTCGGCAATCTCAGATCTCGTTATCAGGTCTGTGTCATCTGTCAGGTTCACGGCCAAGAGCGACACCCCCTCTCTCAGCTGCCTCTTTAAACTGTCAAAGTTCGCTCTTCTGAAATCTGGTACTTTAGTGGAATTTTCCTTACACATACTGTATCCCAGTCTCATCTGTTACTAAAGTTACATTAAATATCTACCATAACTGAATATAATCTCTGACACTCTTTTCCAGTAAAAAAAAAAAAGTTAGGGTAGGAACAAGGAAGCCCGGTCTAGTTACCTCAATCACGTGATAAGAGGTAATAAGCTGACTGATCCTGGGGGGGGGGGGGGTTAAGGAGGGACTCCACCACTAGCATTTCTCACAGTAATTGCTTCTTGACGAAAATAATGACTGTATCTACATAATCCCTGGTTGGGTGAGGTTGTCGGGGTGGGGGGGGGGGGGGAAGGGGGGTTGCCTTTACCACCATCGTTTATTGTTTATCGGGGTTAATTCCAATGAGGTCGATTATAACAGGAGAAGAAAATAGTTTGTTTTTAGTTATTCTTTCTGCTGGAGAAATTACTTAGATAGTATTTCTACTACATATAGATTAAACCCGATCACGTGGCTATAAATGTATACCTGTGTTGAATTCTACACCTGTTCTTATGCAGTTAATTTTGGACAAATAATTGTCGGTCACTAAGAAACGGTGGGTGGGAGTGAGGGAGAGGGGGGGGTAGGGGTGAGGGGGAGAGGATGGATTAGTGGGTTAGTGTTGGGTTCGTGGTTGGGTGTAACTAAGTATTGGGGCAGTGGGTGTGTATGGAGGAAGCGGGTCAGTGTGTGGATGGTAAGTACAGTTGGTATCGGGACAGTGAGTGGGTGAGGTGGGAGTTGATCTGGGTAATGTGGAGCGTGAGGACGAGTGTGATCCTCTGTAATGGGGACAGTTAAAAGGCCATCTCCTCCTTCACTCTCTCTATCTCCCCGCCTGTGTCCCCCTTCCCTTCCACCCCCCCCCCCCTTTGACTCACTTTCCCTCGCCTTCCATAACTCTTTCTCTCTTTTTCTTCTCCCCAGGGTATCTCTCCTACCTCTCCCTGGGTGTTTCCCCCTTCCCCTTGCTAACACAATCTCTCCCTTGTTCCGGAACTCACTCCTACCCTCCCCAGGTGTCGTCCCTTCCCTCCTCTCCCTCTCCCTCCCCAGGTGTCGTCCCTTCCCTCCTCTCCCTCTCCCTCCTCAGGTGTCATCCATTCCCTCCTCTCCCTCTCCCCCCCCAGTTGTCGTCCCTGCCCTCCTCTCCCTCTCCCTCCCCAGGTGTCGTCCCTTCCCTCCTCTCCCTCTCCCTCCCCAGGTGTCGCCCCTTCCCTCCTCTCCCTCCCCAGGTGTCCTCCCCTCCGTCTCTCCCCCCCCCTCCTTCCCCAGGGTATCTCCCCTTTCTGACTCACTTTCCCAATCTCTAAGTGAAATGCCTCTGCTCCCTCGCTTTATTTACTTCCTCACTCACCACAGTGGCTTCACTAGCATGTTAGTACACTAATTTACACTAACATCTCATTTTCTGCATGAATACTTCTCAGTCAAACCTAAACATTAAGCTTGGTATTAGGTCTTCTTGGTAATGAAGAGTATATATATTTTTTTTTTCAACACCTCACCCTGCCAGGATTCGAACCCACGATCTTATAATTGTGACAGAGGAACATTACCACTATACCACCAGGATACAAAGGTAGTCCTAGACTCTGTTATATTTCACACAAAGCCTGTTCAACGAGCTTATGGCGCCGTGAACCTCTAATGGGGACTACCCGTATCACTTAGGTGGTCAGAGTAACGTTTTTCCAAATCCGGCTTCGAAACACGAGGGTCCATATATATTTCATTAGCCCAATAAAGCACGCGGACTTCTACATATAATCAACACTTCACCCCGCCAGGATTCAAACCCACGATCTTATGATTGTGACTGGGGAACATTACCACTATACCACCAGGATACAAAAGCAGTCCTAGACTCTCTTATATTTCACACAAATTGATACGGGTAGTCCCCATTAGAGATTCACGGAGCCATAAGCTCGTTGAACAGGCTTTGTGTGAAATATAACAGAGTCTAGGACTACCTTTGTATCCTGGTGGCATAGTGGTAATGTTCCCTGGTCACAATGATAAGATCGTGGGTTCGAATCCTGGCTGGGTGAGGTGTTGATTATATGTAGAAGTCCGCGTGCTTTATTGGGCTAATGAAATATATATATATATATATATATATAATCAACGACCTCACCAGCAAGGAATCGAACCCTCGACCTACTGGGTGTGACTAGGGAACGCTTACCGGCTAGGCCACAAGGACACTAAAAGCAGTTCTAGACTCTGTTATATTTCACACAAAGCCTGTTCATCGAGCTGATGGCGCCGTGAACCTCAATGGGAAACTGCCCGTGCCACTTATGTGGTGTCAGTAGCATTTTACCGAATCCAGCTGGTATGAAACGCGAGGTACATATATATACTTCATTTTTAGTCCATTTAACACGCGGACTTTGAACATATAATCAACGACCTCACCAGCAAGGAATCGAACCCTCGACCTACTGGGTGTGACTAGGGAACGCTTACCGGCTAGGCCACAAGGACACTAAAAGCAGTTCTAGACTCTGTTATATTTCACACAAAGCCTGTTCATCGAGCTGATGGCGCCGTGAACCTCAATGGGAAACTGCCCATGCCACTTATGTGGTGTCAGTAGCATTTTACCGAATCCAGCTGGTATGAAACGCGAGGTACATATATATACTTCATTTTTAGTCCATTTAACACGCGGACTTTGAACATATAATCAACGACCTCACCAGCAAGGAATCGAACCCTCGACCTACTGGGTGTGACTAGGAAACGCTTACCGGCTAGGCCACAAGGACACTAAAAGCAGTTCTAGACTCTGTTATATTTCACACAAAGCCTGTTCATCGAGCTGATGGCGCCGTGAACCTCAATGGGAAACTGCCCGTGCCACTTATGTGGTGTCAGTAGCATTTTACCGAATCCAGCTGGTATGAAACGCGAGGTACATATATATACTTCATTTTTAGTCCATTTAACACGCGGACTTTGAACATATAATCAACGACCTCACCAGCAAGGAATCGAACCCTCGACCTACTGGGTGTGACTAGGGAACGCTTACCGGCTAGGCCACAAGGACACTAAAAGTGGCACGGGCAGTTTCCCATTGAGGTTCACGGCGCCATCAGCTCGATGAACAGGCTTTGTGTGAAATATAACAGAGTCTAGAACTGCTTTTAGTGTCCTTGTGGCCTAGCCGGTAAGCGTTCCCTAGTCACACCCAGTAGGTCGAGGGTTCGATTCCTTGCTGGTGAGGTCGTTGATTATATGTTCAAAGTCCGTGTGTTAAATGGACTAAAAATGAAGTATATATATATATATATATATATGTGTGTGTGTTTATACAGAAAGACAGCCAGAAATGGTAAAGGATCTCGCTCAAATTAAATAAACAAAGAGAAAAGCTAAAACACCAGAACACTTAACAAAGAGGAAGGAGGAAAACTAAAAAAAATAAAATAAATAAACCGCAGCTCAGGTCGTCTCACATCAGTTATGGACAAAGTTTTGAACGAAAGTGAAACACAAACAGACAAAACCCGACTTTAGTACTGTGATTGAGGACATGGTGATTAGAGGTAATTAAAGTTCCATAGAACCATTGACAAGCTGTGCAGGAAGTATTTAAGAAATGCACTAAATGCAAATTACCTTTATATGACGAGTTCATCAGGTGTATAAACGCTCACAATTCAGAAAGAACAACATCTACTATTAATGTTTTACGAGATTAGGGAATTCAGTCAACATACTTTACATCTCTGGTGACATATGCATTAGAGTGTGTCATAGGAGGGAAGATCAGCTAAAACTAATGGCCCATCACTTTTTTGGTAGATTTTAGTGTATATAAACAGAAAATAATTTCAGTTTTAATATTTTGCAACCTTTTGCTAGGTAAATTTTAGCGTGAAATTTATCGAAAATCTAACGTACAGCTGCATTACTGCATTACAATGAAGTAGTGAACATTGCTTTCTGACTTCATTCTTTAACAACCCAACTAACAATATTTTTTTCTGTTTCAGATTCTGATGCATTTATAAGTTGAAAATATTTGCGATGGCTGCTTGTGTCAGGACGAGGAACCAAAAATCCAGCCATCTCAGTCACTATCTTGGGTCTGGGAGAGAGCTCCTGAAGTCGGAGTTGCCTACATTGAGAGATGCTTTGAGATACGGTGTTTTAAATCAGGCAAATCAGTGAAAAGAACCAAAGAACTTACACAAACAAAGACATTGCCAGTGATATGACCAAAGCTGTCTTGGCACAGTACACTCTGGCTAACGCTCAGTTGAAGCCTCCAGTCATAACAAGTCAGAAGAAGATTAGTGAGAGACTGCTAGCCAGTTGGGAAAAGGCAAGAGATATCTCTCTTGGGAGAGGAAAACTTGCAGTTAAGGACAGCTTTGCCAAGCAACTGGACCAGTTATTTGACTTAATTACTTGCAAGTGCCCAATTGTTCTCTGTCCTGAGTTTGGATGCGATCGTGACTGTAAATCCGAGGCCCACATCTCCTGTATTTGCAAGCGTGAACTGAAGATTCCTGTGATCGAACTGGCATTTGTCAAAGCACAGAGAGAGAAGACTGGCAGTATAGGGGCTCTCATGATTTCTAGCCAAGATATTCCGGAGTCCAAGAGACAGGAGGCTGCCACAGAGAGACAGAAGAGGAGAAGAGTTGCCGAGGAAAAGAGACTTGAGAAGGCCCAGGGTGAGGTAAAAAAGGCCGATGATTGGAGTCAAGCTGATTCAGAGTTTAATGACTTCCCCATGGCTGATCCGAGTGCTGACCAGGAGAATGGTGACTTTGTCCCTAACCCAGAAAATAATGATCCCAAACCTTCCAGGCATAAGATTCGAAATAGGAAAGATATCCCGAGCATAGCTCTGGCCAGCATGCGACACCACACTGGTCTCAGAGAAACTGCAGAGATAGTAACAGCTGCCTGGATTGACGGTGGTTTGATAACACCTGATGATGTTCACCTGGTGATAGATCATAACAAAGTAAGGAGAGCTCAGGAGAAACTTGTCAGTAACCTAGAAGAGGAGTTTGATAAGGGGATAAGAGAAAATGGAATCAATTGTTTGTTCTTTGATGGGAGAAGGGATGACACTAACCAGCTGAGATGGTGGCAGATAACATTGTGAACTGGCTCAGAGAGAGGAACGTAGACCAGACCCTGCAGGCCATTGGAGGGGACAGCACCAACACAAACACAGGGTGGCAAGGGGGGGTCATACAGTGGATAGAGCGGAAGATTGGGAGGAAGCTGGTCTGGATTGTTTGTGACCTCCACACCAACGAGTTGCCACTCAGACATCTAATCCAGGAGCTGGATGGCAAGACTCTTTCAAACAACAGATGGTCTGGTCCTCTTGGCAAGATGCTGGACTCTGCCACTGAGTTAGAAATAAATCCGAGCTTTGAAAAAATCACAGTTGGCCCTCCACTCGTTTAGCTTGCACATACTGTCATTGACGACCTGAGTACTGACCAGTACTATGGTTACATGATTTGCAGTGCCATCAAAACTGGAGTCATGCCTGATAGACTTGCTTACCTGCAGATAGGTCCAGTCTCACATTCTAGGTGGCTCACAACGGCTCTCAGGTTCTGCAGAATTTGGGTCGCTAATCATAAACTGAAAGGGAACCAGCTTCACAACCTGAGACTTATTGTCCAATTCATCGTGAGTGTCTACTTGCCAAATTGGTTCAACACCAAGGTCAAGTCATCGCTCTCCGAAGGTCCGAGGCATGTTCTCTTCCAGCTTGAGCTCCTGAGGAGTCAGCCAAGGAAGGTTGTTCAATGTTCAGATTGTGGAGCAGACTGTGAGGAGATCTTCCTGGTATGCTCATCCCGAGGCAGTTCTGCAGACAATGCTCTGCAGCAAGGATGAGGAGGAGAGAAGAGAGGCAGTCAAAAAGATCTTGGATATGAGACTTATGAGAGGATCTGGGCATGACGAATCAGTTGGTGGCGATTCCTTCAGGGTCAGGAAGACTCCTGAAGTCAATCTAGGTGCCAAGGCCCTCACTGCTCTCATAGATCTGGATAACATCCAGGCTGGCAGTGAGCCCCCTCTTACCTGCAGCCTCACCAATGTTCAAGTCAGAGCTTTCCTGGACAACCCCATGCATGTCCCTGCCTGGCCCTCGCACACCCAGAGTATAGAGCGTTGTGTACAGCAAGTGAGCGAGGCCAGCAGTCACGTGTACAGCCAGGAGAGGAGGGAAGGCTACATCCGAGCTCAGGTGGTCAGCAGGGAGGTGATGAGTAGAAACAGAAGCAAGAAAGACATGTTCTCTATGGTGTGCAGCAACACCGGGTCGTAGTAGTAAAACCGGTTTTTGTATTTGATGATTTTGTTTTCTAAAGGAATATTAAATTTAATAAATGTGTCAAGATCATTCGTTTCACTATTCTGGATCATTTTCATCCTAATAAATTAACCTGATACATTTACTTTACTATAAATAAGCTATTTAGTGGTGTTGGTAAAAGGGTGGGAATACTAAATTTTCATAAGATTTCAAGTTAAAATTTACCTAGCAAAAAATGAAAAGTTTTCGAATCTGAAGATATCACATGATTCTGCACATAGAACTACATCATTAATACCATAGGCCGATTTTTCAAACTCAAAAAAAAATAATTCGCCTCCGTATGACACATCCTAATATGCATGAACCTTATTTGTAAATCATCTTACACAAATTAATCTAATATGTTAGAACTGAAGACTGTTATATTATCTCTCTTTACGGTGTTACTGGAACAAGTATTTTAAGGTGCTGTTGTAAAGGGACTTACCTGAAGAACAGCGATGGCTACTTAAATTTACTTCTTATTTGCTGATAACAATACAACATTTTCTTATAGCATATCATAGTTATGGAGAGTGAAAGTGGGTCCCATGGGCCAGAAATTCCTTCAGGAACAGTGTAAAAACAAATCAGTTTGTACTAAACACTCGATATACAAGGAGGCAGTGTGAACAGCACGACATTCGCCCGCCTTTACTTACCGCAACACTAAAGTTCGTTACCAATTGACAGTTAGATGGACTGGAGATGCCCCGATATCGATCCAGCGACACCTAAAGACTGTTAACGAGTACCGCTAACATAGTTATAAACTCGACTTAAGAAAATGAAGGAACCATAAGTGTAAGATCAAAAAATAAGGTACAGCAATTCCCCAAGTTACCCGCCTTATGGAGGTTGACAGTTTATAGGTGAGGGAAGTCTTGGTAAATGCTGTACATGTACAGTATATAGTAGGTAGTATTAGTTATTGAGACTCAATGAGGAGGAATCAAAGGAAGAATTAAAATGAGGAGAGCCTTTCTAAAACTACGTCATATGTTCAGTACAAGATGATACACAAATCCACTATACCTGTGTTGTTTTATGAATGAGAAACATGGCGATTTATTACACATACAAAACCTCGAACTACTTAAAGAACCATAAAAAAAACTGTTTGCTAAGAACAACAGAGAAGACTGGGGAAGAAAAATTGATGGCCGAGAAAGTAGACCACGAAAAAATATTTCTGCGTCGTCTAAGCCTCTAAGGTACTGAATGGTAAGGACGGGGGGCATAGAACCCCCCAAAAATAAGTTCCCCACGGCACCAAGGAAATCCTACACTGGATCCCAAGATATAAGAAATGACTCTGAAAAAATCTGCTAGACTGATGAATGAGACAAGACGTGTTGAGGAATTCAGTGGGAGGGATGGCTTAAGACAACATACTGTGGAAGGTCACAAGTCAGCCCTTCATCCTGCTGTAGACTCAAACACGCTCATGATATATATATATATATATATATATATATATATATATATATATATATATATATATATATATATATATATATATATATATATATATATATATATATTTCATGTAAATCCACAATGAAAACGTGGATGACATCATTATGACCTGACCTCATGTTTTTAAGGTCACCCTGTATATTTAAGCCTCTCTCTGTCCATGTAATCCAGTTGCCTCTGAAGATGTCTTGAATATAGACGAAGGCTAAGGTGCTCCGTTGTTTCCATTTTCCCGTGTGATTTTATCATGATATATATATATATATATATATATATATACTGTGTATATATATGAACTGTACACGCACTCAATTCTTACGTAATTTGGAAAAGCGATTCTACATATTAATTAACAGACAAAACTCGACACTGTAAACTCATCAGTTTACATATGACGTTCGTGTTTTCTAAGCCATCGTCTGCTATACATAATAGTGAATTTTTTCAATTAGTGTATTTTACACACACACACACACACACACACACACACACACACACACACACACACACCACAACCTGCCTACAACACCAACCACCACCACTCTCAGACACTACTGACGTGACTTACATATATGTAATTAGAACTCCACGTTGTTATAATATTATTTACACGACACAGCTGTTCGCCACATCAAGAATTTTATAGTCACGTAGTGTGTGTCATGGGGGAGGCGGGGGGAGTAAGGGTGTAGAGGTCAGACGTCAGCTGGCCCTCGTTAGCGTGTGATTTACCGGCTGGGTCGACACCTGCAGCCTGGCACAACGAGGTGGCAGCGGGGGTCACCTCACGCACAGGTAAACACAAAGTCGCGTCATCTTAACATATGCGTAACACTAAGAATGCATAGTACTAATGCTGAGGTGTAGCCCGTACAGACACGTAGACAGCTCTAACACTCAATAATTTACTAAAAAATGCAAGAAGATTACGTCATCATAGATTTCAGCTTTGTGATCGCCTTGCCTGACTGACTGTTTGACTGTTTTTCCTACCGAAAGGAAACTTCCCATGCCCCCGGCCTGCTTTCACATTCTCCTCCATTCTGCACCCCCTCATTCTTTTGGTAAGCTCTTGCTCATCCCTGTTATATACCCCTACCCCACCTCGCCATCCCACTAACGACGTATTAACTTGCCTGAAACCTGACCTGTTTTCAGTAAATTATTGTAAGAATGCGACAAAATGATATCACTAAGAACATAAAATACAGCCACAGAAAGATAAATAGAAAACACAAGAAAAAACGACACACATTCCGACTTTTATATTTACACTTAACATGTTCGTGACAAATAAAAGGAACAGAAAAATACGACTAATATTAAAGTGACTTAACAAACTTCATTATACAACTCGAACAAAAAAAGGAAAAAAAGTAACGTGATTACGAAACACAACCGACCATGATTTACCGAGAAATTTGCGTTAGCGAGGACAGGACAAGAAGTTCTCTCAGTAAAAGGTTGAGTCAGTCACTCTGGGTCACTATTCACGTGGGTAATTGAGGCAGGACGAGGTGTGAGTGAGCGGGGTGAGTGACTATGCATGAGCTGGTGAGGTGACATGCTGGGTGCTGATGGCTACCTGCTGCGGCTCAGTCACGCCAACACTTATGTGAATGAATTATCCACAGAAACAAAATTTTGTCAGCGGGACATATACACTGATGTATTTGTGTGCGTGTGTGTGTGTGTGTGTGTGTGTGGTGACGACCGATTTAGAAAATACAGGAAGATGTAATATATTGCAGCCGTTTTTTCTTCGTTGTAGTTCACCTGGTTCACTGTAATGAGCCGAGTCATTATGTACACACAGAGACTTACAGTTATACACAACACAAGTTTTATACATACACACATACCTTAAACAAACACAACACAATTTTTTGCATGTGTAAACGGTAATGCGTATGTTAATTACTTATTTATCTATGTGTGAGGCCCGATGTGCACATAATAAAACAATCAATCCATTAATACACGTACATACATGACACAGACACATACACAACACAGACACACGCACACGACACACGCACAATGCACGGCACAGATGCACGTACACGACACAGGCGCACATACACAACAATGACACACGTACACGACACACGCACATTACACAACAATGACACACGTACACGACACACGCACAGTACACAACAATGACACACGTGCACGACACACGCACAGTACACAACAATGACAGACGTACACGACACACGCACAGTACACAACAATGACACACGTACACGACACACGCACAGTACACAACAATGACACACGTACACGACACACGCACAGTACACAACAATGACACACGTACACGACACACGCACAGTACACAACAATGACACACGTGCACGACACACGCACAGAACACAACGATGACACACGTACACGACACACGCACAGTACACAACAATGACACACGTACACGACACACGCACAGTACACAACAATGACAGACGTACACGACACACGCACAGTACACAACAATGACAGACGTACACGACACACGCACAGTACTCAACACAGACACACGTACACGACACAAGCACAGTACACAATACAGACACACGTACACGACACACGCACAGTACACAAAAGAGACACGCGTACGCAACACAGACACACGTACACAACACAGACACACGTAAACTACAGACACACGTACACAAAACAGACACACGTACACAACACAGACACACGTTCACTGCACAGACACACGTACACTACACAGACACATGTACACGACACAGACACATATACAGTACACAGACACACGTACACGACACAGACACACGTACACTACACAGATATACGTACACTACACAGACACAAGTACACATCATGTACGCGACACAGACACACGTACACGACACAGACACACGTACACAACACAGACACACGTACACTACGTAGACACGCGTATACAACACAGACACACGTACACTACACAGACACACGTACACAGCACAGAAACACGTACACAACACAGACACACGTACACTACGTAGACACACGTACACAACACAGACACACGTACACAACACAGACACACGTACACTACATAGACACACGTACACAACACAGACACACGTTCACAGCACAGACACATGTACACAACACAGACACATGTACACTACACAGACAAACGTACACAACACAGACACACGTATACAACACAGACACACATACACTACATAGACACACGTACACAACACAGACGCACGTACACTACACAGACATACGTACACAACACAGACACACATACACTACACAGACACACGTACACAGCACAGACATACGTACACAACACAGACACACGTACATTACACAGACACACGTACACGACACAGACACACGTAGACAACACAGACATACGTACACTACACAGACACACGTACACAACACAGACACACATACACTACACAGACACACGTACACAGCACATACATACGTACACAACACAGACACACGTACACTACACAGACACACGTAAACAACACAGACATACGTACACTATACAGACACACGTACACAACACAGACACACGTACCCAGCACAGACACACGTACACAACACTGACACACGTACACTACACAGACACACGTACACTACATAGACACATGTACACTACACAGACACACGTACACAACACAGACACACGTACACTACACAGACACACGTACACAACACAGACACACGTACACTACACAGATAAACGTACACAACACAAACACACGTACATAACACAGACACACGTACACTACACAGACACACGTACACTACACAGACACACGTACACTTCACAAACAAAAGTACAAAACACCCCAACAATATGTACTGTACAAATGCAATAAAACTGGCCCTTTTAACACTCGCATGGGAGCGTCCCTATGATGATTTGCTAGCTTAAGAAAGGAGTTTTAATTTTCTTGCGGGAGAATTAGAGCGCATTCCGCAGCCTTGGGTAAGCAAGCGTAAATGACGTGACAAAATGAGGTTTAGGCAGGCATCGTGATTACCATGGATTATATATCTTTAGCAGCGGCGGCAGTTGGTAGTGAGGAAAAAACACGTTGCTGTGTTCGTTGTTAGTGTGTGTGTGAGTGTGTGTGTGTGTGTGTGTGTGTGTGGGTGTGGGTGTGGGTGTGTGTGTGTGTGTGTGTGTGTGTGTGTGCAAGTATGATTTATGATTGTAAGTGTCTGTGAGTGCATCTGTGTGCTACTACAGGTATGCATCAGACCACACACAGTACACCTGGCGCTTTTATCCGTCGCTGTGCCATAAAAAATGTCTCACTCTATCCCAGACTCACAATAAACACCACACATTATACTTACCATCATTATATCTCATTTTCTCTTTTTTTATTAATATGTTTCTATTTATACTATTTCGGAAAAAAAATATTCATCTTATAATGGAATATTTAAACCGCTCCAGCGTGGTCCTCATTCACAAGAAACATTTGTTGTTTATAAGATAAGTCGAAATGAATAATCATGTACCTGTCCACTAATTAGCATATACACCTGTCTCAATTTACATCTAATTATTCCTTCATTACGAAACTCACCAAGAAATAGGTCACCTAAATATGTATTTCACGTTCATTATACAATTATTATTTATCAGTTTGCAAATGAATATCATACATAAAAATATCATTGAAATATAGATCACAAAAGACATGTTATTAAAAAATAAAAGACGTGAAAATGACGTTCATATATTGAAAAAAATATAAAAAACACTGAATACTTTTTGTTGTTTTCGATAACTTATTGTTATGACTGTTTTTGCCATAATAGAACCTAATAACATATGTCTGTGTTAAAGCCATCGAGACACACACACACACACACACTACTACTACTACTTTGCTGTCACTAGGCATCGAATATGACGATCATCCAGCTATGATACAATGATATGAGTTATTAGGGATGTCACCTAGGTTGGTGAGTTCTGAAGTGACTAAAGAGGCCGATACGGGACCCTCAGGGTCGTCCACATTCGTTGCACGTGTGGAGGGCTGCATCTAGTGCGGATGGGACGGTGGCAGCGTCTTTCAGGCGTTGGTGCTTGTCTGCCTCGGTTTTCAGAAGGGCTAACTAGAACGTATTGACGCCTTCTTGTGTGGTGCTCCTCCAAGCATTACGATGTGGAGTTATCGACTCCCAGGTGTGGGGGTCGATTTAGCACTTTTTCAAGTTTGTCTTAAGACTCTCCTTATACCTTTTCAATTGTCCGCCGGCGTTACGTTTACTATTCGTTAGGTGACTGTAAAGTAGCTGCTTTGGCAGTCTACTGTCGTCCATGCGGGTAACATGGCCAGTCCAGCATAGATGTTCATGGATAATGGTAGCCTCGATGCTCCTACAGTTGATGTTGGTAAGAATACTGACATTTGTTCTCTTGCCTTCCCGGCAAACTCGGAGGATAGAACGTAGACTACGTTGGTGAAAGTTTTCAAGTGCCTTGAGGTGCTTCCTGTATGTAACCCATGTCTCACTGCTATATAGCAGGGTGTGGAGGACCACTGCTCGATATACATGCAGCTTTGTAGATAATTTCAACGACCTACAGATGAAGACACAGTTTTGGAGTCCGCCAAAGGCTTGAAATGCACATCTGATCCGATGCTAAATCTCTTCATCGATGTCTGCGTTGGTGGACAGGTGGGTGCCGAGATACCGAAAGTGGGGAACATTAGAGAGGGTAGTACCGTTAAGCTGGATGGATGGTGGGGGTGTATCTGAACCAGGGGCAGGTTGAAAGAGAATCTGAGTCTTACGTACATTCACCTCAAGGCCGAATTGAACATATGCATCTGCGTAGGTGTTTAGGATCTCCTGTAGGTCGTGTTCAGTGTGAGCAACAAGGGTGAGGTCGTCTGCACACTGAAGTTCAGTAATGGAAGCTGCCGACACCTTTGTTCTTGCCTGGAGTCGTCGATGTCCATCCCGCCGGCTAAATTGCCACTGCCACGAGTAAGGAAGGCAGCGAAGAAAATGGAAGAGAATTGGTACATGCCCTTGTTTAATCCCTGTTTGGATGGGGAAGAACTCAGACTGGGTGCCATTGTGCAGAACACTGCCGTTCATGCCATCGTGGAGATTGCCTCACAATGGCAATAAAATTTAGTGGGCACCCAAAACGGCTGAGGGTCCAACAGAGGGCTTCCCTGTTGACCGAGTCAAAGACCTTGGTTAGGTTGATGAAAGCCATGTACAGGTCACGACGCTGTTCTCTGCACTTTTCCTGCATATGGCGAGCAGCAAAGATCATGTCAGTGGTGCCACGTGTTGGTCTAAAACCTCATTGAGTTTCTGGGAGAAAATTTTCCGCCTCAGGAAGGAGTCTCTTTTGGAGGACTCTGGCGATAATCTTACCAGCTTTGGACAGCAGCAAGATTCCACGGTAGTCTTACACAGCCCGACAGGTCTCTCTTGTTCTTATAAATATTGACAATGGAAGTGTCAAGAGCTTGAGGGATTTCCTCCTTTTCCCATATGTTCTCCAGGAGAGAGTGGAGACAGCTGGTATACTGTCCTCCTGCTTTATACACCTCGGCTGGGATTCCATCAGGCCATGAGGCTTTTTTATTTTTCATCTGTTTGATGGAGGATGGAGGATAGCTGAGGTGGGTCAGCTCTGGATGCCGAGGGACCTGCTGGGTGGTCAGGACATCCACATCGGTGTTTCGGTTAAGCAATGAATGGTAGTGCTCTTTCCAGAGATAAAGGAGGCTTTCATCGTCTTTAATTATGAAAACCGTCAGATGAGTGGAGGGGGGCTGCGCCTCGAGTGGTTGGCCCATAAATGTTTTAATGGAATTGAAAAAATCGCGCATTTTGTGCTGATCTGCATGTTATTGTATTTAACAGGCCTTACTTTTAAGCCAGTCATTCTTTAAAATGTGAAGTTCCCGCTGGGCTGCCGCTTTCTTTTTACGGAAAGTATCAGTTTTGGTCGAAATCTGAGGGTTGTTCTGCCAGTCAGTAAAAGCAGCACGTTTATCATTGATGAGTACTTTGATTGCTGGGTCATTTTCATCAAACCAGTCCTGGTGTATTGTTTTGATCTGGCCGAGGGTCTCTCTCCAGGTTTTTATCATAACAGTGTTGAGAGTATCCCACTCGGCACTGGGATCCGCGTTGTTTGCTGTTGGGTTGTTTATAAGCCCATGTTCGAGCTGCTCTCTGAAGGCATGTGCTACTACGGGTTCCTCTAGAAGCTTAGTATTAAAACCTCTTCTCGATGCTTGCTGCCTTCTTCGTTTTGGGGCGACGTGAAGTGAGAGCTTGGCTCTGACAAGTCGATGATCAGTATCACAGTGGTTTGAGCCACGCATGGCACGGGTGATGAGGACATCTCCGCGATCTCTTTCTCTGACAATGATGTACTCAATGAGATACCAGTGTTTGGATCGTGGGTGTTGCCACGAACCCTTGAACTTATCGGCTTACCGAAACAAGGTATTGGTGACAGTGAGGCTGTGCACAACACATTTGCTGAGGAGGAGTAGGCCGTTGGCATTACACTTGCCTAGTCCATATTTCCCTATGGTTCCCTGCCAAATGTTAGCATCTCTGCCAACTCTGACATTGAAATCGCCAAGGAGCACAACCTTGTCTTATCTAGGGATAGAGGGTAGCACTCTGTCAAGGTCGGAATAAAAGGCCTATTCGATGTCATCCTCTGCATCCATTGTTGGGGCGCATGCACTGATTAAAAAAGCATGACGAGAGTGATTCAGTGGGACTCCTAGTGTCATGAGGAGTTCGTTGATCCCAATAGGCATTTCAGCTAGCCTGTGTAGGAGGCGTTGGCGGATAGTAAAGTCAACTCCATAAATGCGGTTTCTCTCCGCAGCAGGCTTTCCCTTCCAGAAGAAGGTGTAGCCAGAACCCCGTTCTGTGAGCTGGCCTTCATCTGGGAGCCGGGACTCACTAATGGCTGCTATGTCGATGTTATACCTAGCCAGCTCTTTTGCCACATGGGCGGTTATTCTTTCAGGACGCTCATTTGTGCCAGTATCAAGAAGGGTCCTGACATTCCTTGCAGCGACCATAAGAGGTTGTATGGTTTGTTTTTGTTTGCATCTGTGATTTTGACTGTGTTTTCGACCGCATAAGGATGACCTTACTGGGTGCGGTTGCCCAGTCAGGTTGGGTTTTCAGGCAGGCTACAGTATGTTTAGGGCACCTTTTATAGCCCCCCCCCCCCCATGTGGGGTGAGCAGAATGGCTCCTCGTAAGGGCTCAGACAGGACCGGACTGCACTGTTGCCTAGATCCCAGTGCATAAACGACCATCTTATCTGTGCCGCCCACGTGCAGAGTTGTGACTAGAGACTCCCGGCAGTCTTCTCTGCCTGTCCCCGTCGCCACTCGTCCGTCGCCATAGGACTTTTGGGGGTATAGGGGTTTTGATGATGATGAGAGGTATGATGAACTGATGATGGCTGCGCGTGAGTTGATCTATGTGGTGAGGCAGGAGTACAGGCTGCAACCACACATATTGGCTCTCCGTTTTCCTGATTCAGTGGTGCAAGTGTTGCAACGACTGGGGAGAGGGAGAGTTGCAATGGACTGTCGATAGCCCAGTTTGTTGGGTTTCGCCTTAGTAGCCTGTCCATCAGGCATTGCCTTTGTCCGCCGGTGTAGTCGTTGGGTTTCCACAGTGGTCACCTCTTCCGCCTATACCGCCGTTGGGGTCTTGTTGGAGCTCTGTATGCATGTCTGCCTGATGCGGGGCTCTACAGCAGATTTTTCGTTCGTGGTTTACATCCGTAGCCTTATACCTACCAA
Organism: Homarus gammarus; assembly: GCA_958450375.1. NCBI lineage: Eukaryota > Metazoa > Arthropoda > Malacostraca > Decapoda > Nephropidae > Homarus > Homarus gammarus. The sequence continues at coordinate 602,017 of CAUDMG010003486.1, forward strand.
GGTTAATCCGCAAGGGCGCGGGGCAATGGCTGGTAGACACCAGAACGTGTCCACATGCCAGTGGGCCTATGAGCCGTCCCTCTGGGGCCCACTGCTACTTCGAGATCACCTGCTGGTCTAGCCTTGGCCCACGAGACACACACACTTACACACACACACGTTCATACTTTCGATACAATTTGAATGTCGTAAGCTAGACTAGTCCACTGATAATGCTGTAGAAAATGAAGGAAGAGTCCATATGAGGCTGAGGATGAAGTGAAGGTTCAGTTGATGATAGAGTGAAGGTTCAGTTGATGATAGAGTGAAGGTTCAGTTGATGATAGAGTGAAGGTTCAGTTGATAATAGAGTGAAGGTTCAGTTGATAATAGAGTGAAGGTTCAGTTGATGATAGAGTGAAGGTTCAGTTGATGATAGAGTGAAGGTTCAGTTGATGATAGAGTGAAGGTTCAGTTGATGATAGAGTGAAGGTTCAGTTGATGATAAAGTGAAGGTTCAGTTGATGATAGAGTGAAGGTTCAGTTGATGATAGAGTGAAAGTTCAGTTGATGATAGAGTGAAGGTTCAGTTGATGATAGAGTGAAGGTTCAGTTGATGATAGAGTGAAGGTTCAGTTGATGATAGAGTGAAGGTTCAGTTGATGATAGAGTGAAGGTTCAGTTGATGATAGAGTGAAGGTTCAGTTGATGATAGAGTGAAGGTTCAGTTGATGATAGAGTGAAGGTTCAGTTGATGATAGAGTGAAGGTTCAGATGGGATGATACAGTGAAGGTTCGGTTGATGATAGAGTGAAGGTTCAGTTGATGATAGAGTGAAGGTTCAGATGGGATGATACAGTGAAGGTTCGGTTGATGATAGAGTGAAGGTTCAGTTGATGATAGAGTGAAGGTTCAGATGGGATGATACAGTGAAGGTTCGGTTGACGATAGAGTGAAGGTTAATATTCGTCGCAACAGTTGACGTAATAATATACATAACCTAACCTAACCTAACCTAAACTCAGTAGACACAACTTTAAGTGATTCCTTATGTTATTTTAGTCTAATAACTCACACTAAGTTAAATTAGACAGTTAATGTAATGCAGACGCTATTCCTTGGGTACAAGTTCTATACTTAGCCTTAAATCACCCAGTTAAGTGCATTCTTAGATCATTAGTTACGAGAATAATAATAATTCAACTTAGAGAACTCTGAGGATCTAGACCCTATGTAAGCTTTTCAGAATTAAAAACAAAATAGGAATGCATTAATTTCGAATGTTATCAAATTTCTATTTTATTTTATTTGTTTATTTTATAATTTTTAAATATTTATATATATTTTTTTAATTCTAACATGTTACCGAATTTTTTTTATTTATATTTGCTTTTATTGTAGATTTGAGCATCAGTGAACACAAACATTAGCACTGTGATTGTCTTTTATTTGTAGCTGTATTGATGTAAATTGTTGCTTTTATGAATGTTTGTACCATAAAAAAAAGAAAAACAAGAATGACATTTTATATACATATATTTGAATTCACTGAATGGACTTTTTTATATGTTGGAACTTTTAATGGTAAATATTAGACTCAGACTCATAGGTTCGGGAAGGGAAGGGAAGGGAGCAGGTGGAAGATAAGGAAGAGAAGGAGAATATGAGAGAAAAAGGCAAGAGAAGAGAAGAGGAGGAAAAAGAGAAATTAAGAGAAAAGAGAGAGAAGGTAAAGGAGGAGGAGGAGGAGAAGGAGGAGGAGGAGGAGGAGGAGGAGGAGAATTATGGAGGGAAAACAAAGGAAAGTGAAAGGAGAAGGAAGAGCAAAAGAGATGAAAAAATATTGAATTGGAAGGAAGGACGAGGAGAGGAGATGGGGTAAGATAGAAAAATGAAAATGGACAGGCGGAAAAGGTGAGAAAGGAAGAGAAAGGTAGAACAGGAAAAGAGAGAAAAGAAAAGGATAAGACGATAGGAGGTAACAAGGGAGGAAACAAAAACGGGAATAGGAACGAAGAAAGAGGATAAGTGACGAGGGAAGAGAAAGGGGATATTAAAGGAGGAGGACGAGAGAAGAGGGAGGAACGGGAGGAGGAGGAGGAAAAGGAGACGAGAAAAGAATAGGAGTAGGGGAGAAGGGAAGAAGGGAAAAGGAGGAGAATGAGATGAAGATTTGGAAGAAAAGAGAGAAGGGAGAAGAAAGAGTTTGTGTCACATAAGTGGTCCGAGAGGAATAAGGCAACAAGGAGTATCTTAGTTCTAATCATCTGTGGGCCTACGAGTTGTGTTCCGACGTTGTGCTTTCGTTATTATTTTGACGAGGCGCTGTTACTCTTTACCGTACATCGATATAACACCTCTGAACATGAAGGCAGTAAATCTTTTGGTAATGCCTGTTTGCTGATTCACAGGGGAAAAAATTCTTCCCCGACGGATTGAGCAATAAAATAAAAAAGTGAATAAATCAATGGAGCAATAAATTTTCGCCTGTTCAGATTTTATAGATCATCACCTCAACCTCTCCTCTCCCTGTTATCCTTCTCTCCTCTTTATCCTTCCCTGTTACCCCCTCTCCTCCACCTCATCCCCCCTTTCCCTCCCACTTTTTGTTCCCTCTCCTCTTTCCTTCACTTCTCCCCTTTCCTTCTTCCCTCTCATCCTCTCAATTTCTTCCCATTCTCCCCTCGCTTCCTGCCCTTTCTCCTTTTCTCTTCCTCCCTTCCATCTCCTCCCTCCGTATATATCCTCCCTTTGTGGGTGTATTTTGGTACACATCAAAGGGAAAACAAAAATACCGGTGTGAGCAGGCGGGAGGGGTCGGTGGTCCGCTGTATGCAAATTAGTTAATTCCTCCTCTTGCTGCATATTCATAACTGCTGCGTTCATCCAGTACTTATGTTTGGCCCGCCAGCACGCCGCGACACCCGCCAAAACTGGGAAAAAAAAGGTCGGAAATGAGAAATGTAGTTTCGTTTGTGACTAACGAGTTAAAATGGTATATATACTAATTTTCTTTATTTTATTAACATTAGTATTGTCATTATAACTCCTACAACTATTCATTACAATAACAATAATAATAATGAAAGGTAAATGTAATACAAGATTCTTTGAGAACCCTGGCCTAGTTCCCACACTGAAGGGAGGAAGTAATAAAACTAGAGAGGATATAACATGACTTCTTCTGTCTCATATAGCCAACAATTTTTTTTAGTAAGTTAACACATATCTTCCTGTCTGTCGCTTCCGTCCTATTATTATTATTATTATTATTATTATTATTATTATTATTATTATTAGTAGTAGTAGTAGTAGTAGTAGTAGTAGTAGTAGTAGTATTAAAACATAAACTTAAAAATTGATGGATAAAAAATCGGTTTATTAACTTCTAGGATGGTGAGTTGTCACGTACTTTTATACAAATTACATAGCGAAGAAAAAGAAGAAGAAGAAGAAAAAGAAGAAGAAGAAGAATCGGTGCATATTTATAGATGATTTAAGTTGAAGTAAAGACCGATGACATCCCCTAAGGAGGACAAAAGCACAAGTGAGATTTATTCGATGAGAGAGAGAGAGAGAGAGAGAGAGAGAGAGACCTAATTATGCACAGAAGGAAGAGGAATAGAATCAATAAGGGGGAGAAGTAGGGGGAATAGGGATCGATTGATAGGATAGTGATAAAGAGTGATAGAAGGAAAAATTTATAACCAATAAAAGTCATGAAAAGGGATAAAATATATTAAGAGGCGAGGAAGAGAAGAAAAAATAAAATAAGAGCGAAAATGAGAATGAGAAGAAAAGGAAATGAGGAGGAAAGTAGGAGGAGAAGGAGGGGAGGAGGAAGAGGAGTAATGGTATTGCGTGTCACTGCAACATAAAAATAAGCATGGTGAAGACAAGTAGCAGAAGGAAAAACAGACCAAAATGCTGAGAGACTAAGAAAAAAGAGGAAGAGGATTATATAAAAAGACGGGAGGAGAAATAAAAGAAGGAGTGAACGGAAGAAGGGGATCAGAAGGAGAGGAGAGGGAAAGAATGATGAGGAGAAAGAGAATCCGAAGGAGAGATGAAGAAGAAGATGAAGAAGGAAGGAAGAAGAGGGGCAGGAAGAGAGGCATTGCGTGTCAACCGCAGTATAATAACAAACGTGTGCCAAGGTAAGCCCGCCACCCAAACCCGCCTTGCAACAGATCTCTTAAGCCAACAGAATGAACACGTCGCAGTTATTAGGATAATCTCAATACGTGGGAATTCCAAGTCAATCACTTGGGACAAATCTGTGCCCGTCGTGGTGGCCAGAAATACAGACATCCAGGGAGAAATACAAGCTGTAAGAATCGCTTTCGGTGACTACAGTATAACGGACAAAGCAAAACCTGTTTTAAGATTGCTCGCGTGTGCTATTAAGACACACATAGACGACGATATATCGTCTCAAATTTAACACTGGGTATAACATACAGCCCTGTGGCTCTGTCATTAAAGTGTTTTAAGTTTGAGTGAAAAAATACATTTAGAAATAGAACTGGGTACGAGCAAGCAGAGTTTGATAAGGGTCGTGTGTTGAGGTGAAAGAGTAAAGTATATAGCACTCGACTTACACCCTCTCACCCTCTCTGTCTTGTCGAGAGCGTGAGAGGTAATGGATGGAAGGGGGTCACACGAATCTAGGACAAAGATAGAGCATGTTGTGGTTAAAAGGACATTGAAATGAGGAAATATCGTCACGATGATCTTACTGTAAACATAGGTGAAAATATAAAAGAATAGGCATTATAATATGTATCCAGCACCTAAGTAGTACGAGTAGAGATGGTGCCACTTGGACTCTGGACATGGATAGAGAGGGTAAGTGGATAAAGCAAAAAGGGAGAAGAGGGATATGGACAAAAACTTTTGACTTGGAGAAAACGAGAACAGTGGATGAGTTGTAACAGGGATGAGGAGAAAGGTCTTAGATGTAGGTGGAGGGGTAGGAGTGGATGGGAGGAGTACACTGAAGGAGTAGGAGTGGATGGGAGGAATACACTGAGGGGGTAGAAGTGGATGGTAGGAGTACACTGATGTGATTGGAGTGGATGGAAGGAGTACACTGAAGGAGTAGGAGTGGATGTGAGGAGTGCACTGAAGGGGTAGGAGTGGATGGGAGGAATACACTGAAGGGGATGGGAGGAGTCCACTGAAAGGGTAGGAGTGGATGAGAGGAGTACAGTAAAGAGGTATGGAGTGGATGGGAGGAAGAGGAAGAGAGTGAAAGGGAGAGAGGAAGGGAGGGTAGATGTCACAAGATACGTGAACTAGAATGAGGGAGAGAAGGAATATCGGGACCCGGCTATACTCGTCCTCTTTGAGGCACGCAATAGTCAAGTGAATTATGGACGAGCAAACACAACAGTCGTAGCAGACCATAAAGAGAATCTGACTGCTTTCCCGACCCGAGCATATGTGTGTTTATGTGTTTGTCTGTGTGTGTATTGTTTGTTTGCCTGTGTGATACTGGACGTGTATATATGACTCTATTTGTCAATACTATCGTGCGCTCGTATGTGTGACTGTGTGTTTGAGTTTTGGCGTTGGATTTTTTTTATGCGTTTACATCCGTGTTTGTATGTGTATGTGTCACTGTGGCGTTGTTTGCGTACTTAATTGTTTCGTTGTTTCTGTGTGACAAATAGATGCTTGCTTATTTGCATTCAGGGATGTGTGTGTGTGTGTGTGTGAGAGCTTATGTTTTTTAAAAATGTTCATGTGCTTCAAAATATCGAATGGAAATGCAATAAAATGACCGTAAAAAAATTCAAAATGTTGTGATGAAATAAATGTTGTAAATAGTATGTTATTGTTGAAGAAATATTGAGAAAAAAATGTTGTAGAAGGTTGTGGTGGAAGAAATGTAAAAGTTTTTTTTTATGGAAGTGTTATTGTTATGTTGTAGAAGTATTATAGAGTGTTATAATAGGGAAGGTCAAGATTAGCGTCAGTATACTGTATAATGGCATAGAGTGTCTTTTCTTCATCAGCTGTTAGGTTAGGTTAGGTTAGGTTAGGCTAGGCTAAGTTAGGTTAGGTTAGGGTAGGTTAAGTTAGGTTAGTTTAAATTAGGTTAAAGAAGGTTAAAGTTTGGTTAAGTTAAGCGTGACTAGACGAAATAACTTTAATCTCTAAATATAAACGATAAATTGAGTGGTATTGTAGTAGTGAATGTGGTGTGGTATTATAGTAGTGAACATAATAGAAGTGAACATGGTGTGGTATTATAGTAGTGAACATAATAGAAGTGAACATGGTGTGGTATTATAGTAGTGAACATAATAGAAGTGAACATGGTGTGGTATTATAGGAGTGAACATAATAGAAGTGAACATGGTGTGGTATTGTAGTAGTGAACATAATAGAAGTGAACATGGTGTGGTATTATAGGAGTGAACATAATAGAAGTGAACATGGTGTGGTATTATAGGAGTGAACATAATAGAAGTGAACATGGTGTGATATTGTAGTTGTGAACATGATAGAGAGAGGTGGTGGCCCCTTCTACAGATAAAATATGAAGTAACACGACTCAGTACATTAATACGACACATAGATGAGCCATACTTTATACCCCCCTCCCCGTTAACTTTCTCTTAGTATTTGCTCCATCCATCCATTCATTCACTTCCCCATCCTCATCCCCCCATTTCACCTCAGTTCTCCACTAATTCCCCTTAAATCCCCCCTCCCTAAATTTCTTCCCCTACCCTCCCTCCCTTCTTCCCTCTCCCTCCCTCCCACCACTCCCTTCCTCCCTTCTTTCATCTCCCTCTCCTTCCTCCCTCCCTCCCCCCCCCTCCTTTCCTCCCTCTGTAACCCTACTCTTTCTGCATGTGTTAACTTCTGGTCGGAACTTAAATGGAATTTTGATTATCTTTTTTTTCCCTTGACTTTAATACCTTTCGGTGGATTACAGTTAATTCCGGCCTCCCCAAAACCGTGTGTAGTATTGTGTTTGGCATTCCCTGAGGTGAAGCCAATCTACAGACCCGGAACCACTACCTGAATTTTCACAGTATATCCGCGTGTTTAGTGAGGTTAGGTTAGGTTAGGTTAGGTTAGGCTAGGTTAGGTTAGGTTTTGGGTATGTTTAGTTTACTTTGGTTAAGTTAAGGGAGTAGGTTTACTTTGGTTAAGTTAAGGGGGTAGGTTTACTTTGGTTAAGTTAAGGGGGTAGGTTTACTTTGGTTAAGTTAAGGGGGTAGGTTTACTTTGGTTAAGTTAAGGGGGTAGGTTTACTTTGGTTAAACTTAGTATTGCTATGGGTTGGTTAGGTTTAGTTTAGGTTTGGTTACGATAAGGGTAAGTTAGATTAGGTTACATCAACTTATAATAGGTTACAATACAATGATTCCCCCTATCAAGATCACTTAGCTTAACCTAACCTATACCTGCAGTGTCAATCATATTACTATTAATACTCGTATTTTTTCCCGGTCACTCAAACTTCACTAAAAAAAATCTTCAAATACAAAGACTATATTCTAAACAATACTCACATCGTGAGACGGAATCTCTTATATAATTCACACACTTCATATATACGTCACTGTATTATACAATATTCATAAGAGTATCAGACAATAACATGAACTGGAAGACTATATAGTACTATACACACACACCCTCGCCTCTCATGTACAGAACCAAATACGCAATGTGCTTGAATACCTCTCACGTAAATGTGAATAACAAAGTGTGAGGCCAGACATACTGCCTCACACGCCTGTACTCACTCATTTGTGAATTAGTTACCCTTTATGTATAGAACTAAACAAATAATGTAAATGAAATACTGTGTAACATTCAGTGCCATAATATTCTGACAACGGGGGTTAATTATTATGACCCTTTGTAAACCCTACTCTGTAATCCTTTTGCGCTACCGCTCACAGGATGAGTGTGGGGTGCACAATAAAGTAGCCGCTGCAAGCGGCAAAATCAAATCATATGATCAGCCTTACACAACAAGTGAAACAACGGTTGGGTTATCCTAAGAGTTATTGTCGGTGAAATAACTCGTCCATGTTCTCACTCACTCACTCAGTTACTCACTCACTCACTCACCCACTTACTCACTCACCCACTCACTCACTCAAAGAATATCACACACACACACACACACACTTACACACACACACACACACACACACACACACACACACACACACACACACACGCACGCACACATATTACAGGCACCAAAGATCCTCAGCAATTTGGCAATATGAAAGCTTCCTCCACCACTCACTGTCTTGTCAGCTTTCTCGACTATACAAACCGCCATCTAGTAAAACTGTAGCCTTCATTGTCTTCACCAAAGCATTTGATCTAGTCGACCGCAATTTAATCATCAACAAAGCTATTGACCTCGTGTTTCGAAGAAGTCTTATACCATGGCTTACAGACTTCCTCGGTGACCGACGCCAAGCCGTATGCTTTCGAGGGGCTGTCTCCACTTTTCAGTCACTCACCTGTGGCACCCCCCAACACACCAAGATGGGACCGCTCTGCTTCCTTATGCTTATCAATGATGTCCTAAGAGAAACCCCAGCTAGCTGGAAATATGTCGACGATTCCACCATTGGGATCGGTGTCAACATCTCGGCTCCTGACTATACCGCCCTTCAGGATTTATTGAACAGTCTCCAAAACTGGGCCACCAACAACTACGTCACCATCAACCAAACCAAGACCATAGTTATGCACATCAACCTCTCCTCCGACGTTGTCCCACCACCTTCTATTACTGTACTTTAGGTCCAACACACTCCAGGTTGTACACTGCACTAAGCTCCTCGGCGGCACTATAGATAACAAAATATTTGGAAAACACATGTCAGTGATGTCAAATTCTCCAGTTCCGTCTCCATCTCCTCCGCCGACTCAAGTCCCTCGGAGTTCCTGCGCCCGAGCTCCTCAGTGTTTACTTAACATTCATACTTCCCAAGCTCACCTATGCCTCTCCTGCCTGGTCTTCCTCCCTAAATGCCACACAACGTAAACACCTAGAAAAAGTGCAAAAGAGGGCATGCAAGATTATTCTCTCCCTTTCCCACTCCACATATCAAGAAGCGCTCAACACACTGACCCTCTCGTCTCTCTGACAATCACCACGACCTCATCTGAAAATTTGGAGAGAAACTTCTGCACCATCCTCGACACCGGTTCCTACTACCACCCGGGATCCCTCGTCCGCGAATTGCTGTTCGACACCACAATCGCATCCAGCCCATACGAGCACGTACTGGTCGCTATAAGAACAGCCCAGTCCCAACCACTGTATAAATTATCAATAACTTGTAATCAACCGGTGAATTCACTCCCACTCAATATTACCTTTATGCACTGAAGTATGACCTTCTCCCCAGCTGTTATTATATATCATATTTGTATCACTAGTGTTTCTTGTATATTATTTGTTAATCAAGTGGCCCATTCCCCAAATATGCAACTGTAAATTTTCAGCCTTCCGTCTGCCATGCTCTTTCAATAAACCGTTAATTATATATTTATTATTATTATTATTATTATTATTATTATTATTATTATAAATTCACTCACTCACTCTTACTTAAACAAACACACCGATCAATGAGTGCCATAAGATAACATTCAACAACCGTGCCAGTCATCATTAAAGGAGAAAAAATAAAAAAAATGCTCAGTAATCTGACAACTGAGTATGATTTTATGACAGTGTTTGTGTTATATTAGATAGGTAAAAGTGTTCTGTGTTAACAGGTTATGTGAGGTGAGGGTCATCTGAGAGAGGAGTCACGTAAGAAAGGATTCATGTGAGAAAGAGGTCATGTGAGAAAAGGGTCATCTGAGAGAGGGATTACGTGAGAAAGAGGTGAGGTCACGTGAGAAAGAGGTCTTGTGAGAAAGCGGTTATATGAGACCAGGGTTATCTGAGTGGCGGGTCATGTGAGAAAGGGTCATGTGAAAGGAGGTCATATGAGAAGTGGGTGAAGTGTGCGAGGAAGAAGTGCGAGGGTGAATTGAACGCAACCATGAAAACAAGATAATCTACTGAAAAAAGAAGAAGTAAAAAACTACAATAAATTAAAATAATAAAGACGTTACATATCAGAGTAAAAAAAGATGGAAAAAACCAAAGAAAATAAAAATAATAAAAATGGACTAAAAAATAAATAATATAAACAATAAAAAATACAGTGACAAACTCCAGCACTAGACTTGGTCGTTGTGGGTGTGACGCCCTACAGAACTGTTACTGGCCAACGTAATGAAATTTTTATTACACACTCTTAATTACTTTCTCAACGTGTGTGTGTGTGTGTGTGTGTGACCGTCTAAGGTTAGTATTAGTTGCCGTTGTCCGTCTGTAACCAACTAATGAATGTGTGACTCGACTGTCTTAATTGCATCGTGATGTTAGTTAATTCAGCAATATCTGAATGAATGTGGTTGCTAACCTTGATTCTGCCGTTGTCAGGCGAGCTCTGTTACCACGCAAGCTCTATTGTTACCATATAAGCTTTACTGTTACTAGCAGGGTTTATCTATCACCAAGCGAGCTCTACTTTGTGCAAGGGTCTCTACTGTTACTAATGAAGTCTACTGTTACCAAGAGTGCTCTTCTGTTGGCAAGTACGTCCTATTGGTGCAACACTGGCTCTACTGTTGTCAGATGTTTCTCTTGACACACATATACATTACTATTGTGAGTTAAGCTCTACTGCAGCCAGACAAAGTTAACTCTTGCCAGAAATTCTTTGCCGTTGACAGACATATCCTACCGGTGCCGTCCGCTAGTACCAGACACACTCTATCCTTACCAAACCACCCCTACCGCTGTCAGGTAGATCATACCATTCGTGAAAGAAGGCTCTATCGTTGTCAGACGTACCCTACCGTTGCCAGGCGGGCTAACCATCTACAACTGTTACCAGGCGAGCCTTTGTTTAGCGGACTCTGTCGAGACTGAGAGAAGCCTGCACCAACAATGCTTCTTGAAAAGTTAGGTTGTTAGCAAACTTAGTGTTGTACAGCGAGCAAACACACGTGTTCTGTGTTCCCGACTACAATGGGGCGGCGTGGGTTGGTGCCCCAGCCAGGAGGCGCCACCGGCACGGGAGTTAACCCTTAAAAAGTTAATAATGTTTTTTCCATTTTTCCAAATTTAGTTTGAAATAACTATTAATTCATTCACTGAAATTTTACAAATATGAAGAACAATCAAACTTAGTGATATTTAAAAATATATACAGTACAGTATATTAAATTGGAAAAAGAGTAAGATTATCCTGAAAAATAAGAAATAATATTTATAATTCTTGTTATTGTCTTAGTTGCCATTATTGTATTAGAAGAGAAAGATACATCTCTCTTTATCTTTAATAATTACTGTATAGACTCTAGTGTATGAACAGCCTAACTCTCCGTCCTCAAGGTCTTGACTCGTTAACGTGAAGTATAACATGAAACGAACTAAGAGAAGATAAATAGTTTCTTAACTGCACAGTACACATTAGGAGTATAATAATTTAAAGGCAAAAGAATATTTTGTATTATTTTGAAATAATAAATTTGAATCTACTTGAAAACAAAACAATTATTGATGTGGTATATACTGTGTCTGTTTAATTATTTGATATATTTTTCGGGGATCCCAAATGAAGACGGGAACCTTTTTGTGATTATTATTATTTTATCTTATTTGTTTAGTTATCATAAAACCTAGATTTTTTAAATGATTATTTTGACTGTTATTTTTTTTTGTCTTTTAAACCCAAACATTATATAACAGTTTGGGTCTTTGGGGAAATAGTTGCATGTCCTCAGGAATATTTCATTGCTGAACAGTTTTCGCTGAACCGAATGAATTTAAAAGAAAAATCAACCAAATGATTATATTGACGTTACAGTAAAAATCATATATTAAAAAGAGAGAGAAAGAATTGCTGTACATGATAAACCGCGAAAATAAATTTGTATATTTTGAATGGAAAATCACTTATCTTTGGGTTTGGTGGAATGAGGTAAAAATAAGTAGTAAATAAAGTAAATGAGATAAATTATAACTCATTATGTATTTTTTTATTAACTTGTGCTTTAATATGGTATCAGGCGTTGTTCCGTGTTATCTGGAGCTCTCAAGCGTTATCTCAGGTTATCTGGCATAATTTGGTGCTTTCATATACCAGAGATTTTCATGTGTGTTTTTGTATATTTCTACGAGTTTTGGTGTTTTATGTCATTTTCTCTCTCATTCCCTTGTCTTCCTCCTTTTTTTTTGTAGATAATTTTTTTTGTTTTTTACGTCCACTTAAAGACTAACAGGAAAACAAATGAAGAAGTACTAAGATTAGCAAAAAATCAAGAGAAATACTTGAAATGTACAGGAAAGAAAAATGAGATAATTTGGTCATATAATTAGGTATGAGAGATTAATAACAGAAATATTAATGGGCAAAGATGGTTAGGAGGGCCAGGGGAAGGTGAGACTAAGATGAATGAACTAAATTAAAAACTGGATTTCCAGAGAGATACAAAACCTTGGAGGAATGGTAAAAACAGCCCGAGAACGTTCAGAGTAGAGTTCTGTGGTCGCCAACCCTCAGATGTGAGAACGGTACTCTGATTGATTGAAAGACTAATACTTGAAATTATACTGAACAACCTAAATCACTTAATGAAAGTAACACAATTGTAATTCCTTGGAGAAAGTATCACTCCTTTAATTCCTTGGTGAAAGTTACGCTGCTAAAATCCTTCGTGAAAGTAACACTCCTATAATTTCCTCAGTGAAAGTAACATTCTTATAATACCTTGATGAAAGTAACACTTATAATTCCTAATTGAAAGTAACACTATTATAAACCCTTGGTGAAAGTTATGCTCCTATAAATCCTTGGTGAAAGTAACACACCAATAATTCCTTGATGAAAGTAACACTCCCCGTATTCCTTGGTGAAAGTAACACTCCTATAATTCCTTAGTGAAAGTAGCACTCGTATAATTCCTTTGTTAAATTAATATTCTTATAATACCTTGATGAAAGTAACACTCTTATAATTCCCTGGTGAAAATATCACTCCTATAGCTATTATTGAACCTTTAACGGCTCTAAGGAGGACCACTGTTCCGTATAAGTTGCAGTACTATTCGCTCACTTGCTCACCAGTCATCAGGTTCACACTAAGTATAAACAAACGGACACAGACTTGACAATACGCACTATTCCATATATCCCACCAACGTTAACATATATGTCATCAGGAAATTATCACGGGTAAGCAAGCAATGACTTTGTGTGTGTGTGTGTGTGTGTGTGCGCGTGATAATTAAGGTAGGGTATCATTAGGGAAGACTCACATCTTAGTAAGTGATTCTAATCGGCGAAACTACTGTAAATGTTTTCAGGTAAAGACTATCTCATTAATGCAAGAAACTATATTATTATTATTATTGTTATTATTATTATTATTATTATTATTATTATTATTATTATTATTATTATTATTATCAACTGAGTTGTGTCGAATCCACCTTATGTAACAGAACCACAGTGACCTCCAGTACTGTACAGCCACACAGAATATTGTATCACTAGATGCCCATTGACTTTATGCAATCTAGTGCAACGCACTTAAGTGTTTTGGCAATAATTTCGCAGCTGTGTTGAAAGTTCCCGATTACTGTTGAAAAATATCCACTCTGAATGCAATATTTCCATTCCTTTTCTCCTAAAACTGAGGAGATTTTTTTCAGTTGCGCGATGTACTAATTTTCACATATTCAATTTATTTTCTTTATAAAAGCATAACAAAATATTCAATTTACAAATTTTATCTTATTCTTTTATGTTAAAGTTGAAAATCAACTTTATTTTGTTTCGCAATACATTATCTTTGGGGGGTAAGGGGGGGGAGGGATAACCATACCATGTGGATGTAAATCAAGCGCGTTAATTAAATAAAGTAAGTTCCTGCGAGTCCGCCTGAAGGTTGACCTACTCTGTGTCGAGCTCCAACACGCCACCAGTGAATATTGGTCAGCGATCAAAAGGTAATATATGAGGCGGTGAACCCAATGATTCATTCTAACACCTGACACCCAAACACAACACAATGTATATCATGAGTCTGGCGGGATGACTGACAGATGGCGGGTCATTAATACCATGATACATGACCACCTCGCTCATGATAACACTAATTAACCCAACAGGGAAGGTTTTTTAATATAGGGGAAACAAATCAGACTGGAAGAGGATTAGAATATGTGGGAATTACCGCGCCGATAGAGAATCGTTGTTACACACATGCCGGAGTTAGTGTTATCGGTGCGGGTCATTGTCAGACAAGTCTCATTTGGTGTGTCGATAATCGATCAGTGTCAGGCATGCCGCAGTTGGTGAGTCAATAAACGATCTCTACCAGACAGGCCGAAGTTGGCTGTGTCAATTTATGGATGCCAGGCGGTGTATTTATACTACAGCAGAAAAATTGTGAGTGGGAGGAAAATCGAGGGGGAAGAGAGAGTTCCAGTGTCACGAGAAGCGAGAAATAAATGATGAGAGGGAGGATGACCTTCACACGTAGGTATCGACAGTGTATTGACAACCTGTACTACTTATTACCATTCCGGCAGGTACGGCGTCAACCTGTGCAAGGTGTGGGATAATGACACAGGTACTATCGGAGCACTCAAGGTAGAACAAGAAAAGGGAAAATACAAAAAAAAATAGACAGGCATGTGAGGAAGGTTGAAGGTTCGTCCAACAGTGTGCACAGTTTCAGACATAGGAGAAGTTTGTTATGGCAGGAAGAACGACACCCCTGTACTAAGAGAGAGAGAGAGAGAGAGAGAGAGAGAGAGAGAGAGAGAGAGAGGGGGGGGGTATTAAAGTGTGCTACGATGAAACCTCTCTGGCATTGACACATTGCTTCACAGAGACAGTGTAAGTTCTGGTCAATCATAAAATATAGACAAAGAGAAGGAGGAGTTAAAGGGACGTGTTTAGAAAGACACGATAGGTAGTTAACAAGTCTTACCTCCAAAAGAAGGTTATGGCTGGAATTTTAGAGCATCGAAAGTTACAAGGATAAGTTTCCTTATTATTCTCTATATATACCTTGAGTTGGAAGTGAAATAATTGTTAGCTGGTGTATACGATGACAAGTGAAGACATTTTAAGCAGTTAGAGGAGATAGTTCAGTATTAAGAAAATTTGTGTCATTTGTCAAGGAAAATATATTTTATCATCATAAAATTTATAAAATAAGTTGAGTGAAAAAGTTATTGCCATTGTGGTAATCCAGTATTAACTGAAAGTAGGTCCGGGTAAGCCTCAGATGGCCCTTCAATCCAGCCAATAAAAATTCATAACATGTGTAATATCGAGGAGCCCCCTACAGCAAGAGGTTACATCACAGAACCATAGTGGCTGAGGTACATGGATTTCTAGGATTACTTAGTTTTGTTTAGAAGGACAACACGAGCCACAAGACACGACTAAATGTTTAAAAAATTAACCAAAATATGACCCACTTGTAACAACATAGCTAACTCAGGTAGAAAAGAAACAAATGATGAAAGAAAATAAGTAAAAAGGTCATAGAAAAGTAGTTTGGTGAGAATATCCAGATACGAAACTTTTCCAACACTTTTCATAATAACTGGGAGACGACACAAAAATATCTCCCAAAATATCGTGACAAAGTTGTAAGGACACAGACACAGTTGTATTCAGTCGCCAAGCCAGATATCATAGTGTTGTGCCAGAGAGATCAACTTGATACTTAGAGGATGAAAAATTTATAAATTAATGACGATATCCCTGAACTTTACACTAACCATTTATACGAGCTGGATATGATTTATTCTTAATGAAGAACAGAAGACGGTTATGATAAGGGGAAAGGCATATAAGGTTAGATAGGGATGGACTATTAAGGGAAATATAGCCTGGTTATTCAAGTTAAGGGGAAATGGAACGGATATGGGAGCAGATGGGACAGATGACATTGATAATAATGGAGTAGAGGGAAGTCGTATTAGTGGGTGGGGATGGTGGCTCTCTATGTGTACACGACAGAAGCGAGAGGACTGTACTCATCTGTGCGTGTGTGAGACTGTTTAGTATAATAAGTGTCTTCACGTTCGTTCTTATAATATTTAGCTGTCTTTACGTGTTTTCAGGTAAGTGTTCACCTCTTTGACGTTCTTATGTACTTTCAAATATTATACAGTCTTCTCTAACGTTCATATATCACTGCAGCGTTCAAATATTTCACCGTATTTTTGCATATTCTCGTACCGGTCAAATAAACTTCACGTTCAGGACGCTAAACAAAATAAGCTGTCTATTTTTTTCTCTTCAACAGACATGAATATAATTGTTGATATACTGTATATATGTAAAGCAATTTGGAAATGATCGCCTCTACCGCCTTACACAAGAGATGAAGTAACTCTACCTGTTGACGCAGCTGACTGGCAGTTCATATTTACCTCCCAAGTACATGTAGAAAACACTACTCTCTCTCTCTCTCTCTCTCATTGCCTCATCATTCACAAAAAAATACTTGCATACAACCAACGTTTTTATATAGTATATACGATCCCAGAACAAGATCTGACCTCTCCCCCCACCAAACCACACACCCACCCACCCGCCCCCACTACCACCCCCCCTCTCACCCCCACCCCCACTACCACCAACCCACCCCTCCCACCCCTCTAACGACAAGTCAATATTTGCGACCAGAATATTATACGGCCAGTATCATGAATCGGAGGAACGTTTCTATATTTAACATCCGAAAGTAAATATCTGGACTACGTAAACAAGTAGCTTCTTCCTCTCCACAAATTAATCGCTTATTTCCTTTCTGGTTGAGAGCTACAGTGTTGGTTTTGTTAGGTTAAAAAAAAAAAGGCGGGTGTTTAGGTTTTGGAAATTACTATGGTTAAAGGGGAAGTGTTGTAGGTGCGGGAGGGTGGGAGGGTAGGTGGGTGGTAGGTGAGTGGGTTGGGGATGAGATGGGTGGAGTGGGTGACTGAGTGGGTGGATGGATGGGTGGGTTGTTTATTGAGGAAAGGATTATCGTGGTTGGAGTGATGGTGGTAGATGTTGTAGCAGTGTTTACTGTAGTGGCAATCTTACATTTATGTTATGTTAATGGAAGTAGTAGTTGTAAATACGGTAGTGGGATGGGGACCAAGTGCAAGATGCTTCTACGCTAGACTCGCGGAGGTGATATCCGAACAGAAGCAGCAGCCCAGAAGTTATGTTACAGCCTGGATGAGATGTCGACTGTCCTTCTCTCTCCTTACTTCGGCTTTGCTCTGCCTCAGGGGAACGAGAGCTTCGGCCCCAAAGCCGACAACAGTTGCAGATATTGACTATGAGACAACAGTCACTAAATGCCGCATAGATCTGCGGCTCAACTAACTCAACACAGCTAGGATAGCTACTGATGTATTAGGATATTTAATATTAAGGAAATAAAATGGCGGCGAAGGTGTGGCTATTGGGGGAGGCTGGAGGCCACGTTTAAAAGGAAAAAAGAAAAAAAGTAGTAATGGTAGGTTAGTAGAAGGTTTGCTTTCCCAATGCGTGTGTGGCTCTCCTTACGACGTTGATCACTCCATGGTGTGCAAGAAAGGGGGCTTCATATGCATTAGGCATGACGAAGTAAGGGACCTTACAGCAAATATGTTGAAGGAAATCTGTCGTCATGTCAGGGTAGAACCAACCCTCCTTCCATTGGACGGTGAGAATTTCCAACATATGACTTCAAATACATCCAATGAAGCCCGTGTTGACGTCAGTGCTCGAGGATTCTGGATGCGAAGACAGCGAGCCTTCTTCGACATCAGGATTTTTTATCCCATGGCAGCATGTCACCGTAACTTAGCTCTTGATGCTGCACACAGGAGGAACGAGAACGACAAGATAAGGGAATACGGGGAGAGAATTCAGAACGTTGATCAAGGCAGCTTCACTCCTCTGGTCTTCACAACCTCTGGTGGGATGGAACCAAGTGCAAAATGCTTCTATGCCAGACTCGCGGAGGTGATATCCGAACAGAAGCATCAGCCCAGAAATTATGTTACAGCCAGGATGAGATGTCGATTGTCCTTCTCTCTCCTTAGGTTTGCTTTGCTTTGCCTCAGGGGAACGAGAGCATCGGCCCCAAAGCCAACAACAGTTGCAGATATTGACTATGAGGCAACAGTCACTGAATGCCGCATAGATCGGCGGCTCAACTGACCCAACACAGCTAGGATAGCTATTTATTTATTAGGATATTTAATTTTAAGGTAATAAAATGGAGGCGAAAGTGTGGCTATTGGGGGTGGATGGAGGTCACTTTATAAAAAAAAAGTAGTAGTAGTAGTAGTAGTAGTCCTCCACCCTCTGGAAGAAGCTATCAGTGTCAAGTTCATTCCCAAATTAGTGAAACACACTCACTTAACCCCAGCAGAAAGAGCACTTTTTGCACTTCCATCAAGACTGGGAGGGATGGGACTAACAAATCCAGAGGAGATTGCTGCCACTGAACATCAAAATTCACTTAAGCTCACGGCAGCCCTCACAGACCACATAATAGACAAGAACGCAACAGGGGAGGTGGATACCAGTGAAGTAAACGAGATTCGTAGGTCCATTACGACAGATCGACAGCACTGCCAAAATGATAAGGTGCAGCAACTGTTGCTGCAGGTTCCAGAAAATTAAAAAAAAAAAAGTAGCTATAGCGCAGGAGGTGGGCGCCTCGAACTGGTTAACTACGTTACCGATAAGGGCAAATGGTTTCAGTCTTAACAAACAAGAATTTAAAGATGCCATTGCTCTAAGGTACGGTCGGCCAGTAGAAGGTTTGCCCTCCCAATGCGTGTGTGGCTCTTCCTTTGATGGCAATCACGCCATGGTGCGCAAGAAAGAGGGCTTCATATGCATGAGGCATTGACGAAGTAAGGGACCTTACAGCAAATATGTTGAAGGAAATCTGCCGGGATGTCACGGTAGAACCGACCCTTCTTCCATTGGATGGTGAGATCTTCCAACATAGGACTTCAAACACATCTAACGAAGCCCGTGTTGACGTCAGTGCTCGAGGATTCTGGACGCAGGGACAGCGAGCTTTCTTCGACATCAGGATTTTTGATCCCATGGCCGCATGTCACCGTAACCTAGCTCTCGATGCTGCACATAGGAGGAACGAGAACGACAGGATAATGGCATATGGGGAGAGAACCCAAAACGTTAATCAAGGCAGCTTTACTCCTCTAGTGTTCACAACCTCTTGTGGGATGGGACCAAGTGCAAGATGTTTCTACGCCAGACTCGCGGAGGTGATCTCCGAACAGAAGCAGCAGTCCAGAAGTTTCGTTACAGCCTGGATGAGATGTCGACTGTCTTTCTCTCTTTTTCGGTCGGCTTTGCTCTACCTCAGGGGAACGAGAGCTTCTGCCCCAATTCCGACAGCTGCTGCAGATATCGACTATGAGGCTACTGTCACTGAATGCCGCATAGATCTGCGGCTCAACTAATTTAAAACAGATAGGATAGCTACATATGCATTAGGATATTTAATATTAAGGTAATTAAATGGTGGCGAAGGTGTGGCTATTGGGGGAGGCTGGAGGCCACGTTACAAAAAAAAAAAAAAAAAAAGTTGTAATAGTAGTAGTAGTAGTAGTAGTAGTGTAGTAGTAACAGTAGCAATAATAGTTACAGCATTAGTACAAAAAGTAAAAATATATAGGTGATGTGATACTAATAATATCACCATCATCATCATCATCATCATCATCATCTTCATCATCATCAGTAGCAGCGGCTAGGATGTTGCAGTGACAGGAAAACCCATAGTGAGATTCATAATAATAGAAGTAATTGTTGTTTGAGGGGACGACGGCCAGTAAATTTCGATGAAAAAACGTTAGGTAAAATATAAATGGGAGTAGTTATGGTAAAGTAGAAGCAGCAGCAGGAAGCAGTAGTTGTAGGCACGTTAGTTGAACAAGGAGGAAGGTACAGTTCTCTTGGTTTTCTCGGTTGGTGTCGTGGGGATTGTGGGGGGGGTATGGGTAGGGAGGTTGGGGGATGGGGGGAGGGTAGGGAGGTTGGGGGATGGGGGGGGGTAGGGAGGTTGGGGGATGGGGGGGGGTACTGGTCCTCACCTGTTATGGTCATTACTGAAGTAGCAACTTCTTCGTTCTTGTTTCTTTTGCTTTTCTTTGATTTTTTGTTGTGTTTCTTGTTTCTTTATTCATCTGCTGTCTGTTTTATTTCTTCTTTTTCTTGTGATCGACTCGACACGTTGAAAATACGCCAACATGGTAGACTGTAGTTTCTGACATTCAGGTGTATTAAGTATGAAAAGAAGTGGAGTATTTCTCTTCTCCACTGTCAGTCACGCGCCCCATTACTGTTACCACCACCGCCACCTCGCCATGGCCTCCAGCAACCACAACGTTCCTCCACTAGCAATAACTTTCGGCTTCCTCCACCTCCTCAACGAAAGAAAAACAGAAAAATAAGTGCTTTATTTACTACGACCATTCTTCCCCTCCCCTCCCATCTCCTCCCCTCCTCATTTCCTTGATTTACTCAACAGTTTTCCTACATTTCAACACATGTGGGCAGTTTTTACAACCTTTTTATTCTGCTGAACACAGTAGTCAATTTTACGTGTTTTTCTTTGCTTCTCAGTTTATTCCGTGGTGCTTACCTGAGTGCTGGTTTTCATTATTTGCATTTTATTTTTATTTTCCATATGATATAGTATAGTAGACAATAAGACATACAGTAACAAAGTTTATCAGTTAATTAATATGTGTACCAGGTGAGACCAGCTAGATAAGCAGAAGAAATGATGTAGGAAATGATCTTGAGGATATGAGTGTTGCCTAGAAATGGATGTGGTTAACTCTTCAAACTACAAACATAAGACATAGATGGACAAAAACCATAGATGTCCCCTTGGCACTGAACACGCATCATTCAAGAATTAAACCAATTTTGGGAACCTATTACTGATATAACCTTTAAAAGACACATTTACACATCATGAAAATTCATTTGGTGTCTTGGCGTTATTTGTCCTCGTTTAGGAAAAGAAATAATTGGAAAAATACAAAGAGGACCAGACACACAGAGGGAATAATTCATGACAATGCTCTTCCAGCTTTATGGAGATAATAAATATTTATCTTGTGTACACCATGTGAAAAATTTACTGAAGTTTTTAATATTTATCGCAGTGAAAGAATACAGTAGTACTTGATGCATTTACTGTAGGAATACATTATGCCAGTAATGATCAATAACAGTTAAGTAATAACATTAAAGCATTTCAACAATAAATAATGGTAATAACAAGCCAAATAAATAATAATATTAATAAATACAACAATAATAATAATAATAATAATAATGATAATAATAATAATAATAATAATAATAATAATAATTACAACTACAACAATAACAACAACAACAATAATAATAACAACAACGATACTAATACTAATAACAACAATAACAAGAACAACAAAAGGCTTCACACGAGGATACCAGAACCTAACAAACTTAATAAGGATGAAACAAATTAGAGTAAAACTTAAATAAAAAGAAAAATAGACAACATGAAAAGTCCTCCAGCGGGTCGAGTTACTGAGACTTGTTAATGAACTTGAAGGAAAAACCTTCATGTAATTTCCATTCCCATATTTCTTATTTTACTTTATTACCTAAGTTAAAAGTCAAGTCTTTAATAATAATAATAATAATAATAATAATAATATCCAAAACAAGTTCTCGTTAATAAAAGCAGGACAACAGTAATACCCTACATTACAACAAGACGACATTCGCCCACGTTAACCATGGTAACACTGTTTCCTCATTATCACACCACCACAGTTATAATCAATGTAACTTATATCAGTGTCATATAACGAAGCTTAATGAAGCCGGATGTAAGAGTGACGCACGCATGCCCTTTTAACGTGCATGTGGTATCGTGTATTTTGAAGACCGATTATGTCTAACGAACCTAGCCTTTACGCTCTATAACGCGGAATAAATGTGTCTATCGGGTTATATATATATATATATATATATATATATATATATATATATATATATATATATATATATATATATATATATATATATATATGTGTGTGTGTGTGTGTGTGTGTGTGTGTGTGTGTGTACGTACGAAAATAAAATAATTTTTTATATACAGCATAACTCAACTTCCCAAAATGTCGAGAATGTGTTAAAATTGGTGCGTTTGTTTGTTTTCTTCAGTAATTATAGGACCACGTCACGACCGTTGCATCACCACACATGTGACAAAAGAAACATAAAAGAAAAAAAACAATATATTGTTTGGGTCAGCTAACTTGAAGGATTTCACCCAAAAATTCCTTTGAAATATACAATCTGGTGAGGCCAGACTATGTTTAATTTTTATTTATAACTTTTTAACCAAAAACATAGGATTGAAATCGTGTTGTGTTTCTTCTAATATATTTGTTTTAGGATAACAATATGCACGAAAGAAAAGAACTGGTCATAAATATCGTTATTGTTGGATGGTCTGAAAGTTCTTTCATTCAATCAGTCAGTCAGTTGCTCAGTTATTCCGGATTTGTATTCATAAAGCTGACTGAGACTATAAACATTTAGGGTCGTATCCCGCGTGTGTGTCTGTGTGGTTGTGTTGCTTGTTTACGTGATCTGAGAGAGAAAATTTGACCTTTACCTCCCCAGACCATGTTGTACGATGAACACCAAAACCATCTTTGTGTTTAATGAAATAAATCTTCTATGATCGCAATTGTTTATGTAATATATGAACGGGACAGACACATCTACAAGTATAGCTACAGTAATTTTCACACCATCGTAGTCCAGTGTCTGTACCTCAACAAATAGGACTAAAACGCTGCTGTTTGTCATAACCTCGCATACAAAGGACATGTATAATGATATGTTATTCTCTTCTACACCCAAATGATCTCTAGTAAACCATATCAGTGACGTTAATTACCTGTAAAGAACAGCTCTCACACGAGGGCATCTTACACCTCCATCTTTTTTGTTGTCATCTATAACCACTCTAGATTATTGAATACTTTGAATTTGTTACACGTATCTTCTTACTCTGTTAATGATATTTCTTAAAGGACTGAGTATTCATCAACAGAGAAGGACTTGAAGACAAAGCTGGTGTTGTTAGCTGGATCTAATATCGTGCACAATAGTCCCTTCCACCAACCAGTCACACTACGTTTCTCAATCAGGTGAGGTTGAATCAATGTAGTAGCTGAATCATGGCACTTCTTTCAGCTTCTTCGCTGATTCAACCTCACGTGATTCAGACACGCACTGTGGCTGGTTGGTGGAAGTACAGTGAGGTGTGAACCTCGAGCTTCTAAGTTACTCGGTGAGAGCCTGGGACCAGAATATTTTAATGCAATTTAATATAATTTTACTTATTACTTGGTTCGGCAACGTTGATGCTTTAGATGCTTTCATAGATTAATTGAAGTAGTATGGACACTTTTTCTGTGACGATCCATTTCTCTAAAGTGGAATGTAAGGCTAATCAGTAACTTGAATGATTACACAGTGTAAATCTACCAGCCATTTCATTATTATGAAACAGTCAAGCAAAGTATAAGAAACGTTAAAATAAATGCTAGGCTTTATCCTTGAATGTGGTGTGGGTCAAGTATGTGGTGGTGGTGTGATGCCTTGAGTTCTGGGACAAAATCCATAGTCTGGCTAGCGGCATTCTGTCAAGTCACGGTATTTACTACCTGTTTACCATATATCACTTACATGTCAGAAGAAGCATAATCTCTGATCATTACTCACATATTTACATCATTAATGTGGATGTTGATGTAGCATAAAAAATCGTATATAAATACCATTTCTCATCATGCAAAGGCACATTTCGTCATGGCTCAAGTTTGGCTCAAAGTTGACGTGAAGAGCACGACTTATGTTCACATACTACAACAGACAAGATGCAACAATGTTTTATGGTTCATCTCAAAATCATTTCAACCAAATGTAAACTATGAGAATTCAGAGACTAAGTATTTCTTACTAATCCTAACAGTATGCAACAGTTCCTTGTCCTTCGTCTAGCACGCACAGACCCCCCCCCCCTTCCCCTTCGTCTTCTTACGTCACATTACCTCGCCTTAATTAATACAACGGCTGCGTATTTTTTGTTAAGACTCCCCAGACATACGGGAGCAATCCTTGCACTGCACACTATACACACACCATGGCTCTACATCTAGTACTCGCATAACTAACACTTGACCACGGACAAGGGTTAACTATGCCAATCATGTTACAATTGCTTGCTTATTCCCACCATTAACATGATATTCGTATCACCCAGCCACCTGATTTTACCTTTGCTTTCCTTTTTTATCATCACATCAAACCACCACCCCCACCACCCCCCCCCCACTCCCACCTCCTCCACCTCCCCATCACCACCACTACAATCAGCACCGTCGCCGCCGCCGCTACGGCCACCACCACCAGACACGTGAAAAGAGTTAAAATAAGGACATATCCACACAGATTTCATCAGGCCACAGCTGCCGCCTTCAACAGGGTTTCTGTTATAACTGTGGCAACCCGGGCTAGCTACGTTCACGAGCTGCATGGTGTAAGGGGGGAAGGTATCAAGGGAAGAAATGAATATAAGGAGAGCGAGGATAAAAGGATGGCCCAAATCGGGTATTAAGAGTCAAAATCGGTGTTATCGTAAAAAAAATCGGTACGTCATAAGTAAGGAGTCAAAATCAGTGTGATATAAAAGGGATGGTTAACAGTAAGGTATATGTATAAAATAAGCATAACAAATACACCGGATCTATAATTTTTCGTGTACACAATTGTACATAAATTATAAATTCAAATGTAGCACATCTATTAACTCTATACAGTACTGTATATCTACTTATGTACACAAACGTGAATACTTTCATCTTCCCTAGTAACCCATCTCCACGTCCATTTGTCTACTGCCTAACTCGCTACTTCGTTTCGTCTAACTTAATGTTGCCTGTCAACCAGGAAAGTTACTTAAGTTCCTTTCGAATATATCTGTTGCTGCGTCATCTTGAATTTATTATACAAATTTAGGTGTGGGATAGATAATTTACTTGGGTATTTTTTCAGAAGGTAGATGTTGAATCCATGTCTTAGTAATGTATCCACTAGTAACTTACATTCCCTTTTGAAAACTTCGTATTTAGCACAAACTCGACTATTTTATTTATTTATTTATTTTTTTATTGCCTCCCCCCCTACATCCCTGTGTAAGATGAAGCGCAGAAGCGTTTACAGCACCCAACAGGGAAGCATGCTAAGTTCATGCTTGCCTTATGTCTCATGAGTTAAGGGCGTAGAAGCCTGAAGAGTCAAGGGCGTAGAAGCCTGAAGAGTCAATGGTTTATCTCTAAGCAAGTTATTGGAAGCTCCAACAACTTGTCCCTGAATACGAATTCGCAACTTTCGATTTACAGCAGGTACCTACTTTGCTGCTAGGTGAACAGGGACCAAGGGGACTAGGAAGAGTGTCCAAACAACTTCCGCCGGCCCGGGAATAGAACCCGTGACATTTTGCTTTGCAAGGTAAGAGCGGTACCGCTCTAAAACTCGACTATACTGAATAAGGTGAGATATGTAATCCGCCATAACTTTGTTTTCTTGGAAGTTTTCCGCATATAACAGGGTGGATAGGTGGGAGCCAAGGTACTGGAAGTCGGAAACATTAGAGAGGGTAGTACCGTAACTACCATTAAGCTGGATGGATGGTGGAGGTGTGGTTGAACCAGGGGGCAGATTGAAAGAGAATCTGAGTCTTAACCTCATTCACATCAAGGCCGAAGTGTGCATACGCATCTGCTTAGGTGTTCAGGATCTCTTGTAGATCACGTTCAGTGTGAGCGACAAGGGTGAGGTCACCTGCATACTGAAGTTCAGTGATGGAAGGTGCCGAAACCTTTGTTCCTGACTGGAGTCATCTTATGTTGAAAAGTCCCTTCAACCGGTACTAGGCGTCCACCCCGGCGGCTAAGGAAGGCAACCAAGAAAACGGAAAAGAGAGTTAGTCCCGGTACACATATTGCTTTACCCCCGTGTGGATGGGAAAAATCGCAGACTGGATGCTACTGCGCAGGGACACTGCCGTTCATGCCATCGTGGAATTGCCTCACAATGGCAATGAATTTTGGTGGGCAGCCAAAACGACTGAGGGTACACCAAAGGGCTTCCCTGTTGACCGAGTCCAAGGTCTTGGTAAGGTCAATTATGGCCATGTACAGGTCCTGACGCTGTTCTCTGCATTTTTCCTGTAACTGGCAGGCAGCAAAGACCATGTCAGTGGTGTCATGTGATGGTTCAAATCAAAATTGAGATTCTGTGAGGAAGTTTTCTGCCTCAGGAAGTATTCTGTTTAGGTCTTTAGGAGGACTCGGGCGATAATCTTGTCATATACAGACGCCAGCGAGATCCCGAGGTAGTTGCCACAGTCAGACCGGTCTCCCTTGTTGTTATAAATATCGACGATCCAGGCGTCTTTAAAATCTTGGGGATTTCCTCTTTCTCGCAAATATTTTCCAGGAAAGTGTGGATATGGCTGGAAAGCAGAGGTCCTCCTGCTTTATATCCCTCGGCTGGGATTCCATCAGGCCCTCTAGCTTTGCTATTTTTTTAATTTGCTTTATGGCAGTAGCTACCTCATTTAGGGATGGAGGATAGCTGAGATGGGTCAGCTCTGGGTGCTGAGGAACCCGCTGGGTAGTCTGACATCATATCGGTGTTTCAGTTGAGCAGCGAATGGGAGTGCTCTTTCTAGCATTGACGAATACCTTCTTCGTTTTTAGTTAGGGAGTTACCATCGGATGAACAAATGCAAATGTTTGCATTTCACATGATTTACTTTTCTACCATTCGTTCATTAGTCTGAGAAGTTCGTGCTGGACTGCCCCTTTCTTCTCGTGGAAGGTATCAGCTTTGGTCCGAGACTTAGGGTTGTTCTGACAGTCAGTGAGAGAGCACGTTCACTATTAACAAGTACTTCAGTTTCAGGGTCTTTTTCATCAAACCAACCTTAGTGTTTTCCTCTGATATGGCCGAGGGTCTCGTTGCAGGTTTTTGTGATGACAGCTTTGATGGGACCCATTCTCCACTGGAATTTTGGTTGTTTGTTGTTGGGTTGTTTATCAGGCCCTCGTTGAGCTGCTCTCTGAAAGCATGTGCTACCGCTGGATCTTCCAGTGGCTTGGTGTTAAAGCCTCTTCTGGTGGCTTGTTGCTTTCGCCGTTTTGGGGCGACGTGAATGGGTAGTTTGAATCTTGGGTGGATTCTCTCTGCAGCAGGCTTACCCTTCCAGAAGAATGAATAGCTAGACTTCGTTTTGGGAGTAGACTCTCGTCTGGGAGCCGAGACTCACTAATGGCTGCTATGTCGATGTTATACCTAGACAGCTCTTCTACCATAAGGCCGGTTCTTCCTTCAGGACGGGCATTTGTGCCAGTATCTAGAAGGGTCCTGAAATTCCATGCAGTGACCATAAGTGGTTGTGTAGTTTGTTTTGTTTTTGCTTTGATCTGTGATTATGATTATACTTTTGACTGCATTAAAATTACCTTACTGGGTGTGGTTACCCAGACCGTTTTTATTTTTGTTTTTAGGCGTGCTATGTATAGGGGTTTTGATAATGATGAAAAGTAAGATGAGTTGGATGATAGTTTTACCCGAGTTGATTTATGTAGTGAGGCAGGAGCGCTGGCTGCGACCACACATTTTGGCTCTCCCTTTTCCGGATCTAGTGCACTTGCCATATATGAACCTCAAGATATCACCTTAGGAGGTGACAATATTAACACATCCATATCAGTATAGGCTCCAACTAGCTTGATTAAAACTGTCAACTTGAGAGAATGGGTACCTGCGCAGAAGAGCTCCTTACTGCCTGCGCCGTGCACAGCATACCTAAGTTAGATTCAGGTGGTCATTCTTCCTGGCCTCACTGCTGTAGCTAGATGTTTCCAGACTCTTCTCCTGCTTCACTTTCTTTGCATTATGATCTGTGTCTTTTGTTCTTCACACCATATGTGCGTTTTTTAGTCAGCAGTTTGCCAAGATGTTTTCTTTTCTTAGTTATTTAGGAGTGTTGTTTCACTGGTTCGGGTTGTTTGGGCTTGTGTAGGTGCCCTCCTGGTTTCGGCCATTTCAGGCTCTTTGCTTTTCCCTGTTTATGTGTTTTAGCCCACCCCCCCCCCTTTTTCCCCACCTTTATAGCTTCTTGTGTGGTGCTTCACGTCAAGGGTTTCGCTTCTATATTTGGTTTTCTCCACCACTTTTTCCACCCTCTGTTTGTGTTTTTTCTCGTCCAGGCCCAGCACCGAGTCTTTACTCAGTTTCATTGTCTGGCTCGGGTTTTGGTGGCAGAGACAGACGTCTGTAGTTCCTTCTTCTTTCCCACTCTATTGTTTTATTTCTCCTATTTGTTTTTTCATCCCCAGCTCCAGAAGGTGCCTTGCTCAGCCTGTTCAGCCTACGCCCAGTGCGTTGACGACGACAGGTTTGACCTGAGTCGCTATACGGTGTGCTCTGAGTGGGTGGCAGGGCTTCTCTGCGACGCCGACAGAGATTTGGACACCTCCCACATTTTCTGGCAACAGTTTCAGCACCGCTAGGCGGCAGCCTCTAGTTCTGCCAAATACCAGGGCTCCCTCCTTTGGGGAGACCAGGATCTCTGTTCTCAGTTGAAGATATGCTGCCACTGAGGCCCCTCGGGTAGAGACCACTCAACTGAGGAACCCAGGCCGAGCTCCCCTCCTCAGGCTTCTCAGTCGGCCACCGGGGATCCCACATCTCCCCGCCCTGGGGCTTCGGGCTCTCCACAGCTCTCCTCCTTGCCCTTCCGGGAGTCGAGTGCTCACTCCTCCTCCAGTCGCCACCGTCAAAGCTCCAGGAGTCCCGCTAGTCCTTCTACAACAGGCACCACCGCCCCAGGTCGCTAAGGACAGCGGCCAATGGAAAGCAGGCTCGCTATGAGGAAACGGCGGTCTTCAAACCCCGTGACTCAACGTGGGCCCCAGCTCTGTTGTCCCGGCAGCCCAGGGTGTCCTTGGAGAGGCGGTCCTCACCCCCTCTGGACCTCCACCTTCACCAGCCCTCACCAGGTGGCTCGGCTAGGACGGACCCTTCTCCATACCGACCTCCTATGGCTCCCTCCCACCGGGCCAGGCGACCTTCCACGGCGTTGCCAGGGAGGACGGCCCCTCTACCTCCTCCATCGCTCCATTGAGGCCGGCCCCAGACCCTCCTGACGTCTCAGCCGGAGACGCTAGTCCGCTGGGGGTAGTGCGCCCACCCTCCCAGCCTTGTCGCGGGAGATGTTGGAGGCTCTGTCTTCCTGGTTCCGGGCGCAGCAGCTGCAGCATCAGCAGGCCCAGGCCACCTCCAACCAACCTCCCAGGAACCATCCGGTGTTTTCGGAGTCGGGTTCCGAGCCAAGGAGGGCCAGGTCTTCACAGGGGCTGCCTGACTATTCTGACTCGGACCAGGGGCCGGTCTTAGCTATATCAGTTCTGACAAGGGCCTGGCCTTAGTCAGGAGAGGGAAACTTCCTCACACTTTCGGACGCCACCCTCTCTTTTAAGACACCTGATGGCATCATCAGCCAGGGGTGTACAAGTGGGCTCGGGTCCCACGGGACTGGTTTGTGCACTGGCACCAGGTGAGACCGAACATCTTATCGGTATTGAAGTGGAGAAGGACATAGTTTCCTCTTCCCGGTTCCGACCTAGAAGTCGGACGACGGGCGGACAACTAAGTTAGGGGTACTTTGAGTTCCGGCAGCTCCACCTGTTGAGAAGGGAGATGGTCCCAGCCCTTTTAGGAACGTCCCCGGTCGCGACCATGGACACCTTCGACTCTCTGGCCTACTCTTGCGTGCTTACCGAGTGGCAACGCTACAGGACGGTAGGAGGTGTGCCCGGGCAGCCGTCCAGGCCCTCTTTCCATGGGAGGTGGGCCTGGAGTTCCAGTCGCTCTGGACGGTGCCGGCTGGAAGGAACAATTCCCCCATCACCTCCCCTTCTCCGGCCCCTTTAGTCTTATCCTCCCAAGATGACTGGGTGCCAGACGAGTTGGTGGAGTTCCTGTGGGCTTCGAAATTAACCCAGTCCTCTTTCCCATGGCAGGCCTTCTCAGGTAGCCCAGACCACCCTGACCAAGGACGCCATGTAGAGGCAGGACTGGAACGACTCGGCGCCGGGTTGAAGGCACTGGCCGACAATCCTAACTCCCAACACCCAGACTCGGCACTACTCCTTCAGTCCTCTGAACTATATTGATAACCTAGCCAACCTAGCCTGAGGGCCACTAGCCTTATGTTGTCTGTTTTGCCTATGTTCTTGTTCCTATGAAGGTTCCTACCAGGACATTGATTAATCTGATATCTGTCTCACTCCAGGATCCATTCACCATCCGACCATCAAAGGACCGCCTACTACAAAAGGCCCTCTTCCTATTAGCGCTCGCCACGGTTTTCAGGTCCTCCATGCTCAAGGCACTCACGAGGTTCGACCATTGGACCTCCTTCGCCCAAGGAGATTCTGCAGTGTCCCTGACACCTTCTCCCACCTCCTTGGCAAAAAATGAGTGGGACAACCACAGGCTACAGCCAGTAGCTGTTCCAGCATGGAAGGTGGAGGGCGAGCACCACGAACTCTGCCCTGTCGGGATCCTCTGCCATTACCTCTCCACTACGGCCGATCACACCACCAGCCAGTATCATCTCTTTGTTCATCCTATGTCGGTCCACCCGCTGTCAGTCAGGGGATTGGCAGATAGGTTGTGGAAGGTTATAGAGGAGGCTGACTCTGGGATGGTCCCATGTCCCTACGACGTACAGGGTGTAGCGGCTCCACTGGCCTTCCTGAGGACCCACTCCTTCTCACAGTTCCGGGAGGGGATCAGTGGAAATCGAAATCCTGTTTCATAGTAAGATACCTGTCTCACCAGGTGTCATACGCACCCTGCGTGGCAATGGGTCTCACCCCTCGACCCACAGACACTTGAAAATACAAATTAATGTAATTTAATGTAAGGGTAAATAAATTAAAATGGTCCTTCGCAAGCTCACTGCTTCCCTTACATCATAGCATCCTCCTTCCTGTGGAATATAGCAAGTGCACTAGCGAAGCTCACCTCACTAAAATAGGGGCTTTGAAGCTTGCTGAAAAGCTTATTTTTTGGTGAGTGAGTGAAGCTAGTGCATGCACTTATCCTGTCCTTCCTTCGGCTCCACCCCTCTGCTATTCCTGATGTAAGTTTTGGAAAGTAATGACCAGCTAAATCTAATTCAAGTATACTGTGCACGGCAAAGGCAGTAAGGAGCTCTTCTGCAGGTACCCATTCTCTCAAGTTTAAAGTTTTTTTCAAGCCAGTAGCAGCCTATATTGATTTAGATGTGTTAATATTGGCCTTGTCACCTCCTAGGGTGATATCTTGAGGTCTGATTTAGGAAGTGCACTAGCTTCGCTCACTCACCAACAATAGGCTTTTCAGCAAACTTCAAAGCCCCTATATTTGTCTAGTCGTAAACACCACGAGTCCTTATCTCCGGCACTTAGGAGTCGCCAACACAGTAACCACAGTGTATGTAAACACCGCGGTGGTCCTTGTCACTGTGTGTGTATATGTGTGTGTGTTAACTCGCCACTTGTTAAAGTCATTAGTCTTACACATTTAAAAATATCGATTTAAATACTGCACAAGTAGGCGTCATTATTACTACTCAAACACCCCCCAAGTGCTGATTTGTGTCACATGCTCGAAGTTCAATGTCAATATTGCTAAAAAAAATTATTGAAGCATTTGCAGTCAATTCTGACTGTCATCCTTTTCACTTAATAAACAGTAAGAGACTTATGCATATGAAAGAAGAAACATAGAGTAACTCGGCCGACAGTGTACAGAATAGCCAAGCAGAATATTCCTTGCTTCATGTAGTGGTGAGTAACATTATTTAGTCAAGTACACGAGAGGGTGTATATCTGCCTCACACCTGAGCAGCTTTATATTACAGGTAAGATGGACAGCTTGTACCAATAGACAGTTCCAGAACCTTCAAGTTCGGGGAATGAATTATGAGGCTAAATATTAATTGGTTTTACTTGGTTAATGATAGGAGTTCCCTGTATGCTCAATGCTTACAGAAACGTAGAATATATGTAAGCATAACACACAGATTTCAGCAAGTATAGAGTGAATTAAATTATCTCTCATGTCTGGACTAAATTATCAGAGGAATTATTATTATTTTTTTTTTTTACGGGGATCAGCCCAGCCGGGCAAAGATTACTGACCTACATCAGGGCCTGGCGGGCGAAAATGTACTACTACTACTTTTTTTTTATGGCCTCCATCCTCCCCTAATAACCACACCTTCGCCGCTATTTTATTACCTTAAAATTAAACATCCTAATGCATAAGTAGCTATCCTAGCTGTGTTGAGTTAGTTGAGCCTCAGATCTATGCGGCATTCAGTGACTGTTGCCTCATAGTCATTATCTGCAACTGTTGTCGGCTTTGGGGCCGATGCTCTCATTCCCCTAAGGCAGAGAAAAGCCGACCTAAGGAGAGGGAAGGACAGTCGATATCTCATCCAGGCTGTAACATAACTTTTTGGCTGCTGCTTCTGTTCAGATAGCACCTCCGCGAGTCTGGTGTAGAAGCATCTTGCACTTGGTCCGATCCCGCCAGAGATTGTGAACACTAGAGGAGTGAAGCTGCCTTGATCAACGTTCTGAATTATCTCCCCTATGCCATTATCTTGTCGTTCTCGTTCCTCCTGTGTGCAGCATCGAGAGCTAAGTTACGGTGACATGCGGCCATGGGATCAAAAATCCTGATGTCGAAGAAAACTCGCTGTCCCCGCGTTGGATGTGTTTGAAGTCCTCTGTTGGAAATTCTCACCGTCCAATAGAAGGAGGGACTACTACTACTACTACTACTAATGCATCTTTTTTTCTTTCTTTATTACGTGGCCTCAAGCCTCCCCCAATAGCCACACCTTCGCCGCCATTTTATTACCTTAATATTAAATATCCTAATACATAAGTAGCTATCCTATCTGTGTTAAATTAGTTGAGCCGCAGATCTATGCGGCATTCAGTGACTGTAGCCTCATAGTCAATATCAGCAGCAGTTGTCGGCATTGGGGCATAAGCTCTCGTTCCCCTGAGGCAGAGCAAAGCCGACCGAAGGAGAGAGAAAGACAGTCGACATCTCATCCAGGCTGTAACATAACTTCTGGGCTGCTGCTTCTGTCCAGAGATCACCTCCGCGAGTCTGGCATAGAAACATCTTGTACTTGGTCCCATCCCACCAGAGGTTGTGAACACTAGAGGAGTGAAGCTGCCTTGATCAATGTCTTTAATTCTCTCCCCAGATGCCCTTATCTTGTCTTTCTCGTTCCTCCTGTGTGCAGCATCGAGAGCTAGGTTACGGTGACATGCGGCCATGGGATCAAAAATCCTGATGTCGAAGAAAACTCTCTGTCCCCGCGTCCAGAATCCTCGAGCACTGACGTCAACACGAGCTTCGTTAGATGTGTTTGAGGTCCTATGTTGGAAGATCTCACCATCCAAAGGAAGGAGGGTCGGTTGTACCATGACATCCCGGCAGATTTCCTTCAACATATTTGTCTGTGAGGTCCCTTACTTCGTCAATGCCTCAGCATATGAAGCCCCCTTTCTTGCACACCATGGCGTGATCGCCGTCATAGGAAGAGCCACATACGCATTGGGAGGGCAAACCTTCTACTGGCCGACCATACCTTAGAGCAATGGCATCTGTAAATTCTTGTTTATTGAGACTGAACCCATTTGCCCTTATCGGTAACGTAGTTAACCAGTTCGAGGCGCCCACCTCCTGCACTATAGCTACTTTTTTTTTTAATTTTCTGGTACCTGCAGAAACAGTTGCTGCAGCTTATCATTTTGGCAGAGCTGTCATTCTGTCGTAATGGACCTACGAATCTTGTTTACTTCACTGGTATCCACCTCCCCTGTTGCGTTCTGGGCTATTATGTGGTCTGTGAGGGCTGCCGTGAGCTGAAGTGCATTTTCATGTTCGGTGGCTGCAATCTCCTCGGGATTGATTAGTCCCATCCCTTCCAGTCTTGATGGAAGTGCAAGCTGTGATCTTTCTGCTGGGGTTAAGTGAGGGTGCTTCACTAATTTGGGGATGAAATTGACACTAATGGCTTCTTCCAGAGGGTGGAGGAGGGGTCCGATATCAGGGATAGTACGCATCAGGTAGTTCCAACGATGCTTGACTCCATGGGTGAATGCAGCAAAAGCAGCATGTGGCTCTGTGTTTGCAATCTCAGACAGAGCTTGGATTTCACTAACCCACTCATTCACCTTTCCCGCTACTTACTCGGTCTTGAAGTCCGTAGTGCCAATTACTGCGCCTAGATGTCTTTGACTGTCCTTAGTTATTTTGACCTCTCTTCCGCCAAACACCTCCAATGTCCGTTCATGATGTTCTGGCTTCATGATGAGGAAGGACTTGCTGGCGTTTGGGTGGTACCCTATTTGTGGACCTCGGGATGTTACCAAGTCCCACCACTTTTGATGTCCTCCAATTTTCCTGCTCCTGTAAGGTCACCGGCATACGCCACTTGTTTGACCCAAGTTGTTTCAAATTTTATTTCTTGTTGGAGCACTGATAGGCTTATTGCATACATTGCCATTGCAACAGGGTCCCCCTGTGTTGTTCCCTCGGTTGAATGTAAGATGGTATCACCTCTTAGAGCCTTGTTGTTTACTATATAGAGGTCTGATGAATTCCTATACGAGTTTTCAACATACATTGCAAAGCTTGGACACTTGATCTTGATGTTGTACAGTGCAGCCTTGCGGTTAAGTATGTTGAATGCGTTTGAAGCGTCCACCAGGAGAACGGCCTCACAATCACGCTGCTCAAATATCAATCTCATGGCGTGAATGGCGGCCTCCCCACCAGCCTGGTGGCCAGCACACATTTGTAGGTTCCCTGCTGCTGCCCTGACATCATCCTTTACCACCTCCATTATGCATTTTCCGATGATCCGCCTCAGCACTTCCCCCACCCCTATAGGCTTACATCCTGGCTTCTTTTCCAGAGGAATGAGGCGGCAGGCCGTCAGGGCCTGGAGGTGATGGCAGCAAGAGGATGCAAGCTTTCTTGCAAGGGCCAATCTTGTTTGTGCTGAGGATGACTCTCCAACCGTTTGCATCCAGACCTGAAGGGCCGGCTCCTCCTCGAGTCTTCAGTCCCTTTTTCCACACCATCTCTCCTGTTATTTTCTCGAACAGGACAGCGTTTTTTGGGATATAGTCACCCTCGAACCTGATGCCTTCTTCATCACTTGCAGGGGGATGTTTATCTTTCAGTAGTTTTATTGTATCTCTGTTTATTGGCATAACCCCACCGGAGGATTCCTCTGTGAGAGATCTTACCGCCAGAGACACTTTTCCCACACACATTTTGTTTCCAAATTTTCTTGCCACGTCATCGGTGTTTTGCTTTCCGTCACCCGTAATTTTTAGTCTCTCCTGCAGTGTTCTTGCTTCACATAAGAGATCATCAAGGGCCCCAGTCTGCCACATTGCCAATCATCTCTTCATTGCTGCCACATTCTACTACTACTACTACTACTACAAATAATAATAATAATAATAATAATAATAATAATAATAATAATAATAATAATAATAATAATAATAATAATAATAATAATAATAATAATAATAATAATAATAATAATAATAATAATAAGAAAGAGAACCATAAAGAAAAAAAAATCAAAAGTGAGAAACATATGTATGTTGTGTTGTCAATAGTACGAGAAACAATTGAGACCCTACAATTAAGTGTAAATGAGGCAGAAAGTCAGTTCAGCAACCTGGGACTTGGTCACAATTATTGTGATATCATATGGCAGCAGGATCTACCATTAGACAAAACATTATGCTTCCAATATCTTTCCAGGCGGTGGTATCTCCCTGTTTGGCAGCTGCCTACTACCTACTACCTAATGTTTGGAGGTATGGTACAGTATATCCCTGGTGAAAGTATGGACGATATACCCAGGCAGGACATGATGGCGAGGATAAAAGACTGAACATTAAACTTACACCTGGAGGATTTAATCTACTTACGGATTGCCCAAAATTAAATACGGTAAATCAGTGTAAAGGAGTGGGCTTTTTACCAGCTCATCACCAGAACGTAACCTGTCACGGAAAATAATCCTTCAAAGGTCACTCAAACAACTATTCACAAATATAAACCTTCCTTTGTTTCATCTTTATAACTATGGTCTTTGTATCAGGTTTATTTTGGATTTCTTTGTCAGTTTATTTTTAATTAATAATCCTAAAAATAATTGAAGTAGGAACTAGATCAATATGACATACTGATGTGATGTGAGTACACACACACACACACACACACACACACACACACACACACACACACACACAGAATCCGGCGCTGCAGCAAGAGACACTAACTCTCTAACACACACACACTATCATTCCAACATAGGACACCAACACACTACCAGTCAGCCACTTTATCACGGCCACAGGCAACTATCAGAGAGAGAGAAGATGGTGATGAATCGTCTCTATCAGGTACTGTACATTGTATAGGGGTGAAGAATTACTCACATAGGGGCTTCTAAATTAATCTTTCAGAGCTTGTGTGTGTAGATGTAAGTCGTCAGGGAGACTCACAGAGGAAGTAGAAACTCATGTAGAAGATTAATCACGATCATTTGTAGTGATTTACGTCTTATTTTGATATCTATGCGGAAGTCCCGGGATTGCAGGGTCATTTGGGTCCCCAATTATAATAGGGACCAGCCCAAATAGGTTCCAATCAAAACAGACTCCAATCTAACCTAACCAACCTTATCCTTACCATTAGGACTAGGGACACTAGGACTGACTCATACTTAGCCCAGATATTTTGTTTCGGCCCGAGTCTTAAGGATTCTTCCGTCAAACTCTCCTCTTCATAATTGGAGACAAAGTGGTTTTGTTACAGCATATTCTTAACCCCTTGAGTACGATGACATTGTTTTAAAGAGGTTAAGTAATCGTACTCAAGGGGTTAAGGTATTTGCCTGAGGGGGATAAATTATTGTATCTAAGGGGTTAAATCATCATACTCAGAGATTAGGTTATCATACTCAAGGTTATCGTACTCAAGAGGTTAAGTTATCATACTCAAGAGTTTAAGTCTTCGTACTCAAGAGGTTGTCATCGTACTCAAAGAGTCACTAACGTCATCCTGTATATTTGAAGTGTGAAGGAGTCAGATTCATTTTTGTTCCTGTAGTTAAAATAGAAAATCTGACTTAAAAACATTTGTGAATATGAACACCTGTCATCCATTATTTTTTCTGTGCCATTCGTCTAATATCAGATATTCGTGGGAGCAGACAGACGTGTATACAAAGAGACAGGAACCATTGACAAGGCTATTGATGGATAGACACCTGTCACTCAAGCACAAATGCATTGAAAATGGATATGGTAGACAAGTCCTCTACACACCAGTCAAATAAAAACAAAGAAATGGTTGACAAGTCGATAAGTAAACTAAAGTGGCTCGAAGATAAAGACGCAGAAACGGCAGATAGACAGACATAATTTTGGAGGTACTGTACAAAATGGATAATAAGCAGGACAGATATTTGAGAAGAACTTATTTTAAAGAAAGAGAATGGTACGAATAAAGGGAAAGACAAAACATGCATGGTGCCGGCTGACTATCGGAAATAAAATCTTAGGTAGCGAGTGAGGGAGAACCAGCCATGGTGAGGGAGGTGCCACGCCGCCCTGCCTGAGTGGAGACGCGTGTGACGCAACCCAAAAGTCACTTTTTTTTCTTACGTCTAGAGCACATCCGATGAAGCGCAAGTGGCAGAGAGTAAAAATAATAATATAATAGAAAAAAGGTCCATGATGATGAAGCAAAATTAAAATAAACTTAGTTGTTATTTATAGTCTCTCCCAAAAGTTATTTGAGTTTCCTATGTTTTCGTTTCTTTGTGTTTTTTTATGTAATATTTTTTCCGTCATTTCATTTTTTATTTGAGTCCACGGACACCAAAATGCATGATCATATATATATATACATATATATAATCAATAACCTCACCCTGCCAGGACTTGAACCCACGAACTTACGTGTGTGACCGGGGAACGCTACCTCTAGACCACTAAGACACCACAAGTAGTCCTAGACTTTGTTATATTTCTCACAAAGCTTGTTCATCGAGCTTATGGCGCAGTGAACCTCCACTAGGGGACTACCCGTGCCTCGTAAGTGATCAGAGTGACGTTTTACCAATCCGGGTTCGAAACACGAGGTTCCACACACACACACACACACACACACATATATATATATATATATATATATTATATATATATATATATATATATATATATATATATATATATATATATCAAGGTGCCCATAGTCATGTTTTATAGCTACGCCATAATGGACCTCGCGTGTATTACAATACTTAACCGTGTATGAGAAACAATTTTAAATATAATAAGTAAACAATGAAAAACAGTGAGGAGGTAGAGAGGAGCGGCGGCCCAGACCCTCAAATAGGTAATAATAACGACCCGTATGTAAAGTCT
Source organism: Homarus gammarus (assembly GCA_958450375.1). Lineage (NCBI taxonomy): Eukaryota > Metazoa > Arthropoda > Malacostraca > Decapoda > Nephropidae > Homarus > Homarus gammarus. The sequence continues at coordinate 640,798 of CAUDMG010003486.1, forward strand.
ATTAGCCGTCAAAATATACACCTGTCACTTCACCCTTATTTATGGAGGTCAAGTTTTTCCTCAATACACGCTATACTTTTCTCCAAATTGAACCATTAACAAGCTTAGCGTGGCCCTGGGTCCCTTTATTCTCCAACAAGTGTCCGCTAAATTATTTTTCACCATAAATGGAGAGGATAAAAACACGTGTCTTCAGCTAAATGGTATAGTCTCAGTGTAATGTCGAAACCATATCACTGCCATTCCCTGTGCCGTTGCTTAAGACCAGTAACCTCCCTTCTGCCCACACCAGGAGTTAAGGGAGAATGTTTTTGTTTGTGTTTTAACTTACGAGCTTCTGAGGATCCGGGGGTCTGGTCTGGAGTGTTGGTAATGGCTAGCGGGGGTTTGTAATTATTGGCATTAAAGTGCTGGGAGGAACCTTAATTATACAAGAGGTTGCCAATTATTCACCTCCTCTCTCTCTCTCTCTCTCTCTTTTCTTGTCGCGTTTGAACTCTTGATTTATTCTTCCTAGTTTTTTTAATTATCTCTTTCTTATTCACTTTCGTTTTGATCTTTGATAGTTTTTCTTTTCGTGTTCAATTGTTTCTCATTCTTTCGTTCTCAGTTTCGGTCTTTGTAATATTCTTCCGTTCTTCACTGTTTCTGATTTTCTTCCCGTTTTTTCTTTCTATATACTTCCTTTCTTTTGATTTGACCTTTGATTTTTTATAATTTTCTCTTTTTTATACACTGTTTTTGATGTCTTCTGTTTTGAATTTGTCTGTTACTTTTCTCATTTTAATCACTGTTTTTCATTCTTTCATTCAGTTCTATGATATTTTCCCTTTACTTCTACATGTCTCTTCATCAATCACTAACTCGTATTAATCGTATTTCTCTTTCTTCTTTTTTCCTTTCGTTCGTTTTTTGGGTTTATTTTTTGCCTTAGTCTTTACACACCATTAAGGTTCGTTTTACAGATTGTTCCTTTTGTTTCTTAAAAGTTCTCCAGCTTTGACTGTGTGTGTGTGTGTGTGTGTGTTTGTGATAGAGTATTATTTTTTTATTTGTGTGTGAGTAAATGTAAATGCTTTGACTTTGTGTTTACATATTTAAGTAATCTTTAAATGCTTTTCTGTGCTGATGCTTTTGAATTTTATAAGCTTATTTAAGTGAGAGTAATTATTTTATATTTACAGAAGTGTTTGTAAGTGATTTTATCTTAACTTTGTATGTATGTTTGTCAGTGCAGTAGTTTTGCCTCCTCTGCATGTAAACAAAATATGCAGAAAATAAAATCACCGATTCTGGTGAAATATAAGGACAGGCGTGCTGGGCGCTGGCAGGTGATGAGGAAATGCAATTGTGGAGATAGTAGATCGAGAGTCAAGGTCGAGGGGTCACGGTCACAACCTCGTGTAGGTTATGTTCAAGGCCATGTATGTGACGTGTTTGGGAAGGGGGGGAAGGTGGCGGAGAACAAGAAAGGGAGGGGAGGTAAGAGAGGAGAGGTGAAAGATGGAGGGTAGGAATGGGAGAAAAAGAGGGAGGGAAAGAAGGGATGGGAATTGAGGGAGGAGAGGGAAGTTGGAAAGAAGGAAGATGAGAGGGAAAAAGGAGGGAAATGAAGGGGAAGGGAAAAGGATAGGTGAGGAAAAAGAAGGGGAAAAGAAGGAGGGGAGGGAAAAGAGGGAGGGGGAGGAGAAAAGAGGAAGGGAAGAAAGGGAAAAGAGGGAGAGTAGGGTGGGGACTGAAGGGAGGAGAGGGAAAAGAAAGGTATTACGTTTTACTATAAATTAATTTTAGTTCATTCTATTAACTTTTCCTCACCTGAAAAAAAATCCAATAAGTTCTCTCATCTCCAGAGAGAAGAGCTTCACTAGGTCTATCAGTGGAGAAGATCTAACCAAATCATCCACAAGTGTGTTTTGTCACCACGGAGAATATTTTCAATGGTTGATTTTCTCTTTATTTTTTTTCGATGTCACCAATCCTTCTGGTTCTCTTGTTCTGTTTTTATCTATTGTTACCTTTGTCTTCTTCATTTCTTACTTAATTTTTCTTACTTTGGTGTTTTCATTTTGTTGGTTGTATTTTGTATTGCCTTTATTTTTTATTGTTTTAGCTTTTATTTTTATTTCTTCTTCTTCTTCTTCTTCTTCTTCTTCTTTCCTCCCTCTCCTTCACCACTTCTTCCCCCTCCTTATCCTTCTCCTTCACTATTTCCTTCTCCTTTCCTTCCACTCTTCCACCACGTCCTCCTCCTCCTTCTCCTCCTCCTCCTCCTTCTCACTCTCCTTCAACATCTTTCTCTTCGCCCTCTTCTTCATCTTCTTTTCGTCTTTACCTTCTCCATCTCCTCCTCCTCCTCTTTCACCCTACCGCAGCGAGCGTGTATGAAATAAACATGGTGTGGTCCACCTGTATATCCGAAGGCCGATTAGCGTCAAGTGCTCGAGAGAGTGGAGGCGAATAATCCATCGGAGGAGTTTACCAGGAATAAGTATTTAGTGAGGCCGAAGAGAAGAAGAAAACAAAATCAAAACAAAAGAAACACTTACAGATTGTTTATCATCGCCCCTTGTAGTGTTTTGTTGTTGTTAATGTAGATAATGAAAGGTGATTCGAAGGATTGGGTGATTAAATCGTACAGTAAGTGGTTGGATTTGTATGTTGTAACTCTGGCTTGGTTTGTTGTGGTGTAAAAGGAATTGTAGATGACGTGGATATTTGGATAGCCTTGGAATGGTGAGATTCATCTATTTTATCATTTGTCAGTCTTTGTGGTTGATAGAAATTCCTTTTGTCTAAATGGGTGTTTACTGTCTACATGGTTCTCTGTCTGTTTACATGGTTGTCTATCGCCTAAAAATTTTCTCTGTGTTTCTCTATAATTAATCTTCTTCTTTCTACTCAGTTTTGTGTTATATTGTTTCAAAAGATATCGTTATAATTATTTCCTCTTCTGTAGGTTCAGTTTATAAATTGTACATAAGAACGTTCACTATCACCCAGACGATGAAGTATTTTTCTCAGTATGTTAGTGAAAGTGGGTCTCATAGGAGCAGTGTGGAATATAAGACTGTACTAGGTCGCCTTCACTCACACAACAGTCAAGGACAGGAGGAGAACATTGTATTAACTCTGCCTCCCCACCACAACATTTTATTAACATCATACTAACTTTAATAAAAAGAAAAGCCTCGACCTCACTTAGTCCTTAAAAACACTCAACATATGAATGGTACTCAAACAAGAACAATGACCCCTCGTGTGGCACGACGCTATCAATTGTAAACACAATACAATTTCCTATCACGATAACACCAGCACCAAAGACCCCTCCTCCCCCACCACTCACTGTCTACACACACACACAAACATATTGATAGGCAGTCGCTAGCCTCCCTCACTGTACACAATCCACCATCAAACTATAAACAGTGACCACACGCTCCCTGACACCCACCACTTACACGCTCACCTTCCACACTCCCTCACCCTCCACACTCCCTCACCCATCCCACTCCCTCACCCTCCACACGCCCTCACCCTCCCCACTCTCTCACTCTCCACACTCCATCACCCTCCACACTTACTCACCCAGCACATTCGCCCTCACCCACAACATATACCTTAATTCACCACACTCCTTCACTCACCACACACACCTTCTCCCACTGCATACACCTTCACCCACCACATACATCCTCACCCACCGCATAGACCCTCACCCACCACATATATCCTTACCCACCGCATACACCCACACCCACTACTACTACTACTTTGCTGTCACTCGGAATAGAGTCTGGCGATCATCCAGCTATGATACAACGATAAGAGTTGGTGAGTTCTGAGGTGACCGGCAGGGTCGTTCAGAGATGTTGCACACGTGGCTACATCTAGTGCGGAAGGGGCGGCGGCAGCTTCTTTCCGGAGTTGGCGCTTGTCTGCCTCGGTTTGCAGTCGGGCTAACTCGAAAGTATTGACACCTTCTAGTGTGGTGCTCCTCCAATCGTTACGATGTAGAGTAATCGTCTCCCAGGTGAGGGGGTCGATTTGGCACTTTTTCAGGTTTGTCTTAAGACTATCCTTATACCTTTTCAGTTGCCCGCCAGCGTTGCGTTTACTGTTAGTTAGGTGACTGTAAAGTAGCTGCTTTAGCAGTTTACTGTCGTCCATGTGGGTAACATAGCCAGTCCAACGTAATTATTCATGGATAATGGTAGCTTCAATGTTTCTACTATTTGGTGTCAGCGAAAATATTGGCATTTGTTCTCTTCTCTTCCCAGCGAACTCGGAGGATGGAACGTAGACTACGTTGCTGAAAGTTTTCGAGTGCCTTGAGGTGCCTCCTGTAAGTGACCAATGTCTCGCTGCCATAGAGCAGGGTGGGGAGGACCACTGCTCTATATACGTGTAACTTTGTAGATAATTTCAGCTCCCTACAGCTGAAGACACGAGTACGGAGTCTGCCAAAGGCTTGAGATGCACATCTGATCCACCACATACATCCTCACCTACCACATACATCCTCAACCACCACATACGCTCTAACCCACCACATACATCCTCACCCACTGCATACACTGTCACCCACCAGATACATCCTCACCTACCGCATACAGCCTCAACCACCACATACGCTCTAACCCACCACATACATCCTCACCCACTGCATACATGCATACACTCTCACCCACCACATACATCCTCACCCACCACATACATCCTCACCCACTACATACGCTCTCAACCACCACATACACCCTCACCCACCGGATACACTCTCACCCACCACATTCCCCACCGACAACACTCCATTCACCCTCCACACCCCCTCACCCTCCACACATCCTCACCTTCCACTCTCTCACACTCGACACTCCCTCACCCTCCACACTCTCTCACTGTCCACACTTCCTCACCCTCCACACCCCCTCACCCTCCACACTCAATCACCCTCCACAATTCCTCACCTACCACTCTCTCACCCTCCACACCCCCTCACCCTCCACACCCCCTCACCCTCCACACATCCTCACCTTCCACTCTCTCACCCTCCACACCCCCTCACCCTCCACACTCCCTCACCCTCCACACATCCTCACCTTCCACTCTCTCACACTCGACACTCCCTCACCCTCCACACTCTCTCACTGTCCACACTTCCTCACCCTCCACACCCCCTCACCCTCCACACTCCCTCACCCTCCACACTTCCTCACCTACCACACCCCCTCACCCTCCACACCCCCTCACCCTCCACACTTCCTCACCTTCCACTCTCTCACACACCACACTGCCTCACCCTCCACACTCTCTCACCCTCCACACTTCCTCACCCTCCACACTCTCTCACCCTCCACACTCCCTCACCTTCCACACTCCCTCACCCTCCACACTTCCTCACCTTCCACTCTCTCACCCTCCACACCCCCTCACCCTCTACACTCCCTCACCTTCCACACTCCTTCACCCTCCACACTTCCTCACCTTCCACTCTCTCACCCTCCACACTCGCTCACCCTCCACACTCCCTCACCCTCTACACTCCCTCACCCTCTACACTCCCTCACCCTCTACACTCTCTCACCCTCCACACTCCCTCACCCTCCACACTCTCTCACCCTCCACACTCCCTCACCCTCCACACTCTCTAACACTCCCTCACCCTCCACACTCCCTCATCCTCCACACTCTCTCACCCTCCACACTCTCTCACCCTCCATACTCCCTCACCCTCCACACTCCCTCACCCTCCACACTCTCTCACACTCCCTCACCCTCCATACTCCCTCACCCTCCACACTCTCTCACCCTCCACACTCTCTCACACTCCCTCACCCTCCACACTCCCTCACCCTCCACACTCTCTCACCCTCCGCACTCTCTCACACTCCCTCACCCTCCATACTCCCTCACCCTCCACACTCCCTCACCATCCACACTCTCTCACACTCCCTCACCCTCCATACTCCCTCACCCTCCACACTCTCTCACCCTCCATACTCTCTCACACTCCCTCACCCTCCATACTCCCTCACCCTTCACACTCCCTCACCCTACACATTTCCTCACCCTCCACACTCCCTCACCCTCCACACTCCCTCACCCTCCACACTCTCTCACCCTCCACACTCCCTCACCCTCCACACTCCCTCACCCTCCACACTCTCTCACCCTCCACACTCTCTCACACTCCCTCACCCTCCATACTCCCTCACCCTCCACACTCTCTCACCCTCCACACTCTCTCACACTCCCTCACCCTCCATACTCCCTCACCCTCCACACTCTCTCACCCTCCACACTTCCTCACCCTCCACATTCTCTCACTATCCACACATGCATATTCAGCCTACTCACAGTGGACAGGAGTAGCCACCACTCACTCAGAGAGTTACCGTCCCTCCCATCAATCATTACTCGCGCCGTCACTCTCTTTCCCCTGTGAGTCACTTCCTCTCTAGTGGGTCCACACACACACACACACACACACACATACAATAGGCGTCTCTCTCCCCTACTCCGTCACCTCACCCTCACGTGTATTCATCCTCCCTTCTCCTCTCCTCACAACACACCAGGCAAGATGTTCCCTCACCGTCCCTCCTGAGGTGTGAAAGTCGCTTAACATTAGCATCTAAATTAAAGCCAAACACGTGTCAAGATGGAGAGCCCCGCTGTATGTACGGATGATATAGTGCTTTAGGGACTGTGTAATTGTCGACCGTTCGATGAAGAAATTCTATAGGCGAGATGTGAGGATTTGGTGAAGTGTGTGTGTGTGTGTGTATGAATGTGTGTGTGTGTGTGTGTGTGTGTGTGTGTGTGTGTGTGTGTGTGTGTGTGTGGAGGACGTTCCTTGTGCTGTAAAAGAGGATGATCTACAAGAATCAGCGTGAGGTACACATAAGGGAGTGAGAAATAGTTATTCCTCGTACGGCCTGTAGGGGTGGGTTATTTGGTTGTCCTTCGAACACTTAATTGTTGATAACTTCATAAAGACGGAGTGAAAGAAGGATATTTTGGTTATATATGTATAATAACACACACACACACACACACACACACACACACAGGATGTTCTCTCGTGGACTGAGTGAAGGAGTGAGGAGATATAACTATGGAAGCGATAGAAATGGTAGTGTGAGGAAACATAAGATATGATATAAATAAAAACCTTGACTGTGGGGGTAAGAGAGTCAACAGTTCAGGGTGATGAGAGAAGATACGGGCATGACGGTAACCGTAGCAGTGAGAGGAAAATATAAAGAGGAGAGAAGAGAAGATCCAGAGATATGCATTGTTGTGTAAAGTTGTGTTTAGCGTTATAGTATATGTCTTATTGTATTATTACCTGTTTGAAAGGTAAAGTGGCAGGATTATGTTCAGAAAAAATCACAGACGAAAATAATTAGAAGAAAATACGTAAGTAAATGAATAACTTACATGGTGAAAAAGGTAAGAAAATATAGGAAGGGATAATATGGAGGAGGGGTGAAGACATGACAAGGAAGAAGGTTAATAATCACAATAATCAAGAGAGGAAATAGCCGTGGCGGGTTGACCCTGAGGCCGAGAGAGAAATTCTGGCGGTGGGTAGTATTGTAACTCAGATGGCCAAACAGATCTGCCCACTGACTATTTCGGTGCTACAGGATGAATACAGCTCTCTCTCTCTCTCTCTCTCTCTCTCTCTCTCTCTCTCTCTCTCCCCTGGTTAGACGAGACAAGGAGAGACCCAGAAGAAGACCAATTACCAGATGGACAGATGAAGTTAGGAAGTTTGAAGGCCTTAACGGTCAGGGAAAACCCAGGAGAAAATACTGAAGAAGTGTACAGGGAGGATGTTATGTAGAAGTCGGTTCATGAAGAGAGGTGTTTTATATATATATATATATATATATATATATATATATATATATATATATATATATATATATATATATATATATACTTCATTTTTAGTCCATTAAACACCCAGTAGGTCGAGGGTTCGATTCCTTGCTGGTGAGGTCGTTGATTGTATGTTCAAAGTCCGCGTGTTTAATGGACTAAAAATGAAGTAAATATATGTACCTCGCGTTTCATACCAGCTGCATTCGGTAAAATGCTACTGACACCACGTACGAGGCACGGGCAGTTTCCCAATGAGGTTCACGGCGCCATCAGCTCGATGAACAGGCTTTGTGTGAAATATAACAGAGTCTAGAACTGCTTTTAGTGTCCTTGTGGCCTAGCCGGTAAGCGTTCCCTAGTCACACCCAGTAGGTCGAGGGTTCGATTCCTTGCTGGTGAGGTCGTTGATTGTATGTTCAAAGTCCGCGTGTTTAATGGACTAAAAATGAAGTATATATATGTACCTCGCGTTTCATACCAGCTGGATTCGGTAAAATGCTACTGACACCACATACGAGGCACGGGCAGTTTCCCAATGAGGTTCACGGCGCCATCAGCTCGATGAACAGGCTTTGTGTGAAATATAACAGAGTCTAGAACTGCTTTTAGTGTCCTTGTGGCCTAGCCGGTAAGCGTTCCCTAGTCACACCCAGTAGGTCGAGGGTTCGATTCCTTGCTGGTGAGGTCGTTGATTATATATATATATATATATATATATATATATATATATATGAGTGTGTGTCTGTGTGTGCATAATAATAGTAATAATAATAATAAACGGTTTATTAATAGAGTTGCAGCCGGTGGCTGTAAATATACAGACTTACATTTGATTTAGACATAATGATAGAATATGCGTTGAATACATTTACAGGGCTGTACAGTACATAAATCAGGCGTTGTTTATTATTTTAGCAATAGATGGGATGGTGCTATTCTTATATCTATCGGTGCGGGCTCTTATGGGCTGAATTTTGTTGTAGTGGCAGACTGCGCGAGGTGGGTGGGGGCTGCCAGTGGCAGGAGGTGGCGATGACGAGGGTGGTGCATTAGTTGGCTGCCAAACCTTTCCAGTGCTTGGTGGTGGAGGTCACTGAGGGATGGCATTTCCAGGGTGGAGAGAGAGTTGATGTAGCTGGAGTATTCTGCACCAAGCATGATTCTGCAGGCCCTTTTCTGTACCTTCTCTAGCCGACGTTGTTAGGTGGAGTTGAGAGAAGACGACCAGACTGGTGACGCATACGTTAATTTGGGGAGAATAAAGGCGTTGTAGATAGTCCTCAGCTCTGGCGTGGGTGTCCCAAATGACCTAAGTCGTCGTAGCATGTAGAGACGGTACGAGGCTGCCTTGACTGTGTTATTTACATGGGCCTTCCAGTCCAGTTTGTTGTTTATAGCTAAACCGAATAGTTTGGCAGACTGCACCAACTGGAAAGGTTAGGCACCCACTGTGACTGCTGGGGCTTGCATTGGAGTCGTGGCGGTATTGATGTGCATGACTATGGTTTTGGTGTGGCTGATGGTGACCTTGTTCTCCAAAGTCCATGCCTTTAGCCTGTCCAGGGTGCCTCGTAGCGATGAGTAGTCTGGTGAGGTGTTGTCCACTGAAACCCCCACAGTGCAGTCATCCACATACTTCCACCTGTGAGGAGTGTTCGATAGAGCGTCGTTGATCAGGATGAGGAAGCACAGTGGTCCCATCTTGGTCCCCTGGGGAACACCGCAGGTGAGGTGTTGGAATGTGGAGACCGAGCCCTGATACCTCACTGCCTGACGACGTTCACTCGAGAAATCAGTGAGCCATGAGATCAGGTTGGTGGGCAGCCCTAGTGCAATGGCCTTGTTGATAACAGTGCAGTGATCAACAAGGTCAAAGGCCTTCCTGAAGTCAACAAGGGCAACGGCTAGTGATGTTTTACGTTTCTGCATGTTTTTGTGCAGAAAATCCAGAAAGCACACTAAGCAGTGTGATGTAGAGGAGGTCCTCATAGCCGAATTGCTGGGGATCAATTGACTGATAGATTATGGCAAATGCCCATTCAAAAACAAAGTCCTCATAGAGTAGACTGGGTATGGGGGTAATGGCAACTGGCCTGAGGTCGTTAGGGGACTGTGGGGTGGTGACCCTGGGGATGGGGGTGACAAATGCGGTTTTCCATTCATTAGGGCATTTGCTTTGTCTGAGGGATGCATTAATAATAGAAGAGAGGGGGGTGGCAAGTTCGACTGCAAACTCCTTGTATTGGGAAGTCACTTGGGGTCGTGGAGCGTTTGGATATAAATTTCAGGAGTTTGTTGGCAATTTCATATGGTTGAACACTGGGAGGGGAGGAGGGGGAAGGTCAGTAAGCCGGGAGGAGAGTGAGGTCAAGACTGGGTAAAGTATGACATATGATAGCAAAATGGGTATTAATTATCTCAGCTGCCTCCTCACTAGGTAATCGTGAGATGAAGGGAAGTGTGGGAGACTGACGGTTGAGACCACAGAGATCTTTTACCTTGGAGTACCACTGACCGATGCCGACTTCCTTAAGGCCGTGCACTTTCCTGGGATAATAAGTCTTCTTGGCAGACTTGATTTCCCTGATGACCTGGTTACGTAGACTTTTGTACAGGCGGTTGTTGGTGTAGTATGCCTTGTTGCGCTGCTCAATAAGTCTTTTTATGCGGGGCGTAATCCAAGGGACATCATCGGGGTGGATCCTCAGGGGTGTCTTGGCTGGAAAGAAGTGGTGGTAGGCTTTGGTGATAGTGTGTGTGTGTATGTGTGTGTGTGTGTGTGTGTGTGTAATAATAATAATAATAATAATGATATACGGTTTATTGAAAAAGTTTGCAGCCCGAAGGCTGAAAATATACATTGGACATAAATGACTTATTACATACATTGGTGGTTTAACAAAAGCCTTCATTAGAGAAAGATGAAGGAACATACAGTGAACATACAGATTAATGTTTGCACACGTAGATCATGTGAGCTGAGGTGTTGAACAGCAGACACGTAGTGTAGTAACTCCCTCACAAATGACGTTATGAGGGGCATCACGTGGAGTAATAGTTCCCACACAGGTGGTGTTATGAGGGGCTTGATGTGGTGTAGTAATTCCCTCACAGATGGTGTTACGAGGGGCCTGATGATGTAGTAGTTACCTTACAGATAATGTATGAGGGGCCTGATGATGTAGTAATTCCCTCACAGATGGTGTTATGAGGGGCCTGATGTGGTGTAGTAATTCCATCACAGATGGTGTATGAGGGGCCTGATGTGGTGTAGTAATTCCCTCACAGATGGTGTTATGAGGAACTTCACATGATGCTGTAGCAACTAGGGGAAAGGTCACGGCAGGGTTAGCTCCGGAGGGATAATTATCAGATATGGCCAGAGCAAGGTGCGGTCTTGGGTATGAGAGTTTGGTGACCAAACTGGAGTGGTCCACTGAAGAATTGGCGAAGGTCAAGTTGGAGAACTTGAAATTAAGGGAAGAGCTGGCGATGTTAAAAGGAGAGGCTGGACGAGTAAAGCCAGTGGCTGACGAAAAATCAAGCGAGTGGAAAATTGTGAGTAGTGGGAAGACAAAGCTTTTGGTGAAGAAGCACACCAAGGATACGACAACAACGACAACAACAGCTAAGTGTACCAACCCGTTCAGTCCCTTGATAGACGAATTGGACGTTAGTACAGTTAGGGACAGGGATGACAAGGAAGGTATAAAAACTTTAATTGTTGGTGACTCACAGGTAAGGTACATGGACAGGGCCTTTTGTGGTAAAAACAAAAATAGGATGAGGGTGTGTTTGCCAGGAGCTGGGGTGGGGGATATAATTGACAGGATGGACAATATCTTGTCTGGTAATGGGAACAAACCCATTATCTGCCTCAGTGCAGGAGGCAATGATATTGGCCGGTGTAGGAGCGAGGAGCTTCTTGATAAGTTCAAGGCAGCCATAGATCGTATTAGGACTAAGGGAGGGATCCCTATCATATGCGGTGTCCTGCCTAGAAGGAGAGTTGGCAGTGAATGGTTGTCAAGGGCGGTTGGTGTTAACGACCGTCTTGACAGATATTGCAAGTCAATATCAGTCCCATTCATTGACAACTGGGACAACTTCTATGGCAGAAGGGACCTTTATGCTAGGGATGGGGTGCACCTGTCTAGGGATGGAGTAGCAACCCTGGCTGGGGCTCTAGAGGGGGCAGTTCAAAAGATATCGAAGTCTTTAAACTGCTAAGAGAACATAGGGGCACGGGGGTGGAGGAGACTGCAGTGGGAGCGGGTAAACAAGGCGAAAGATTACAGGGAAATAGTGTTAGGAATGATGACATAACTAAATTAGACAGGGAGTTTAAAACTAAATGCGGTAAGGGAAGGACTCAGAACACGACTAACTTAAATGTATATTACGCGAACAGTAGAAGTATGAGAAACAAAATGGATGATATTAGGGCCTTGGTATGTACAGAAGAAATCGATATAATTGCATTCACTGAAACATGGATCAACCTAGACACACGTGAATTACCAGTCGAATACCAAATTGCGGGTTACAAACTGTTCCATACCGATAGGCAGACCAGGAAAGGAGGCGGAGTAGCAATCTATGTTAGGGATAATCTGAAGTGTGAAATAAATAAGGAAATAAAAACTGAGAGGAATACAGAAACAATTTGGATAGAATTAAGCGACGGTCGGGAAAAATTAATCACAGGAGTAATATATAGACCCCCCAATCTTGACAGAGTCAATGAGCGACTTATCTGGGATGAAATGCGCAGGGCTTCCATACACAACAAAGTCTGTATAGTAGGCGACTTTAACCTTGGCCAAATAGATTGGACCGACCTTACGGGAAACTCAGAATCAGAGGATTTTCTCGAGACGATCCAGGACTGTTTCCTAAGTCAACATATAACCGAACCCACACGGGGTAATAATATATTGGATTTAGTTTTGTCAAACAGAGAAAACCTCATTAGCAATGTCGAGGTAGGGAACGAACTTGCAAACAGCGATCACAAAGAAATTCGATTCCAGTTAGATTTTCAGGGCAGACGTAAGGAAAATTCCACTAAAGTACCAGATTTCAGAAGGGCAAACTTTGACAGTTTAAAGAGGCAGCTAAGAGAGGGGGTGTCGCGCTTGGCCGTGAACCTGACAGATGACACCGACCTGATAACGAGATCTGAGATTGCCGAGTTCCACGACAATTTAAATAGTGAGTTACTTAATGCACAAAGGCAGAACATACCATACAAAAAACTCAGATCAAACAACAATGACCCTAAATGGATAAATAATTATTTAAAGAACATCATTGGCCAAAGGAAGGCTATAGGTAGAAGGATAAATCGTGGCGAAATTCACCTCCGGGACTATTATAGGGTATTGGCGAGTAGGGTTAAAACCGAGATAAGGAAAGCAAAGAGGAATAATGAGGTAAGGATAGCAAGGGAGGCAAAGACAAACCCCAAAGGATTCTACCAAATGTACCAAACTAAAACACGAGAAAAGATTGGACCAATACGGTCAGACTCCGGCGAGCTCACTGATAACGACGGAGAAATGAGCAATAATTTGAATAAATATTTTTCAACAGTTTTCACCAGCGAAAATTTAAACATGATACCCGAGGCACCGACTCTATTCAGAGATAGTGAAGAAAACAAATTAAGTGAGATAGTAGTGACTAGTAACGATGTTAGTAAGCAAATAGACAAACTAAAGCCTAATAAGTCACCTGGTCCCGATGAGATATTTGCCAGAGTATTAAAGGAATGTAAGGAAGAGCTTAGTATGCCCTTAGCAAAGTTGTTTAACATGTCCTTAAAAACAGGTGTAGTACCAGAATCCTGGAGGATAGCGAATGTAATACCGATCTTCAAGAAGGGGGATAGATCACTATCCTCTAACTACCGCCCAATCAGTCTAACATCAATAGTAGGCAAATTACTGGAAGCAATCATTTCAAACTCTATTCGAAATCACCTGGAGAAGCACAGATTGATCAATGATTCCCAGCATGGCTTCACAAGCGGACGTTCTTGCCTAACTAATCTATTAACATTCTTTTCATCAGTTTTCGAATCAGTGGACGAGGGGCACAATTATGATGTGGTATATCTCGACTTTAGCAAAGCCTTCGACAGAGTACCCCACGAAAGACTAATTAGAAAGGTAGAAGCTCATGGCATCAAAGGTGACATCCTTAAATGGATTAGGGGGTGGTTACAGGACAGGAAACAGCGAGTGAGCATTAACGGCACTAAGTCCCATTGGAGCAACGTCACAAGTGGAGTTCCCCAAGGCTCAGTACTTGGGCCATTATTGTTTATTATATACATAAACGACATAGATATCGGCATAGACAGCAACATAAGTAAATTTGCTGATGATACTAAAATAGGACGTGTTATCAAATCTGACGAGGACTCGGCAAAACTACAGGAGGATCTAAACAAATTTTTCGAATGGTCCGAAAAATGGCAGATGAAATTCAACATTGACAAATGTAAAGTACTCAGTATAGGGAATGTAAACAGGGAAACCAGATACCAGATGAACAACGATGCCATAGAGAAATCCGACTGCGAGAGAGATTTAGGAGTAATGATAAGTAGGAACCTTAAGCCAAGTAAACAATGTGTTTTTGCTCGTAACAAGGCTAATAAAGTACTTGGGTTCATACAAAGGAGTGTTAGTTACAAGACTAGCGAGGTCATCCTAAAACTGTATCTTGCTCTTGTGAGACCACACCTGGATTACGCAGTCCAGTTCTGGTCACCGTATTACAGAATGGATATAGAATCCTTGGAAAGAATCCAGAGGAGAATGACAAGACTAATCCCGGGTATCAGGAACCTTGAGTATAGAGACAGGTTAAAGCATCTTAATTTGCACTCCCTTGAGAGACGTAGAGCGAGGGGCGACCTGATAGAGGTGTATAAATGGAAGGCAGGGCTAAACAAAGGGGACATTACAAAGGTACTCAAATTATCCAACCAGGAGCGAACTCGTAACAATGGTTTTAAATTGGACAAATTTAGATTTAGGCGTGAAATAGGTAAACACTGGTTTGGAAACAGAGTAGTGGATGAATGGAACAAGTTACCAAATATCATCATTAACCCAAATACGCTGAATTGCTTCAAACATAGGTTGGATGCTCATATGAGCAATAGGGGTTGGGTGTAAACGGGACTGCCCAGTATGGGCCAATAGGCCCGCTGCAGTTTCCTCCATTCTTATGTTCTTATGTTCTTATGTTCACTACGTGGTGTAGTAGCATCATGGGGACACCACGTGGTCTTTTGTCACAGGACTTCACTCACTCAAGTGAGTGAGGTGTGGTCCCAGGCCTCTCTATCGTGGAGTCTCAGGGGAATTATCACTGGGTACCTGGGACCTCACTGTGTGAAGGTTAGCTTGGGTAAGACTCAACTGCCGAGTTGTTTTTCACTGACTTAAGCACTGTTCACCACTATTCAACACTGGTTCCATTCCTTTCCCAAATGAAATAGTAACTTCTGGCGAGAACGTGTTGATATTTGGGTGGGGAAGAGGGTTCAGTGAAGAAATAAGCAAATAATTGAACAACTACTTCTTATCAGTTTTCACAGAAGAAATTCGAGAGGAAATTCCAGAGGTGGAACTGATATTTAGGGGAAAGGAAGAAGAGAAATTAAAGAATATCACTATCAGAAAAGAGGATAAATAAACTAAAGAAGGCAAAATCCCCAAGGCCGGATGAAATTTTCCCTCGAGTCTTGAAAGAGTGTAGGGAACAGATTAGCGGACCCCTTGTAAATTTATTTACAAAATCATTAGACACCGGAGTTGTGCCAGACTTGTGGAAACAGGCAAACGTAGTACCCATATTCAAAAAGGGAGACAGAGCATCAGCGTCAAATTACCGGCCGATCAGTTTGACGTCAGTAGTGGGGAAATTTCTTGAATCAATTATAGCAGATAGCATCCGATCGCATTTAGAGAAAAGCAAATTAATCTACGACTCTCAACATGGGTTTACAAAGGGAAAATCTTGTCTAACAAATCTGCTGACGTTTTTTAGGAAAGTCTTCGAGGTAGTAGATAATGACGAAAATTACGATGTTATTTACTTAGATTTTAGCAAAGCATTTGACAGAATACCGCATCAGAGGCTTCTGAGAAAAATTAAGGCTCATGGTATCGAGGGGAAAGTTTTAAATTGGATAAAATCATGGCTCACCGATAGAACGCAGAGGGTCAGCGCAGATGGTGTTAAATCTGAGTGGGGCCGTGTAACCAGTGGGGTTCCCCAGCGGTCAGTACTAGGCCCACTCTTGTTCATAATCTACATAAACGATCTAGATGCTGGGATCAGCAGTGACATAAGCAAGTTTGCGGAGGACACCAAAATAGGGCGGCAGATAAATTCAGGGCAGGATGCAAATGCATTACAGGAGGATCTAAATAAACTGCAGGGGTGGTCTGAAAAATGGCAAATGAGATTCAACACCAGCAAGTGCAGTGTACTTAATATTGGAAGAACAAATACTGTCAATGTATACAGCCTTAACAACATCATCCTAGAGAAGTCGACTTGTGAAAGAGACCTAGGGGTACTTGTAAGCCCGGACCTACTGCCTAGAAAACAGTGCGTCAATGTTCAAAATAAGGCAAACAGAGTATTGGGTTTTATATCTAGAAGTGTAAGTAATAAGAGTGCAGAGGTCTTGTTGCAACTATACCTTGCGCTAGTCAGGCCGCACCTCGATTATGCGGTTCAGTTCTGATGCCCTTATTATAGAATGGATATCAATTCACTAGAGACGGTGCCGTGTAGAATGACGAAAATGATTCCGGGACTTAGAAACCTTCCATATCAGGATAGGTTAAAGAAACTAAACTTGCATTCCCTAGAAAGACGAAGAGTGCGGGGAGATATGATAGAAGTATTCAAGTGGGTGAAAGGAATCAATAAAGGGGATATAGATAAAGTTCTTATAATATCCGAGCAGGATAGGACTCGAAGCAAAAGATTTAAGTTGGATAATTTTAGGTTTAGGAGGGAGATAGGAAGGAACTGGTTCACAAATAGGGTTGTGGACGAGTGGAACAAGCTTAGCAACTATGTAGTAAGTGCTGGAACGCTGGAAAGTTTCAAAAGGAAACTGGATAGATTCATGGATGATAGAGAGTGGTAGAACTCTCGACAGGAGCTGCCATGCACAGGCCAACCGGCCTATTGCAGACTCCTTACTTTCTTATGTTCTTATGTTCTTGTGAGGGAGTTGGTATGGGCCACCATAACAGTTGACGTGGCTGCTGCTGAGCAGCGCCAGGTGCGTCTGACCCGTCTTGACCCGTCGGTAGTCAAGGATGAAGTTTGTGTGTGTGTGTGTGTGTACTATATAATTTCGTAAAATATTTTTCATTGTTAGTTTCCCTCAGTTCCTCCCTCATTTCCTCTCTCCTTCCCTCACCATCTTCCTTGTTCATTCCCCCTATCTTACCTCTTACACCATCTCCTTTTCCTTTTTCTTCCCCACTCCTTCCCTCCCTTTCTCACCTCCACCTTCACTCTCCGTGGTGTGAAAATCGCCTAACATTAGCATCTAAATTAAAGACAAACAGGTGTCGGGAGTGGCTCGATACGTGTGGGTGATCGTAGGAGGTTTTTCCCTCCCCTATATGGTGATCACCTCAGTTTAACACCCCGTTACACCCTCACAAGTTTTACATATATATAGCAACCTTTGAAAACCGCCACCAACTTCAATATCAACTTCGGAGTCTATAGAGGAAGCTTTTTTCCCCTATTGATCTTTTTTCGTGTGTGTGTGTGTGTGTGTGTGTGTGTGTGTGTGTGTGTGTGTGTGTGTGTATGTGTGTTTGTGTGTGTTTGTGTGTGTGTGTGTGTGTGTGTGTGTGTGTGTGTGTATGTGTGTGTGTGTGTGTGTGTGAGTGCGTAAGTGCGTGTATGAATGTGTGTGTGTGTGTATGTGTGTGTGTGTGTGTGTGTGTGTACCCGGCAGGTTACTCCGGTACTAACATTGGACCCATGAGGGATGGCCCCCACTGGACCTCCAGAGGGACCAGTTAGTCATAAGTGCCAGAGCTCTCCTGTGTAAAAAGGAATCATGTTCCTCTCTCTCTCTCTCTCTCTCTCTCTCTCTCTCTCTCTCTCTCTCTCTCTCTCTCTCTCTGACTTCTTTTTTGTTACAGGAAAACGAAAGCTTAGTACAGTAACATCTACCGTTTATTAGCATGTTAGGTGGTTAAGACAGGCTAATCACAGGAGTGACTATCACATTCACATGCTGACTCACATGTTCCCAAACCTGGCAAACTTCTCGATGAATTAAATGAAACCATTAAATTTCGGCCCCGCTAATTGAAACTCGCTTTAGCGGAAATCGCGGAAATTAAGGTAATTATGTTAAAGGGAGAGTTGTTTTAATTGTAAATAACTTTTTAAGGTGATAGAAGCGGCCGTCAGTATAGAGAACATGGAAGTGTGTCAGGGTAGCATCTCTAGGCGTAATTGCTTTTGCATAGAAATAAATGTTTTTATTCCCATAAGGATGAAGGAGAGAATGGGTCACCTGGCGGCCCACAATATACCTGTGTCTCCTCACAGTTTTTTTCTGTGCCTATACTGACATACACACACACATACTGTATAAGAGTACGATGAGATTTTTAGAACCACGTTTGCACAGGACGTAAACCTTTCCTTAGAGGACACAAAGTTAGAACAAGCAATGCTCCAGGTCCACCTGGGAGGAAGAAATAGAATCCACAAAGCCTCCGTGATCACACTGCCAGCATTATCGTCCTGCGAGACATCAGATGAACTGGTCAGGAGGATCGTTGCAGAGCATCTTACTGTACAGCGGTTACAGGGAGGCAGCCACCCAGGGGGAGACCATCATATCCCAAGCAGCTAAACCAAGTTCCCCAAAGGACAACAAATAAACTCACTGGGACAAAGACATCGTGGAGAGGATTGCCGGAGACGTAATGAAGAAAACATCAAATGACCTTTAAGGGTTTGTGTGCAGGCAGAGTGCCCCTCATGCCAGGGACTTTATATGGGTTACAAGAAATGCCTCCTTAATAACTCACCTCGATCTCCAGGTCCTCTTTGCTGTAATAGCTCTTCGTCTTGTGGCCCCTATCCACACTGATTGCAAGTGTATCTGCAGCAACAAGTGATCAAACCAACACGACATCCACGCCCTCGTATATGAAGCTTCTGGGTGTTGGCATGAGGTATAACAGAGTTAATGACATCATCAAAAGGAGTCTGATAACTGCGGGCTGCTCAGGACATAAAGAACCATAGATCTAAAAATCATGACAGCAAACGCCTGTTGCTACACATATGCTTCCACCTTACCGCGTATTCATATCCCTGACCAGAGTAGCTGAATAAAGCTCAAGGAAAAAACAGAAGGTAGCCAAGTATAGGAAGTTGAACCACGAATATTGTTTTGTCCCAACAGGGTTTGAAACCCTGAAAACCTGGGGCACCAATGACCAGAAGTTCCTGATTGAGCTGAATTCCAGACTTATTGAAATCACTGCTACCAGAGAGAAAATGGTTGCTGTTTAACAGGATCTCTTCCCTCACCTGAGGTACTCGGCCATGTACGTGAATAAAAAAATATATATTCTAAAAAACCAGGGAGTAGTAAGTGAAGACAATATTCACTCAGAGTTCAAGGAAAATTATCCCAATTTTCCGTGAACACATCCTGCCACACATGGTACCTCAATGAGTGGGAGGACGAGGGTAATAATGTGTGAGAGAGCGGTGGTAGCAATGTGTGGGAGAGCGGGGGTAACAATATGTGGGAGAGCGGGGGATAACAATATGTGGGAGAGCGGGGGTAATAATGTGTGGGAGAGCGTGGGTAACAATATGTGGGAGAGCGGGGGTAATAATGTGTGGGAGAGCGGGGGTAACAATATGTGGGAGAGCGGGGGTAACAATATGTGGGAGAACGGGGGTAACAATGTGTGGGAGAGCGTGGGTAACAATGTGTGGGAGAGCGTGGGTAACAATGTGTGGGAGAGCGGGGGTAACAATGTGTGGGAGAGCGTGGGTAACAATATGTGGGAGAGCGGGGGTAACAATGTGTGGGAGAGCGGGGGTAACAATATGTGGGAGAGCGTGTGTAATAATGTGTGGGAGAGCGTGGGTAACAATATGTGGGAGAGCGTGGGTAACAATATGTGGGAGAGCGGGGGTAATAATGTGTGGGAGAGCGGGGGTAACAATGTGTGGGAGAGCGTGGGTAACAATGTGTGGGAGAGCGTGGGTAACAATGTGTGGGAGAGCGGGGGTAACAATGTGTGGGAGAGCGGGGGTAATAATTTTGTGTGTGGGAGAAGCTTAGGAGAGTTTTAAGTGAGGTTGTAAGGGGAAATGAACAAATGGACAAGAGTAGGGATGAGACAGAGGTTTAGTTTATATGGGAGAGTTGAGAGGTATTTGTGAGGTTGGGTGAGAGAAACGTGCATGATGCTGCAGTACGCACACACACACACGGCAGATCTGGCGCCATGTAGCACAAGGTTCTCTCGTGTTTGGAATTCAATACGTTTGATGTGCTTGATGACTTCCTCTCACATGAAGGTCTTTGTTACACATG
The DNA here is from genome assembly GCA_958450375.1 of Homarus gammarus. Taxonomy (NCBI): domain Eukaryota; kingdom Metazoa; phylum Arthropoda; class Malacostraca; order Decapoda; family Nephropidae; genus Homarus; species Homarus gammarus. The sequence continues at coordinate 661,331 of CAUDMG010003486.1, forward strand.
AGAGAGAGAGAGAGAGAGAGAGAGAGAGAGAGAGAGAGAGAGAGAGATTAACTTGGGTAAAATAGGACTTGGTTTCTCAACGACCAAATCTGCCCCCAACCTTCCCCCACCCCTCACTACCCTTAACCCTTCCCCTGTTTACCCCAAAATAAAAAAAATACATCGTACCTTTTGAGTAAATATATTCTGTATGTAACCTCCAGTGGCTTTCTTTTACCTTTCCCCCTTTCACTCAAGCGACGCGAAGTGCCGTGCTTTCACCTACCTTCTCAGCGCCGAACTTCAGTCTATCGCACGAGGCTCAGATTCTCAAAAGACCCAACGATAGAAATTTTCCTCAAAAGTTAGATATTTACCCCCAAACAAGTGATGTGAGACGGCATCTTAGTCGCTCACTCAAGCTACCGACTCAAAGATCAAGGGACAGAATGGAGTCGAAACTGAGCCGAGACTGTACCGTAATGTGTTCTTATAGTCTCACGTCTTTAAATGGTACTTAGGAGATCGTGTTGTCATTCTTTTTAGCGAGGTCGAACGCTTTCATACTGTCTCACGTATTGTAACTTAAGATCAATTAGTATATGTGGCTATATTTCTGATATAGATATAGAGTATTGTTATAATAATAATTATTATTATTATTATTATTATTATTATTATTATTATTATTATTATTATTATTATTATTATTGTTATTATTATTATTATTATTATTATTATTATTATTGTTATTATTATTATTATTATTATTATTATTATTATTATTATTATTATTATTGTTATTATTATTATTATTATTATTATTATTATTATTAACGTTCGATTTTTTAAACCGGTACCCGTGGCAGCGTGGACTGAGCTGCTTTCACCAGGATACGTGAAGGACTTACCACTTCATCTCCTCCTAAACCGCTTAGGACTCGGGTACTCCTTCCGTCCATCCCTCTAAGTCGTCTGAGGGATATTTAAGACTTTAGCCTTTCCTCTAGAACCTTAGCTTCAGTTTAAGAACCTTAGCTATAGCTTCTTACTAACTTTAAGATAGTCTAGGAAGAGAGAGAATGGATTTCGTGAGTTCCAGCTTTTTTTTTCTCCTTAAAAGTGTAGTGTAGTGTTAATTGTTAGCCTTACTATGCCTACATCAACACACACACACACACACACACACACACACACACCAATCACCAGAAGCCATTTAGCATCCTTTACCGAATTGACAAACATAACAAAACACGGATACAAAGTCACCAAATTTATAAACCAATCATCTGGTGCCAATATCACCGATTACACAAGCATCAACCAATCAGCGCTCGCTATTCACCTGATCGATTACCCATCATCAATTACCGCCGGGCACCATTTGTGTCGGCAATCATGCAGTCGGGAAACTACGGGCCGTTCTCTTCGTTAGCCCACAATATAGACCAATCACAGGGCGAGGATTTTGATTACTAATCGCATTCAACAGATCAACTGGCGTCATCACTCATCATCGATTTAACGAGTCAATTAGGGGTGGGCCATTTGTGTCAACGATCAGATGGCCGAAATTAACAAACACACTTGGTGGCCAGATGTCACTTGGGCCTGACTGTTCTTCACCTACACATATGTGTAAATCTCCTTCCGCCGCAAAAACACAAACATACATGTACGCACACACACACACACACACACACACACACACACACACACACACTCACACTTACTCATGCAAAATACACCCAAGCCCTAATTTTTATTTCCAAACATTACTAATCACATAACAACGTAAGCCCAACAATCACTTCCTACCTATACTAGAACACACTAAAATATTCTACTTCTCTTTTTGAAGTCCATTACGGCAGACGCCCACACCTGCCACGCTCTTAATTAGGCTACGAAAACCATTTCTCACGCTTAATGTGTGAGAAAACTGCGTATGAAGGCGCATGATCAATGAGCGAGGTTAACGACACGACCAGGAACAACAAGAGTTTTTCAACGTCGCTGCATTTGCTAGGATCTCGTTAATCACACATGCGGCGGCGCGCTGTGTTCCTCTGAGAGTTGAACGTCCACACCGGCTGGGTCGTGTGTGTACTGGGTGGAGGATAAATCTTATAATATGAGTTCTATAATATCTAATGCATGTAATATAATCAAGAATACAACGAAGTCCTACACAACCACCATACCTGCCAGGCTAAAAGGAAAATGAACCTGTTATATACACCTGCTATAGTTAAATATTTAGAGTATTACACTAACTTTAAACAAGAGTGATTCATAATTTATGATAGTTGCTGTCTAGTGTAGAAACTGACCTTGTTTTCATTACCTATAGTCCTTAGCCATTTAAGCATGTTGATATTCTAAAAATATAAATAATTTACATAGTTTATATATAACTATTCAATAACTAACACACTTTATAAACGGGTAATTGAAATCCCTTAAATACGTCCTATATTACGCTTGTGGGGTATTTTTACTACATATTTCTCTTAAATACGTTTTATGTTAACCCCTCCGAAAAATTTAGTAACATAGTTCACTTTGGAATACGAGTAAGTAATTAATTTACAGAGGCGACCATCGTCCTCAACAGACAGGCACCAACACGCGATTAATTTTCAACACAAACAACAATTTAGAACTTTGACACCAGCCGACGCAGGTCCTTTAACTTTGGCAATCAAGCGTCAAAACAAACACGCTTCCTCTAACTACTACTACACTGTCGTGCTCCTACGTTAGCTGCCACCGTGTGTATGTGTAGGTAGCCATTGCTAGAGTAGGTTATCAGCACGAGGAGAACAACGTTACAACTAACTTAGTACAAGGAACTACTTAGAACTATCGCAGTAAGTTATTCACACCCACACACCTCTAACCACAAGCCATTATACAAAGAGACACACTAACACACAGACACACATACACACACACACACACACACACACATACACACACACACGCAGACACATACACTACCGCCGTCATTATCAACAACCACACAAACACCTTCATCATCATGACTACCAATCTACTCTATCACCATTACATCTAATCATATGTTGCCACGAACACGAACGATTGACAGCTACCCAGAACCTCCCACCGTACACAGCAGGACCAACACGCTCCCCTACACACGTCACAGCCACCCTCAGACAGTAGAGACACGTCACAACTAATAATAAGAGAAGAATAAGGAGACAGTGTACCGCAGGCAGTTATATTAACAATATTACCACCATCAATAACTAATGTGTCACCACCACCATTAACAACAACAAATGCGTCTCCACCACCGCCATAACACCGCCAAACACCACACTAACACTCCTACCGCCACCCCTACACCACCAACGTTAAATCGTTACCACCACTATTCCCAAACCATCAACACCCACCACCACTACCACACCATTAAAACCACTGTCACTATCATTACTCACTACCAATACCACATCACCATTCACCACTCTCACTACTATCACTCACCACCACTACCATATCACCACTACCCAACTCTGTCATAATTTTAGCTCATACATTGCAGGGGATTTTCGCTATCATCAATCTCTTTTAAATCTACCAACATCAGGCAGTAGAGGATTGATTAAAGTCTGGATAACGAAGCTCGTCAACATTTTTCGCATAAAAACCAAACTTTTTTGGCCACATAAACCCGTAATTTGCTGTTATAAAACATTAATTTTAGTCTTTAATTTAATGCAGATATGAGGAAAGAAAGTTTTTGTTTTATACGCTAGATATATACGTACGTGTGTGTGTGTGTGTGTGTGTGTGTGTGTGTGTGTGTGATATTTTCGTTGTCGCAGGTATGACACAAGAGAGGGAAAGAGGCCAGTGTACAGATATCAACAGAGGTGGAGGGGTGAGGGAGAGTCGCCTGCCACCACCATTTAGGGCGACCGTGGGCGGCTGGCTGGAGGAAGGGGCTCTGGCGGACCTTTGAGGGGGCCATAAATTTAGGAGCGTCCCCAGGGGTGGCCAGAGGGAGGCCACTCTATGGTGCTCCAAAGGCCCCTGCCATCCCCTGGGGACACACACACACACACACACACACACACACCACGCCCCCTCACTCCCTGTTCCGCTACTAAGGGTACAAGGGGAACCATTAAGTAGAACTGGGAGAAGCAGTACTATTAAGAAAAGGAGAAATGAAGGACAAGTTGTTGGGTGAAAAGAAAGAAGAGAACACAGAAGATGAATAGATACTAGAAACTACGTGAAAATGAGAACATAAATTAGTTATTTTGATACGTAAAGGAAATGGAAAGAAAAAGACCGTGAATTTATTATTTTATTAGCAAGATTTTTTCAGTACAAAATCACCAGTACAAAACGTGGACCAGTTAGCATTTACTCTGCTGTGGTAAGGATGCTATAGGAGAAAAGATGAGACACATAAATAGTAATAAAACAAAGCAGAAGGCGAGGCAGATAAACAGAGGGAGTGAAGTCCAGTGAATGAAACCGAAGCAAATCCAACTCAGTATTCTCGAGGCGGGTCTTGACCCAGCCGAGCATATAAGGCCGTACTCTTAATGCCAGCTATATTGTAGGTCTCCGTACGTGACCTTCCTTATATTTCTGCAGCCTTCCTCGTCCTTTTTTTTAATAATAAAAATAAGTATAACTCCGCATAACAGCAATATTGTTTAGAGTATTCGGTTACATATTTGTTGGTAGATTACATATACCCAAACATACAGAGGAGTATATCAAGTGCTTACAGCGATTCTCTCCATCTTACAATACAATTCAAGTCTGGAATCTTGCTCTTAGGAATCATATTATGGTTTTGCCTCCGAGTGAATTTTTTTTAATAGGTAAAACTATTCCATTTCGTAGGCCTATATCTTTATTCGGCCGAATGTAATACCGGCCACGCTGCCCCCTTGTGTACCGAAGTTTAGTCCAAATGGTCATAAATGATCTTCCCGTTTTTAAACATATATTATGAAAAGGTAATAAAAGTACAATGAGGAGCAAGATATGTTAATAAAAAAGAGCCCAACAGGTTTTTATTTTCAAGTAAGAGAAGTTCCATATGAGCTCCTCTTGTGCCTCTGCAGACAACACAGCGGTATTTAGCTCCTCCATACATTTTGTAGCGTAATATAATGAACCTCTTTAACAGCCTCACGTATCCTTCCTAACTATAATGGACCTAAAATGTAATGGTTCACATGGCCCCAAAGGAGAGAGTTGTTTTCCTAGCTTTTTGTTTCCAAAATAAATATTTAAAATCGGGAAGATCATTTATAATTACCTGGTGTGCAGTGTCCTGTATCCACATTGCCCCTGAACGTGTCTTCCGAAGTATAGAAACTACTTTCACTTTTATATATCTATTGGCCCGATTTTCTTATTACAATTATGAGATTTAAATTATTTGTTTTAAACTAGCAGCAGAGGCCCTACACTCACATTCTCAATAAAATTAATCCCTAAAATATTCTACGTGACCAGGACGACACAGGCGGACAGTCACCGTCCAAGAAGTAAGAGACCTAACTATTCTCACATCGATACAAGTTCCCCTGATCATACCAACTGATTCAGCCTAGTTAGTGACTTTGAGGAAAATGTAATTATTTCTTAAGAGGTATTTTTAGAGGTTCAAAAAGAATTTCATATTTTTTCTTTGGTGGTGGTGGTGGTGGGGGGGATTACGAGTGTATAGCAAATACTATTAGTATGTTTCTACGTTAGAAAATTATAAATGTCAACTGTGAACGCTTAACGCAAAACTCTGAAGCAATGTATAAACATGTACCTGTGTGAATCTTTGTACCATGTTTTGGGATCACCTTGAAGGTTCACAGTACAGTAGACACGACACTAATGATGATATCGTACCTGTGTGCACACTCTTAACGTCTGTTCACACGGAAGCCCCCCCAAAAAGTATCGTGTCATCTTTGAACCCAGATTTTACTCTTAAAGTTCGTATTTCATATCAGTCAAATAAAAACAAAGGAACGCATACGTGTGCGCCTTGAAGACACGCGATCTAGGTCTTCTTATCAGATATCGGACGCGACAAATACTTGAGTTGATGGAGTCGGCTGCACCGTGACCCCAGACCTTGGCCTCTATTGATTTACGTGCTCAACCTGCCATTACTCTCAGCCACACTACTAGAGTATGTGTACCTTTCTAAAACTTGGATGTCTCCACCTCATGCGAAGATAGATTTTACAAGTAACTCTACCGTCTCCAAACAGCTCAATGTGAGTTTTGTTCTTGTTTATGTTATGTTTGACAAACTTTTGACCTACTGTAAAGTTACATCTCATTATTTCTAAAGTTTTTAGAGGCAGGAGGAGAGCGGGAGATGTCGCAGAGCCGAGTTAGTGGGTGTGAAATTATTGATGTCTGCTGTACACTAACTCTAATTTACCATTTGTTCCGAAAGCCAGAACACACAAGTACTGAACAATATGGGAACAAGTTATTAACATATTATATTAAAGGTAACATAATTGTGTTTTAATAATATTAAACTTGCGACGCACTTCTTGGTGTCTGAACAACTGCAAAACAATGTATTCCTAATATTTTTTTTAAATATTTCAGGTATTACATTATATACCAGTCCTCCACGATTCACTGTTTATGCCGCATTCTTAAAAAAAGATTCACATTGTATATGTTTATTGGAAGAGATCTCCGAGGCACTTATCACCGTCGTTAAAATGAAGCAGCCAATAGGTACTCATAATTCTAGTGTACACTCCTACAGTACATCCCAAGAAGGCTGAATACAATCCATTAGTCCGGAACCCTCGTCAGCTACAAAGAAACAAAATAACACCTTTGACCTCTGGCCAGATGTTCTCACGTCTTCCTGATCAGACAAAAGGAATAATAAAAAGACTCATCCTTAAAAACAAATTAATTATAAATATATATGAAATATCAAACATATTCAAAGGATCATGAAATCTTCCCCACCTTTTTCAACAAACTCCATTTCAACGTAAACAGAATCCAGCTGCCTACCAACCAGTCTTCTCTTAATGCTAACATGAGGCCCGACACCCTCGTTGGCTGGTGACTCAACACCTTGTAGTGGCAACAACAACACAGGAAGGGCGGTACCATGCTCACGTCACGGGGCACTATAACCAACAAGTATTATATTTATTGCATATATCTAAAGCTAAATGTCCCGCTGTATGAGGAGATAGAGAGCAATAGAGACTAAGAGAAAATGAAACAAAAAGACAGAGTCATGAAAGAAGGAGTTGGAGACAATAGACTAAGAGAAAGAAACACAAAGAGATTCAGAACTGAGAAAGAAAGATACAGACTAAGACAAAGTGACAGACAGATAGAGAAAGGCATAACGAAAGAAAAAGCGAGAGAGAAAAGAAAGGGAGTTAAGGTGGTTATTATCTTAGGAGTAAATTCATGTCAACAACCAAAAATTAGTCACTATTATAATTAGAAAGAATATGTTTGGTTTTTTCCTTGTCGTGGTTGGTGGTTGTAGGGAGGAAATAAATCACCCGAGTATTAATCTGCAGGAGCCCCCCCCCCCCCCTCTTACACTGACACACGCATACACTGGTCAAGTCATGAAGTGTTGACTAAATCCATACATTCCCTACAGTCATAGTCAGCCAAGCCGTGACACATACATACAGAGTTTATACAGACAGATAGACCACTATAGGTATGAAGTGCATATACAAGCATATATGTAAATGAACACACACACACACACACACACACACACACACACACACACACACATCCCCCCCCCCACTTGCACACAAACACCTTCCCCCCACACACAATGATTACTGCTACATCAACATCAGTGCTGATTGGACTACTGGGCACCATACATAGCGCACCACCTCCCCTACACACGTCACCTCTGATACCAGCGGCACGACAGGGTATGGTAATGACAGAGGAGGAGGAGAAGTCGGCAATCTTCTGGCAGTGTGATATCGTCTTACAGGAGTTACGTAAGATTATACCCGACTGCTCTGTTTATGGTGTCGTTCTGTGTAATTTGCTACACGGAAACGCGTTCTTTATAATGTGGTAAAATTTGTTGATTGTGTCCTGATTAGAGGGATTTTGTAAAAGTGATTTTGTAATGATTAAATTTATTCTAAATTTTGTTGATTGGTGTAATTCAGTCACGCGGTTCAGTCCAGTGTGAGCTTATGTACAGTTATCTTTGTTTCCTTCGAGTGATTTAGGTTAGGTTAGGTTAGGTTAGGTAAAACTTTTTTTTTTACTACATATTTGTTAGATTCTGTTAGTTTGTTTGTTAACTAAAATTGTGTTTTCTTGTGTCCACACACTTTAATTGTTGAAAACAGTTCGCCTTGTACTATAAAAATTACCCTAAATATACCAGAGACTTTATATCTTTATTTAATTTTGTTTCACTACTTTTGTTAGTCCTTCTTGATATACAGTACACTGCAGCCATCCTCGCTGCTGACCTATCGTGCATACTTTGTTATGGACTATTGTTAGAGATGAGAAATATATAACTAAAATTCCTGTGCTTATCTAAACGAGTGTTTAGGTTTATGATTTGCTAGGAAATAGTTGAGGGCATCCAGCAGTAAAGTTTACTGTACAAAAATTTTACTTTGAGATATTTTGTCATGGTATATTCACAGTCCCTGACGTTATTCTCAAGCTGCGTAATCAGTCATTTCATGAAACTACTGATTTATTTTTTGTGAAGTGAATAATTCACTCAGTAATTTTGCGAAATCTTGACGATTAAAAATTTCAGTCGTTTCATGGAATGACCTGCAACAAGGTGCTCCTGCTGTTCAATTAGTCGACACAAGCAATAGGTAAAACTTAGGCAATTCGCCTAATTATTAAGTCACATCCATTACGTTAAATCCTTTTTCATAATATGAAATGACGTATATTGACTGTTATCGCCGCTGGCTTCAGCTACAGTGCTGGCGTGTGATGCCATTAAATCTTTCGACCTGTGACCTCGCCAGATGTAGAAGTGTTTACAGACAAGTCCTGGCTCTGCTGAGTGGACTGTCTTAGACTGGTAGCGGTGGCTGCCCGCCCCTCCATGAGAAGATCGCCCTCTCTAGTGATGCTGTGAAGACCAGCCTTGTGTCCGAGAATTTGTGCTGGGACGATTTACGCAATACTGTTTTCTCTTGGAACACCATACTGATCTGCATTGACCCGCACTTGTAAGTACAGCCTAAGTGATGACATACCCCTCGGTACTGAAATATTGTTGAATAATTACGCCAACTCGTTTCTGCCTAACCTGGAATAATAAGACAATGCAGAGTGAAGCGAAGCTAAGATTAATAGAGTTATGAACTTTGTGTTATGTCAGTATGTTTAATAAATTGTAATTAAGATAAAATTTGTGAGGCTAACTAATTATGTATCAGATGGATCGCCTTGTAATATTATGAACGCCTTCTCCTCTGCAGGTTTTGACCACATCAATAAATATTGAATGCGTCAAAAGACGGGTTTCAATCATTCCCTTCGACTTCCCCGTAACCTGGACGTCCTTAACTAAGGCGTTTACATTGACGGTAAAAAATTTATAAAACAAATAAAGACGAATACTTTTAAAAATAGCTACGTCTGCGTAACAAAATTATTTGACAAAAGTTATCGAAATAAATGAATGAAGTTTTAAATTTATTTTACAAAAATTAAATTTTATTAATTTGTAGGAGAATTTCTGTCACATAATCTGATTAACCAGATGTTTTTGTATATATATACACACACAAACACACACACTCAAATATATATATATATTGTTCTAGGACATTTCATCACCGAACAATTCATAACATGTTAATTTAAACCTAACCTAACCTATCCTAACCTAACCTAACCTAACCTAACCAAACCTAACCTAACCTATTCTAATCTAAACTAAGCTAACTATATCTTCAGTGCCTAAAAAAACAAAACATTATTATCTAAATTTAATAAATATAACACGGTAATCACTACACTGGAAACGAAATTTCGTTACGAGTGTAGTGATCAGATTAGGTTAGGTTAGGTTAGGTTAGGTTTAAACTTAGCCGGTTAGGTTAGGTTTAGGTTAGGCAATATCGGATTAGGTTTGGTTATTAGGTTAGATTAGGTTTAAACTTAACCGGTTAGGTTAGGTTAAGTTACGTTAGATCAATGATTAGATTAGGTTAGGTTAGGTTTAAACTTAACCGGTTACGAATTGTTCGGTGATGAAATGTCCTAGAACAATATTTATCACGTCTAATAGTAAGTGATAGTATTTGTAAGGTAATAAGACCAATGGTGATGTATTAATATTGGCGAGATATGTCCAATATGGAGAGAGCCCGTGTTGAGGCTGGTCTTCTTGTCGGGATGTATAGTAAGATAGTCTGGACATACACTTAAATAGTTTAGACATATACTTAGATAGTCTAGACATATACTAAGATAGTCTGGACATATACTGAAATAATTTAGACATATACTTAGATAGTCTGGACATATACTAAGATAGTCTGGACATATGCTTAAATAGTTTAGACATATACTTAGATAGTCTAGACATATACTAATATAGTCTGGACATATACTGAAATAATTTAGACATATACTTAGAGAGGCTGGACATATACTAAGATAGTCTGGACATATACTGAAATAACTTAGACATATACTTTGATAGTCTGGACATATACTAAGATAGTCTAGACATATACTTAGAGAGGCTGGACATATACTAAGATAGTCTAGACATATACTAAGATAGTCTGGACATATACTGAAATAATTTAGACATATACTTAGATAGTCTGGACATATGCTTAAATAGTTTAGACATATACTTTGATAGTCTGGACATATACTAAGATAGTCTGGACATATACTGAAATAATTTAGACATATACTTTGATAGTCTGGACATATACTAAGACAGTCTAGACATATACTTAGAGAGGCTGGACATATACTAAGATAGCTTAGACATATACTAAGATAGTCTAGACTTATACTTAGATAGTCTGGACATATACTACGATAGTCAAGACATATATTAAGTTAGTCTGGACATTTAATAAGATAGTCTGGACATATACTAAGTTAGTCTGGACATATACTTAAAACAAAACAATTAATACAATAAAGTACAGGTATTTCCTACAGGCTGCAGATGAATATTCCAATATTCCTCCTAACCAGCACAGTAAAATGTTCTGGGAACGCTGTGATCAGCTCTCAGTGGAAAAGTCCAGGGCAGCTTCCTCACTTGGCGCCGGCGTTGGTGGGCGATGTCTTGCCACACAGGAGAGATGCCAGGGCACGGACGGCGGCTAGGGAGTGGAGGAAGTGGCGATCACGTGGCAGCCGTGGCAGTAGCTGGAGTAGGTGACCGGAGTTGATGGCCGAATAGTGAAGGACTGGGGAATGAGCCCACGAGCCCCAGGAACCTCAGATGAGTACACAACCAGAGTTGGAATCGAACAGCGGGATGAAGTAACAGCTGTAGTGAAGGCTGGGTAGTGGATAGGGTCTGGCGTGCGACGAGGCAGCAGAAACCTTCTCACCTCCTCTCCCCCCCCCCCCCCCCCCCAGTGGGGAAGCGAACAAGCAAGCGAGCGGCGGACAACCAACCCGCTCTTTATAGCTCTTACATTGAACATATACTAAGATAGTCTGGACACATACTAAGATAGTCTGGACATCTACTAAGACAGTTTGGATTTATAATAAGATAGTCTGGACATAGCGTATAATAAGATCGCCGGGACATATAGTAAGATGACCAAGGAAAGATAAACTCCCCTCAAAAAAAAAAGTTATTCTGAGGGTGAGGTTGAAGGCCACACAGTCAGTTGTCACGGGATTTTGGGACCGAGAGGAAGGGCTTATGGAAACTCGTCGGGTAAAAATGACATTTATTACACTATTTACATTCACAGACCAATTTTCATGTCCAAATATCTCCAATTACTTCACGCACAACTCGGCGACTATCTTGTACCCAACGTTGGCGTGTGTAAACCAGGCCTGGAGTTCCTGGTTCTCCGTGCTGTCCGGTTCAGTTGGTGGCTCACGCTGCCCTGCCGTGACCATCACCACCACCACCCAAATATGGCTCGGTTGCCAACTAATCCTGATACAATACATTAAAAGTTTTTCACCTTATACCCTATAAAACAGAATATGGCTCTTACATACTGTTTTAACAACCAAAACTAAATAACACTGATATAAAAAAACATCGTAAATCAAAACATTAGAAAACTTATATAAGTATACAGGCCGTGAAGCACCCACATTGACATTGGTCGTTCTTGGGTATTATCTAATTAGCCAATCATAGACAGCGGTGTGGGCCGACATGTGACACATACACACACACACACAGGTCCTCTAGAGACAAAAACAACAACAGTGGAGGAACAACGTCGAAGGTGATGCCCAACATATACTGTATTGGTGTGGAGGAACCTTAGAAATGGATGGATTTAGCGAGAGTTGTATGGAGCGACACTTGGTCCGGCTGTCAACAGAGTGAGAAAGTGAATACAAAAATATCTCCTTCAAGCTCCACAATTTTCCATGATTGGTAATAATTAATTTTGACTTGACTATAGCGAGGAGATGAGTGTAAATATTATACAATGAGTAAGATTAATAAAATGGTAATAACTGGAATATTTGTTTTTGCACATATGCTGATGGAGAGTGTGATTTCAGCTAGAGTTTAAAATGAAAATTGCAGTAAATACAGTACAATACAATAATTCATGGAAAACAGCAGGCTAAATGGACCTGATTTGGTATTTCTAGTTTCTGTAAAAGAATTTAAAGTAAAACTGTAACTAAATGTCTACACAATTTCTTGGCCTTGAAAAATAATTTAAGTCTGACAAACATCGTCTTCTCAAGTTCCAGCTCTGCCCGAATGCACAGTCAAACATTTCCCTGGTATGTGTGGATCACCTCAGAAAGTGAATTGATATCTTCCTCAACATGACTCTGAATTCTTTTAGATCTTTACTCGTCCCAAGACAAATCACCTGCACTGTGCCCGAGGAGCGACGTGCGGCGCCCACACTAACACAGCACCTCTTACAAGTCATCGACTTTGTTAGAAACGCATTTTTCTGTCCAGGAGAAAAATACAGTAATTTTAAGAAGGTTTAGTGCATAACACGTGTACTGAAAGTTTTAGGGGACGACGATCAGATTAGGTTGAGGAGTAAGGGTGAGGGGCGAGCACCAGACCCCACCTGCGCTCACTCCTCAACCTTCCACAATTGGGATTTATGTCCGCCTCAGAAGGATCAAGTCACCAAAGGTCAGCGGACCCGGAGATATACCGGCCACTTTAAAGGCGGAATTTTCTCTCGAAATTGCAACATCAGAAGCCATTCTTCTGAACAACACGTTGCCGAAAGGCGGAGAGATCCAAGGAATTGGTGGAGGAAGGGAATTGCCGTCTTCCTGAAAATAACGTCAAAACGTTAAGGAATTTACGAAAGGCCGCAAAATTCATCTGTATATCAGAAGAAATATATGAATAATTCGTGAGGCAATTGGTTCTGGGAGACGTACGATGGAAATTACATTTCCTGCGACACAATAAATTCAGCAGGCCTCTAGTTATCCAGTCGACATGATCAACGCAACTGTCCGATGACTGCCGGATGAGGGAACAGATCTGTTTGCTGGTGGCGGACGATTTGTCACAACCAAATTGTCGTATCTATCAAGATAAAACTGACATAGGGAAAATTACAGTAAATAAACCAAATAAAACATTATTTGTACACGACTTCGATAAATCTTCAGATTCTTGACGTGGAAATAGACTTCTACATGAAGTGACATTGTCTCACCACTCAGTGACCTCAAGCTTTATACAAGTGAAATTTGCGAGAATTTACTCTGCATGCCATTGTTTCATTTCTCCCTTAAGATCCACTACTGTATATAATAAAACAAGTAGAAGAGCAACTCACTCATCCGTCATGGAATCACCAGACTCAACCGAAACTGCTACGTTTTTTTTTTTCAATTAAGTATTGCTGGAATTATCCTGCCATCATGTGTCAAGACCACGAATGGCGCGGGGTTAAAACTGTCTGGTAGCGACGCTATGTCAAAGAGACGTCGAGGACCAGGCCACAACACTGTGAGGGTTCCTCCTCTGGGCCCCTAAATCTCGTTGCTGAAAATACTGTGGAGTTCTGCGAAGTTTCCATCAATAGACGACAGACAACAACATGAAAATCAATGATGGGAAGACCAGACAAGTGAGGTATGACTTTTGACTGATAAAGATGTCAACAACAGAGATTAATGGTGTTCCTGACTCGACCTACGTAACCCACATTCCTTAAATCAGTCACTCCCACACACCTGTCACGAGAAGCGATATAAAGAATATAAGAGATGTGGCCAGCCACTCATGAGGTACTGGAGGTGTCCAGGACGAGTCAGGAGTGTCAAGTAGTAATGGTGAGGAGCACAAGACCGAGTTTGGGTACAATAAAGTGAGATGTTTTCATCTTTTCTAATGTGTGAGAAACACCCGAAGTAAATTAAGAAAATAGCAATATATGGATCTATGGAGATATCCTTATCATGTCTTAAACTCACAGTGAACGAAGCACTAAGAAACACACGATGGAATTCACGAGTGGACTGATTGCCTCATATTTTACTCTAATGGTTGGCTGATTAATTGGTCGGTGTCAACAGAACGACCTGCAGTAAGTGTTCGTGGATGTGTGTCTTTAAGCACACGTAAACTAATAAACTACCGATGATTGTAAATGTGTCGATATCAAATCTTTTGTGCTGAATATTAAAAATATTCTTTGAAACAAAAGATTTGATAACCACACACCTACAATCATCGGTAGTTTATCAGTTATCACTTAGTTGTAGTCTAGCATATATTGGTCTAACAAAAACACACTTGAAGACACACATTTTCGAGCACTGAGGTTTTTCTGTTAGCACAGGCTAAATAATAAATCATCCACCTCACCCCATTCCCGTAACCACACCCAACATGACCACTCGCTCGCATAGGCGGACTTTTAAATTTTCGAGAAGACCAAGAGAGAGAGAGAGAGAGAGAGAGAGAGAGAGAGAGAGAGAGAGAGAGAGAGACCTATCCCATCATGGAAACATTCTGCCAATATAAACTAAATCCTTCTCTTAACAATATGGCCTCGTGTGAACGACTGCTTCTCGCATTAAGGTTTGTGTACCATGATCTTTATTCCTTTTTTGTGTGTTTATCATAGCTCTTGTTCTTCTTCACTTTTGTGTGCATAGTAGTTCAGACTTGTTCTGTCAATCAGTTAACTATCCCTTTATTTCTGTCTGGACTCTGTATTTACTGATGTATTGTTTGTGTTCTTTTAAAATGTTCAGTCATTTATTTCATTCTTATCAATATACACATGTAACTGTAGAACTTTGTCCCCCTAAGGCTCTGCTCTGAGGATGGAATAAATAAACTGATACCATTAAACATCTCAACACTTCCTTAGTAAGTAATTTTTTCTACGTAACAAAGCTATTTGATATATATATATATATATATATATATATATATATATATATATATATATATATATATTTCATTAGCCCAATAAAGCACGCGGACTTCTACATACAATCAACACCTCAACCCGCCAGGATTCGAACCCACGGCCCACAAGCCTATGACTATGACCGGGGAACGCTAACCGCTAGACCACCAGGATACAAAAAGCAGTCCTAGACTTTGTTATATTTCACACAAAGCCTGTTCAACGAGCATATGGCGCCGTGAACCTCTAATGGGGACCACCCGTACCACTTAAGTGGTCAGAGTAACGTTTTACCAAATCCGGCTTCGAAACACGAGGATCCATATATATTTCATTAGCCCAATAAAGCACGCGGACTTCTACATACAATCAACACCTCAATCCGCCAGGATTCGAACCCACGGCCCACAAGCCTATGACTATGACCGGGGAACGCTAACCGCTAGACCACCAGGATACTAAAAGCAGTTCTAGACTCTGTTATATTTCACACAAAGCCTGTTCATCGAGCTGATGGCGCCGTGAACCTCATTGGGAAACTGCCCGTGCCTCGTATGTGGTGTCAGTAGCATTTGTGTGAAATATAACAGAGTCTAGAACTGCTTTTAGTGTCCTTGTGGCCTAGCCGGTAAGCGTTCCCTAGTCACACCCAGTAGGTCGAGGGTTCGATTCCTTGCTGGTGAGGTCGTTGATTGTATGTTCAAAGTCCGCGTGTTAAATGGACTAAAAATGAAGTATATATATGTACCTCGCGTTTCATACCAGCTGGATTCGGTAAAATGCTACTGACACCACATACGAGGCACGGGCAGTTTCCCAATGAGGTTCACGGCGCCATCAGCTCGATGAACAGGCTTTGTGTGAAATATAACAGAGTCTAGAACTGCTTTTAGTGTCCTTGTGGCCTAGCCGGTAAGCGTTCCCTAGTCACACCCAGTAGGTCGAGGGTTCGATTCCTTGCTGGTGAGGTCGTTGATTGTATGTTCAAAGTCAGCGTGTTAAATGGACTAAAAATGAAGTATATATATGTACCTCGCGTTTCATACCAGCTGGATTCGGTAAAATGCTACTGACACCACATACGAGGCACGGGCAGTTTCCCAATGAGGTTCACGGCGCCATCAGCTCGATGAACAGGCTTTGTGTGAAATATAACAGAGTCTAGAACTGCTTTTAGTGTCCTTGTGGCCTAGCCGGTAAGCGTTCCCTAGTCACACCCAGTAGGTCGAGGGTTCGATTCCTTGCTGGTGAGGTCGTTGATTGTATGTTCAAAGTCCGCGTGTTAAATGGACTAAAAATGAAGTATATATATATATATATATATATATGTATGTTAGTGTGTATGTGTGTTGTTACGCCGTCTCTTAATTTACTTTAATATCCAGGTTCTAGGCGTAACCAAACAAAAAGAAAGTGAAGTAAATCAAAAGGGAATAAAAATAAATGAAGTAAACCTTTAGGAATTTAATTAAATTTAATACTAACACAATAAAGAGCTTCGTAGGCTGTCACAACAAATTGATTCACTATCGAAACTTTTAAGACACAACTGATACTAAACATCGAAACATCAAAAGAACTGCTTAAATATATAGAATAAAAATAAAACACTGGATTACGTTAACACTGCATAAACATATAAAATAACTAACACTGAAATTGACTAATGTGAAACAACACTGAATTACTTAATTGTAACTAAGCAAGCACTGATGGACACATAAGAGACATGAATAGGTACTCACATAGATATACCACATTGGTGGCGACAGGAACAACACAGAAATAAAATAAAGTACAGTATAAGTAACAGGTGAGGGTTGTCACTCAAAAGAATGTGAACTGAATGACAAGAGGACTGGAGTGAACTCCGTCTGCTGGTGGGGTACTATATATAGGGTCGGCTCCGGCCAGTGCGACATGCCGGTGAAACATGGGTCGTTTAACGATGCAGATGGTCGTTAGAGAAACAAAGAATGCTTGTTACAATACTAAATGAAGAAATAAGATGGGCTTGAACAAATAATAACAGTTAAAACCTTAACAGCACAGGGTAAGGTGACTAGATTATATAATAGTAAATATAACACATTATTACAGGAATAATATGGAACAACATGGAAGCATGTTATGAAAAATAATAGAAAAATACGACACCGTCGTAACAGTGTGTGTATGTAATAATAATAATAATAATAATTAACGGTTTATTGAAAGAGCTTGGCAGCCAGAAGGCTGAAAATATACAGTTACATATTTGGGGAATGGGTTTCGAATTACAAATAATATACAAGTAACATAAGTGACACAAATAAGACATATAATAACTAGATGGGGAAAAGCTCAAACTACAGTTCATTTCAACATAGTGACAGTGCAAGGAGTAGTGTTTACTGAGAGTGAATACACTGGTTTATTACAAGTTATTGATAATTTTTACAATGGTTGGGACTGGGCTGTTCTTATAGCGATCAGTTCGTGCACGTATGGGCTGGATGCGGTTGTGGTGTCGAACAGCAATTCTCGGACTAGGGATCTCAGGTGGTAGTAGGAGCCGGTGTCGAGGATGGTGTAGAAGCTTCTTACCAAATTTGCAGATGAGGTCAGTGAGAGTCGAAAGGGTCAGTGTGTTGAGCGCTTCTTGATATGTGGAGTAGGAAGGGGAGAGAATAATCTTGCATGCCCTCTTTTGCACTTTTTCTAGGTGTTTACGTTGTGTGGCGTTTAGGGAGGAAGGCCAGGTAGGGGAGGCATAGGTGAGCTTGGGAAGTATGAATGTTGTGTAAACACTGAGGAGCTCGGGTGCAGGAACTCCAAGGGACTTGAGTCGGCGGAGGAGGTGGAGACGGAAACTGGAGGATTTGACAACTTCATTGACGTGTGGTTTCCAATTTAGTTTGTTGTCTATGGTGACGCCGAGGAGCTTCGTGGAATATGCAACCTGGAGTGTGTTCGGACCTAGAGTAATGGAAGGAGGTGGGACAATGTCGGAGGAGAGGTTGATGTGCATAACCATGGTCTTGGTATCGTTGATGGTGACATGGTTGTTGGTGGCCCAGTTTTGGAGACTGTTCAATAAATCCTGAAGGGAGGTATAGTTGGGAGCAGAATTGTTGACGCTGATCCCAATGGTGGAGTCGTCGACATATTTCCAGCGAGCAGGGGTTTCTCTTAGGGCATCATTGATGAGCATAAGGAAGCAGAGTGGTCCCATCTTGGTGCCTTGGGGGACGCCACAGGTGAGTGACTGAAAGGTGGAGACAGCCCCTCGGAAGCGTACAGCTTGGCGTCGGTCACTGAGGAAGTCTGTAAGCCATGGTATAAGACTTCTCCGAAGCCCGAGGTCAATAGCTTTGTTGATGATTATATTGTGGTCGACTAGGTCGAATGCTTTAGTGAAATCAATGAAGGCGACAGCTACAGACGTTTTTCGTTTCTCGAGATGGCGGTATATGTAATCGAGAAAGCTGACAAGACAGTGAGTGGTGGGGGAAGTTTTCATGTTGCCAAATTGCTGAGGGTCTACGACTCCTGCAATATCAGCATAAGCCTAGTCGAACACAAAACTTTCACAGATTAGGCTGGGTATTGGGGTGATTGCAATAGGTCGTAGCTGATTTAAGGATTGTGGGCTGGTTGATTTGGGCACTGGTGATACATAAGAGGTCTTCCAGTCAGCTGGGCATCTGGCTTGACTGAGAGAAGCATTGATGATGGAGCATAGGGGTTTAGCAAGCTCCGGGGAGAACTCCTTAAAGAGTTTCATTGGTAAGTCAATGGGGGTGTGTCTGTGTGTGTGTGTGTGTCTGTCTGTGTGTGTGTGTGTGTAATAATAAAACAAAATTAAGGATTTATTGAAAAAGTTCAGCAGCCCGAAGACTGAAAATATACACTGGACAGAAATGACTTATTACATACAAGGACATGGGGTGGGTGGTTCTTTTAACAAAAGCTTTCATTACTAAAAGGAGAAGGAACATGAATTGAACATACAAATTATAGTTTACAGTTGATGGCGCGGGCTGGCCCTACTGTGTGAGGTTATGTAGGCCACGTGGTGCAGTAACTTTTCCATAGGTGTTGACATGAAGGACCTCACGTGTTCATGGAGACACTGGGTGGTGTGGTGTTCATGTGGTGCAGTAACTCGTCCTCAGGTGTTGATATGAAGGATCTCGTGTGTTCAAGGAAACACCGGGTGGTGTGGTGTGTTTTTTTTTTGTGTGTGTGTGTGTGCACAGGCTTCCTTACACTTGGTAATATTCTGTTTGAGTGGTTTTGTGGGAGAAAAAATGTAGGGATGAGAGGATGTGTGGATGAGATTTAGTATGGATGACAGAGTGGGAATCCAGTTAGTGGTAAATGGTGGCGTATCCCCTCCCATTCTCCCACAACCCAACTAACCCCACCTTTTTTATATTCCATCCCTCCCACAACCCCTCCCATCCCTCCTCTCCCACAACCCCTCCCCCCAACCTTCCTTCCCATTTATCTTCCACATCTTGTACTCTGTTAAACCCGTGACATTAAACTGCCGTTTGATGACACTAATAACGCGGTGAAACATGTCGCCTAATTTCCTCCACGGCTGTATTCTTGGCTGGCATCAGAGGCAGTTTTATGGCCACCAATGATGCGCATAATTTCTGTTGAATTCATAAAGCTGTTGGGACCGAGTTTATGTAATATGAACCGCCTGTTTAACACGTTATAAACTCTGCTTTGTTGCATTTTAAAGGCGTGTTAATCTGTAATAACCTGTAATAATGTAGGTAATACAATATGCCATAAAAACTACACTAATCTGCATGATTTTCTCTGTGTAATTGTGAGTTGAATATCCGAATACTGTAACTACTCATATTAATCCGATTATTCATTTGTCTTTATAATCTGGAAGTTGATACTGTAACAGATACCTCAACAATTACAGTAACCAGATCACCTACCTCTGTCATCTATACCCCTGATTACAGCACCTCAGAGGATTACAGTACCTCAGATGATTACAGCACCTCAGCGGATTTACCTAGTACAGTACATAAGAGTGTGCCAAACAACGCGTAGATATCTTGTGACTTGATAAATACTCACACGCTCTGCGGCATAATTTTGTGACTCTTAATTTAGTCTCTCGCGCACCGTATTTTGAGGCAGTTCACTCATTTTAATAATAATTTTTCCTGTTCTGGCTTTACGTGTGAGTCGCATCCGATCATTGCGTTGTTGTGTCTTGAATATTGAAAAAAAAAATAGAATTAATAACACTGTCGCAAAGTTATCATTTTTCTTCACATGTTTGTCTACTGAAGAAAAGTGTAATTAAATAAACCCGCGGTAGTTCAGTTATTCTTTCTGCCTATATATGTTTTTATTTATTCCAGAGATAATGGAATGATTATTTATTTTATTCAATTTTCAACCATTTGCTCTAACTATAATCGGAAAAAAGACGAAAAAGAAATAAACTTATGAAAAAAATAAAAAGACAATTATCATAAATGGAAAAAAAAGTGTCTGGAAACTAAAAAAAATTACTCTAACGAAAAAAAAATTGACTGCAAAACTAAAGCATATTAATAATTGCTTAGAAATAGGGAAATAAACAGATCATCAGGAAAACTAAAAAAAAAAAATTCAACGTAAACACCACCATTAAGTCTTCACCTCCTTGAAATTGGTTCGTAAAGCCTTCCTGATACTTCGAATCACCCCACCCCCCACTCCCTCACTCCCCACCCCCCTTCAATACTGCTGCAGAAACTCCTATTACAACACCTTTTTAGGTTCGATATTTATTAAATGCACATATTTATTTTTTTTTTATTTTTTAGTTATTCTTCTGATAGAATTATTGACTTACGTTCTTCCTATCATCTCATTCTTCCCATCATTCTACTCTTCCATCATCTTATTCTTCCCATCATTCTACTCCTCCCATCATCTCATTCTGCCAATAGTCTCACTCTCCCATCACTCGACTCTGTACATGACCTAAGAAAATGACACTCCACCTGATCTCACCACCGATGGTATTCTCACGCTGCTGACATCACCGATCATACTTGCCGCGACCGGAGGTGAGAGCTGGCTGCCACTGCTCACCTGCACAGCGAGAGTCGTATACAGTATAATACATTAACACCGTGAGTAGAGCGTGAGTCAGGATGAACCAAAATACTAAACTAGTTACGCTGGAACTTTTTTTTATGTGATGAGGTAAACATTGAAGTTATAGGCAATTTTTTTTACACTAAATTCTGACTTTTGGGGAGATTTCATTGTTGATTCAGTGTTTTTATTCACCGACGTCTGAAGTTTCCCAACTAAGTGTCTGGTAGGTCATAGCTTGTGTCTTTACTACTTGCGAGTTGAGGAACTGTACCATCTTCCCCATAATGTTACCGTATGAAAATGACCTTACTTGTGTTCTACAGGTTAACTTACAGTATATCTGTGGCGATGATTCTCAATAAGCACTGAACCTGAATCTCCTACTCTTTATAGTTCAAGTTTATCACGAATGAGAGACAAACTGGTGAGGAATATTCGTATATATTATATAAAATTACATAAAATGACTTAGTCTTTGTTGATACCTTGACTCCTACTCAATGTTTAACAAAGTTGCTCTGTGCTTTATGCATCCAAATGTTTCGCTCTTGTATTTTTTAAGGTGATGTGAATACACTTTAGAGAACTTTTGTTACCTCAACATTTTTTCTTTTTATTTTCTTTCTGTGCTTTTGTCATCCTGCTTTCTCTTTCTCTCTCTCTCTCTCTCTCTCTCTCTCTCTCTCTCTCTATATATATATATATATATATATATATATATATATATATATATATATATATATATATATATGCAAGTAAATCACTGTAGGTGCGCGTGATCTAGGTATATGCTGATAACCACCAGGAAAGAAGAAAACACGAAGTTCCCAAGCGCTTTCGTGTAATTCACATCTTCAGGGGTGAGTACAGACTAGATAGAGTAATGCAGAACAAGATGAATATATACAGAGGAGGGTGAGACCAGGTCCACAATGGTCAGGTAATGACCCTACTAATCTTTAAATGGCACACAACGGTTGGTGGTTGGGTCAGATGGGACAGTGACCCGCCCTCTCACCTGATCACAAATCTTCTTAATTACAAAGTTGTCCAGCTTGTACAAGCCGTTACTCAAATTCATGTTGAATGCTTCGGTATGTTTAATAAGACTAGATTCTATGATGTTCCTACTATCAATTGAATTACATGGTAATATTGAGGAGGCATTATCCCAGTCAATGCAATGCTTGTTATCCCTCAAATGAACAAACAGAGCATTGGATTCCTGGCCTGTCCTGACACTGTATTTGTGTTGTTTAATTCTAGTTACAAGATCTTTACCTGTCTGGCCTAAGTAAAACATATTACATTCCTTGCAAGGAACTTTATAAATGCAACCAATTGTGTTGTTGGGGGAGTTCTTGATTAACATTTGTTTAACAGTGCATGAGTTTTTAAATGCCACATTGACGTTCCAAGATTTTAGCTGTGCCGGAATGTGTGAGAAATTTTTGTGAAATGGTAATATTAAGATATTCTTATGGTCATGGGTGGGCTTGGGATCAGTTCTATAAAAAGTTTTCTTAGTAATGTTTAAGCATTTGTCTATGAAAGATCTAGGGTATTTAAGGTTTGAGCCAATATTATATATATATTTGTATTCCTCATCGATGAATTCCGGACTGCAAATTCTCAAGGCACGTAAAAACATTGTTGTAAATACTGACTGTTTGACTTTATTATGGTGGGCAGAATAATAATGAATGTATGAACACACATTGGTTGGTTTTCTATAAATACTGAACTTGAAAGTGTTACCCATTCTGTGTATCAGACAGTCTAGGAATGGCAATTTACAGTCTTGCTCTAATTCCACAGTGAATTTGATCGAGGGGGCTAAGTTGTTAAGTTGTGGTAGGAAAACTTTTAGGTCCTCATTACATGGCCAGAGACATAATACATAATCAACATATCTAAACCAGACTGCTGAGGGTGGTAAAATATTACTTAATAGTTTCTTTTCAAAGAATTCCATATATAGGTTGCTTAATACAGGTGAGAGTGGATTACCCATTGCCATACCAAATTTTTGAGCATAATATTCCCCATTGAATTCGAATTTGCAATCCTTAATACATAGTTTGATGAGTTCGATGAAGTCATCTTTCGAGACGGGCAGTGAAATGTTATCCAGGGAATCTATGAGGAACTCTAGTAAATCATCAACTGGGACCTTTGTAAAAAGTGACGTTACATCAAAGCTGACCAGTTTAAAATCATGATTAATGTGCAAGTTATTGAGTTTATCAACCAGATCCATATTATTCTTGATATTGGAGTTAGAAATGTTGCCAACTAGGGGGTTTAGTTTCCCAATGAGGTTCACGGCGCCATCAGCTCGATGAACAGGCTTTGTGTGAAATATATCAGAGTCTAGAACTGCTTTTAGTGTCCTTGTGGCCTAGCCGGTAAGCGTTCCCTAGTCACACCCAGTAGGTCGAGGGTTCGATTCCTTGCTGGTGAGGTCGTTGATTGTATGTTCAAAGTCCGCGTGTTATATGGACTAAAAATGAAGTATATATATGTACCTCGCGTTTCATACCAGCTGGATTCGGTAAAATGCTACTGACACCACATAAGAGGCACGGGCAGTTTACCATTGAGGTTCACGGCGCCATCAGCTCGATGAACAGGCTTTGTGTGAAATATAACAGAGTCTAGAACTGCTTTTAGTGTCCTTGCGTTCCCTAGTCACACCCAGTAGGTCGAAGGTTCGATTCCTTGCTGGTGAGGTCGTTGATTGATATATATATCTAGATAAAATCACACGGGAGAATGGAAACAACGGAGTACCTTAGCTTTCGTCTTTATTCAAGACATCTTCAGAGGCAACTGGATTACATGGACAGAGAGAGGCTTAAATATACAGGGTGACCTTAAAAACAGGAGGTCAGGTCATAATGATGACATCCACTAAACCACACACCAACACACACGTAGAGGAGCTTAAGAGAAGGGTGGTGACGTGACTAACCAGGTCAGGTCAGAAAAAAGGACCCACAAAATAACTATCATACATCTAGACTCTAGAGTTATGCGTAACTGACAATGTGTTTAGGGCAAATGGGAAGTTCTACAAGCAACTATTTGGGATGAGCATGGGTAATTGTCTTTCTGCTCCTCTAGCCTGTATTTATATGGAGTTTTTTGAGTCTAGATTACTACCCAATATAGTGGACTTTATTCCTCCATGGTACAGATATGTTGATGATGTTCTTTGTCTTTGGCCTAGAAACAGTGACCCTTTGGAATTTTTAGACAAGCTTAATGATATTGTCCCTAGTATCACGTTCAAAATTGAAAGAGAAATAAATGAATATATATATATATATATATATATATATATATATATATATATATATATATATATATATATATATATATTTATATATATTTACATTAAGGTTTAGGATGAACCCCACCAACGTCCATTTGTGACAGGTCTTTCCCAAGCATTAGCCAGACCAGCATTACCACATGCTACCATTTACGTCAATTTGACAATCCTCTTTAGAAATATAAAAATAACTTTACATTTTCAGGATAATACATTGGAATTATTTAATGTTTTGTATCATATCATCGATCACTTTTTCCACTGCATCAGACATCGTGATTAATGTTTCACATAAAGTTTTCTAGTTTATTATTTAAAATCCGTTTAAAGTAATATGAGGTACAACTCGATAACACAGGAGGTAGTGGTGTAGCATACCTGACCTTTTATTACATCTAAATATTTGTTCAAACATCAAAAGCGTCAACGTCCTGATACGTCCAACCAAATTGAAAAATAAATTCGTCTTAGATTACAAACATCTAAATTACTCAGTATACTGATCAGCATTTGGTCGGGACAAGCTACAGTGTTACAATTGATTAAACAATGTTGTCTATGCTTTCTCTGCGGACAAGTAGACCCAGCAAACAAAATGGGTCGTACAAAATAATTGCAACGCAATTGTGAAAATTTTAATATTACCGAAAAAAAAATCGTGAGAGGAAGGGAGGACGTGTGCTGGGTTGACGGCCACGACCCGCCACTCAGCTGTCGCTACTAATCCTCCAGGACTTTGCATTTTGACCTGATAAAGCTGTGTTAATTGTGATATCTTCTCGTTTGGGCTAGAATATATCTTGCATCTTTTTGACATGGGGATGGTCGCCCTTGTCACCCATTCTCAGCAACCTGTACAGGAAGCTAACCTCTTGCCAAGCATTTCTTTTCCAACTCATTAGGTGTAGGTATAATTTTTCACTGCATTAAATGGTCTGGTTGCCCCAATAAAATTTAAAGTGGAATGGGAAACAAATGGCTTCCCACCTTTCATAGATGTTTTGGTTATGAAGAATATATATGGCAAATGAAATTCAACACCAGCAAGTGCAGCGTACTTAATATTGGAAGAACAAATACTTATAATGTATACAGCCTTAACAACATCAACCTAGAGAAGTCGACTTGTGAAAGAGACCTAGGGGTACTTGTAAGCCCGGACCTACGGCCTAGAAAACAGTGCGTTAATGTTCGGAATAAGGCAAACAGAGTATTGGGTTTTATATCTAGAAGTGTAAGTAACAAGAGTGCAGAGGTCTTATTACAACTATATCTTGCGCTAGTCAGGCCGCACCTCGATTATGCGGTTCAGTTCTGGTGCCCCTATTATAGAATGGATATAAATTCACCAGAGTCGGTGCAGCGAAGAATGACAAAAATGATTCCGGGACTTAGAAACCCTCCATATCAGGATAGGTTAAAGAAACTTAACTTGCATTCCCTAGAATGACGAAGAGTGCGGGGAGATATGATAGAAGTATTTAAGTGGGTGAAAGGAATCAATAAAGGGGATATAGATAAAGTTCTTATAATATCCGAGCAGGATAGGACTCGGAGCAAAAGATTCAAGTTGGATAAGTTTAAGTTTAGGAGGGAGATAGGAAGAAACTGGTTCACAAATAGGGTGGTGGACGAGTGGAACAAGCTTAGCAACTTTGTAGTAAGTGCGGGAACTCTGGAAAGTTTCAAAAGGAGGCTAGATAGATTCATGGATGATAGAGAGTGGTAGTAACTCTCGACAGGAGCTGCCATGCACAGGCCAACTGGCCTATTGCAGACTCCTTATTTTTCTTATGTTCTTATGTCCTTAACAACAGTGACACACTTAATTTATCAGTGTTAGGAAACCGACCCAATCAATGTAATTTGTATAAATTATTTTTCATATCACAATACCTCCACAAAGCTGTCTGTCATCCCAACCATGTTTCTTAGTGCCCTTACAATTTATAGTTCTCAACACCTAGACAGACAATTAAAGAAAACTTGGAAAGTGTTTCTTGACCTAAACTATCCAGAATGGTTCATAAACAAGGCATATTTTGAAGCTAGGAAATCATGTTAGTACCTTAATCGCCCTCGGATGTAAGTAAAGCATACATATATTTGCCCTGTGTATCAAACGTTTGTGTAACCAAATCAATATAAGTCAGGATCTTGATGTAAATACTGCCTTTAGATATTTTTGTTTTCTTAAATCCATGCTGGTAAGAAATAAAATTATCAGTGATTCCACAACAAGTGTGTACACAATTTCATGTAAGGATTGTGACTTAGCTTATGTCGGTGAGACTGGCCGGAATTTAGAAACTCGCATTAAAGAACATAATTATATCTTGGAGTACCGTCACTAGTGGAGTACCCTAAGGCTCAATACTTGGACCATTAATATTTACTATATACATAAACGACATAGATAAAGGCGTAGACAGCAACTAAAGTAAATTTGCTGACTACACTAAAATAGAGCGTGTAATTAAATCTGACGAGGACTCTGCAAAACTACAAGAAGTATATTTATATTTTCTTGCATGGTCTGAAAAGTGGCAGATGAAATTTAATGTGGACAAATGTAAAGTACTTACCCGAAGAGATGTAAACAGAGAAACCAGAGATCAGATAAACAACGTTGATATAGAGAAATCCGACTGTGAGTAAGCTGTAATGATAAATAGGAATCGTAAGCCAAGACAACAATGTGTATTTGCTGAAAACAAAGATAAAAAAGTACTTGGGTTCATACAAAAGAATGTTAGTTACAAGACTAGTGAGGTTATACCTAAAACTATATCTTGCGCTTTTGAGACGTCACTTGGATTATGCGGTTCAGTTTAGGTCACCTTACTACAGAATGGAAATCGAATTCCTAGAAAACATTCAAAGGAGGATGACAAGGTTAATCCTGGGCATTTGGAACTTTGAGTACAGAGAGGTTAAAGCATCTTAATTTGCACTCCCTCGAGAGACGTACAGTGAGGGGCGAAATGGTCGAAGTGTATAAATCGAAGTCAGGGTTAAACAAATGTGAAACAACAAAGGTACTTAAACTATCCAACCAGGAGCGAACTCGTAACAATGGTTTTAAATTTGACAAATTTAGATTTAGGCGCGAGATAGGTAAACATTGGTTTGGAAATAGAGTAGTGGATGAGTGGAATAAGTTACCAAACATCATTATTGACTCGAACACGCTGGATAGCTTCAACCATAGGACAGATGGATATATGAGCGATAGGGGTTGGGAGTAAACGGGACTGCCCAGTATGGGCCAATAGGCCCGCTGCAGTTCCCTCCATTCTTACGTTCTTATGTGTGACTCACCATCGACGTCTACCATGGTATATAACGTTCCTAAAAAAAAAAAAATAGTTCAACTAAGACGTTAAGTTACCCTATCTAACATAATCTGACACGCCAACTTAGTCAGTCATAACCTGAGCTTAATTTTCGAAACACAACCTGCCTAAATTAACCTACTTTACCTACCCGAGCCTGACCTAACCAAACCCAACCTAACCTAACATTACTTGTCCTAAACCAATAATCCTAAGGAGTTATGTACTAAGTACAGTAAATTCTTGTCGTTAAGAGAATATATACTTAAATTAAATACTGGTCTTATTTATGGTAATGCTTTAAAACATCAATCATTGTACAGTAACTGAGACAACATCCAGTGTTGTGAGCCGGAGACTATAATCCATTAGTCACCTACGCCCGTGTTAGAGGCAGCCATAATCTCACCTTGTGTGTTCTGCTCTGGGTTTAACATTACAACACAACCCAAACACTAGATACTGACTTGATATTAAGAAACAAAGTTTATATACTAATATCAACAGTGACTTTATAACACAAGCAACATACACACTAACGCTAGATACTGACTTGATGTTAAGATACGACGTCTAAGTATAGAGTACCAAAAATTAGTTAATATTTAGACGCAGTTTGTTGATAATGTGGAACAGTAACTATAGCTTGGCGTTACAGCAACCCGTATATAAAGACTCCAGGTCACTAATGGTGGTCTACGACCTAATCATATTTAAAAAGACAAAACTTAAATTTCAGGCAGTGACTTATTATTGTATAAAGTATATGAAAATTACCTGACATGGACGTATTATTATAAGTTAAGTTGTAATAATAACAGTACAGTACATAAAGTTACAGTACAACGTATAATATTACAATCAAGGTGCAGTACTACAGCATAACGTATAATATTACAGTACAATATATTATGTTACAACCTAGCAGGTAAGAAATGCTAGAGAACAGCGTATGTCACACCACGACGAGTAATGTTACAGCACACAACATGCTAAGAATACCAAGACATTACAGCTGAGAGGGAGACACCGCACGACACGGAAGGAAAATACCTCAAGTGGTAGTGTCCAAGGAGCCAAGTCACGCCTCGCCACCACTCACACGTCTCGCTGCATTTACATATTTTACATCTTCTTTTACACTTACCAGGTAATTCACAATGTCAAGCACTATGGATAATGTAATTAGTGACGAACGTGACACACGTCTCTCAGATGGCGGGAATAAAGAAATACAGGGAAGGAAGATGGGTGGAAGAAAATAATAATAGCAATATGCGCAGGGCAGTGGAAAACGTTTATTACGCGCATTCCTCTCTCCTTTATTACTCTCGACCTCTTACCGACCACACTTTTGTGTGAGGAAGCTTGTAAGTCGCCTTCAGGGTGTGTTTACGTTTACAGGTAGCAAGTGTAAACAGACTTCTGTGAGATAGACACCCCCATCATGTCAATACTCATCTGACCTCCGCTGAGACTTTGTGAATCGCTGTGATACGATTTTTAACCTCGCAGAAATGTTCACATAGACGTTTGTTTATCTTACACTTCCTTCACATCAACTTAAAGAAGTCACTATGATAGACGTGACCTGGGGGAGAGGTAAAGGTCACACGGGAGGTTCTGTTTTTACAAAATTGCAAATAAAGAAGAAAAGTAACCAATTATCTTTGTTTATATATTACGATTTTCTAGTGACTCAGTTAAAAATAATTAGTTTAACCTCTCCTGGGAGTGCATACTTGTAAGAATTTTAGTCTTGAGCAGGATTTTAACATCTAATTTTCTTAATGGCTGGGTTTATATACATATGCAGTCAAAGACAACTTCCTACACTGTCGAATATTAATCTGTTAGTCTTTAAGTGCCCCTCGGCTATGGCCTGCAGAAACTCTCATATATCAGTGACAACATAAGCGTCCTGGGCGTCTCTCAGAGTTACTGAACTCATCAAAAATAGTTTTTCTCGGTAATATCTCCTCCACCTCCCTCACGACCGCTATATTGATCGGGCGGCGAGTTTGGCCTCTCGTCTCCTTATCCATTTGTGAGCCTATTGTTGTTGTCTTGGCCTACCTTTGTTCTCGTCGCCTGACACGTTTGTGTGTGTGTGTGTGTGTGTGTTGTACTGCTAGACCAATTTTCTATATGTCTTTGGTTATTTTTGTTGCTACACTGCTGTCATTAGAGTTATATCTGTTGTTGCGCCTCATTGTTACAGATTCAATGATGATTGTTCTATTTGCCCCTAACTATTATCTGTTCATCCTTACTAAATCATTCAACGAACTGTTTTGAGTGTTCCGTTTCTACACATACTTAAAACACTGTTCTTTGTGCACCTGTGACTGATCAATCTTTATGTTACTGTGTCTCTGTATTAACTGCCTTTGACAGCTGCACTAAGTTCCTATGACGCTTTTCCATCTTTTCACTTATAGACCACTATGGTGTCCCTGCAGTATACTGTGTGGCACTCCCGGGCTGCCCAGTCTCTCTCCTCGCCCTTCACCATTGGCTAAACGTCATCTCTGAGTCCCTCCCTTTCTTATCCCGTTCAACATCCTCCGCTTCTCCCCCCTCCTCCCACCTCTCCGACGAGTTCCATGTCTCCTCGTCACTACTTCTATCTCTTCACGTATACCAGCCGCTCCTCCCACGTCATGCAAGTCCTACAAAATATAAAAGGAGCTTTGCTGACAATTTACTCGTCAACTTGTGATATCAGAAAGCACTTAATTGAGACATTACACTAACGAGGGTGCGGGAGAAGGGTTCCAACACCAGCGATACTTCTCTCACCCTTGATGACTGTGCTGACACTTGACGTCCTAATAATAACTTAGCATGTTGGTTTCATCGCCGCTGGATCTCTTCCGTCCGAGTTATTATCGTCTTTTCTTGTTCATCATGTTACTGTGTATGTCTAGCTGTCACAGGCAACATTGTTCAAATTAGAGGTATCTTTTGTGTACGTGAGATTAACTCTTGTTTTTACTTTTTGTCTATAGTTTTTCATGTTATAATTATCACGTCGACATTTTTGGTAGTATTTCTGCTGCATAAAGACTAACTTGCAATGGGAATAAACTCGCGTGATGCGTCAAGACGTTCATTAGAGTGACAAAGACAAAGGCTTGGTGAAGGGAGTTACCCTGTAGATGGCATGCGTGTTTGTTTACCTGCGTGTCCGCCCTGACGGAGGAGCCGCGGGGCTAAATTACTCACACGTACACACCGCCACACCACCGCCTAGTAAAAGAACGCCCCTGAGTGCTCCCATTTGCGTTCCGGACTTTCCAAATTATATTCAGCGTACGACATATAATTTATCAAAACCTGTCAGGCGCCAAATTAACCAGAAAAAAGTAAAATATACCAAAAAATAATCACACTAAAAACAGCAAGGAAGAATGGTCGTATCCCGTTGATTCACACATTATTTTGACCTTTAATATCTAGTAACATAACTATCTTCCCCCAAAAACGTGTACTGTATAATAGTGGAAATAAAAAATCGTAAAGCCAATCAAATATCAACCCTAATTTCTGAGAGTCAAAATGGTACTTAATAGACAGTGTGGACAGAGACGAGTCGGGTTTGATCTACGATGGCGGTGGCGGCAGGGACTCGTGTTATAAATCTTGTCATAAGTGATAGAGAGAGGGACCGTATAGTGCCTCGGACCCGGTCGTGGTGATTCTCCTTTCTCTGACATGAGTGCCCATACACGTTGACTCTCCTCCCTGTAATATTACTCTCAGGCCACGAAACTGTGATTACTAAGGGAGTCTAACTATATACATTAACCCGTGACTGACGGACTGACCGTACAACTACATCCAGAGCACCTACCGGTAAGTGTTAGGTACGCACATAGATTACAATCCACCGTTATAACGAAAATCAAGGTAATTTAGAATGGGTAAGTGGAGCCCACAGGGTTATGAGATATTACCAAAAATCGTGTTTCTTAAGGATGTTTTCTCTTTAGGTGAATTGCTCTTTAACCCTCCACGAATAATAAAAAGACCACAGCCCAGGAGAGGAAGGGTTTAGTATGTAATCCGATAAACACGTGTGCTCGGAACACAGCGGCAGGTGCTCTCTAATTTACATGATTCAAGCAACAATCTGACACAGGAACATAAAACCTTAGCCGCCGGCCACAAGACGAGTGATCCAGCCAGTGTTTATATATTGTTAACGACCCCCGCCGAGGCTTGTGACTCCCTGCTAATGACTAGGGACTAGAGGGCGGCTTCCTTAATTAATGACACAGGCAACATCACTCCCTCGCCCGTCACGAACTGGGCTACTGGTTAACACGGGTTAGTGAGGAAACTAATTTGCGATGTGTATATATTGAAGATTATCGACAGATTTATGCCCCCAATATTAGTCACCACAGACACTACAGAGAGCCACCTACGACACTATATCTCCATTACAACCTTGCATCCATCAACACAATCACAATTTATTTAAGATATTTATAGATATATGTTAATA
The DNA here is from genome assembly GCA_958450375.1 of Homarus gammarus. NCBI lineage: Eukaryota > Metazoa > Arthropoda > Malacostraca > Decapoda > Nephropidae > Homarus > Homarus gammarus. Next base: position 694,235 of record CAUDMG010003486.1, read on the forward strand.
TTTTGTAGATGACTGGTGAAAAGAATGTTCTTACGTAAATTAAAGATTTTTAGTAGTAACGTCTAAACAGCACTCATTATCACCACCACACTGTCGTAATAACACACTATATGTATCCACTGCAGTCTTCTACATCAAGCTGAAAGTAGTTTATGCATGAAGCTTTAAATGTAATACGATAACCGAACTTAATTTCTAATGTTGTAGTCATGCTGTACTGCTGTATATATTCCCTCAGGTACCTCACAAACACACAAGCACACAACAATTACACACACACACACACACACACATACACTACAATATAACATAAACACAGCAATCTTAATTCCGGATTTAAACTCATCTTTGCAACACATTACCTAACACGGGACTATAACAAAGACGAAAACATTTAAAACAGCTCTAGAAGCCTACCACTCAAATACAGTATTACAGTATAGCGCCATAATACAGCACCCATTACAGCATAACGCCATAATACAGCACCCATTACAGCATAGCGCCATAATACAGCACCCATTACAGCATAGCGCCATAATACAGCACCCATACATTGAACTAAATCACGCCACTGAACCACAGCAATCTCTTCTATTACTTATACATACTATCATGAAACACAACACACTAACACAACACACTAACACAACACACTAACACAACACTCCAAAACAACACTCTAACACAACACACTAACACAACACACTAACACAACACACTAACACAACACTCCAAAACAACACTCTAACACAACACACCAACACAACACACTAACACAACACACCAACACAACACACCAACACAACACACCAACACAACACACTAACACAACACACCAACACAACACACCAACACAACACACCAACACAACACACCAACACAACACACCAACACAACACTCTAACAATACACTAACACAACACACTAACACAACACTCTAACAACACACTAACACAACACACTAACACAACACACTAACACAACACTCTAACAACACACTAACACAACACTCCAACACAACACACCAACACAACACTCTAACACAACACACTAACACAACACACCAACACAACACTCTAACACAACACACTAACACAACACACCAACACAACACACCAACACAACACACCAACACAACACACTAGCACAACACACTAACACAACACACCAACACAACACACCAACACAACACACCAACACAACACACCAACACAACACACTAACACAACACTCTAACAACACACTAACACAACACTCCAACACAACACACCAACACAACACTCTAACACAACACACTAACACAACACTCCAACACAACACACTAACACAACACACTAACACAACACTCTAACAACACTCTAACACAACACACTAACACAACACTCTAACAACACACTAACACAACACTCCAACACAACACACCAACACAACACTCTAACAACACGCTAACACAACACACTAACACAACACTCTAACACAACACACTAACACAACACACTAACACAACACACCAACACAACACACCAACCCAACACACCAACACAACACACCAACACAACACTCTAACAACACACTAACACAACACACTAACACAACACTCCAACACAACACACTAACACAACACACTAACACAACACTCCAACACAACACTCTAACACAACACACTAACACAACACACTAACACAACACACCGACACAACACACTAACACAACACACTAACACAACACTCCAACACAACACTCTAACACAACACACTAACACAACACACCAACACAACACACTAACACAACACACTAACACAACACTCCAAAACAACACTCTAACACAACACACCAACACAACACACCAACACAACACTCTAACAACACACTAACACAACACACTAACACAACACTCCAACACAACACGCTAACACAACACACTAACACAACACTCCAACACAACACACTAACACAACACTCTAACACAACACACCAACACAACACACTAACACAACACACTAACACAACACACCAACACAACACACTAACACAACACTCTAACACAACACACTAACACAACACTCCAACACAACACACTAATACAACACACCAACACAACACACTAACACAACACTCTAACACAACACACTAACACAACACTCCAACACAACACACTAACACAACACACTAACACAACACACCAACACAACACACTAACACAACACTCTAACACAACAAACCAACACAACACACTAACACAACACACTAACACAACACTCCAAAACAACACACCAACACAACACACCAACACAACACTCTAACAACACACTAACACAACACACTAACACAACACTCTAACACAACACACCAACACAACACACTAACACAACACACTAACACAACACTCCAACACAACACACTGACACAACATATTAACACAACACACCAACACAAGACACTGACACAACACACTAACACAACACACCAACACAACACTCCAACACATCACACTAGCACAACACACTTACACAACACACTAACACAACACTCTAACACAACACACTAACACAACACACTAACACAACACTCTAACACAACACACCAACACAACACACCAACACAACACTCTAACACAACACACCAACACAACACACCAACACAACACACCAACACAACACACTAACACAACACACTAACACAACACACCAACACAACACACCAACACAACACACCAACACAACACACCAACACAACACACTAACACAACACTCTAACAACACACTAACACAACACTCCAACACAACACACCAACACAACACTCTAACACAACACACTAACACAACACTCCAAAACAACACTCTAACACAACACACTAACACAACACACTAACACAACACACCAACACAACACACCAACACAACACACCAACACAACACACCAACACAACACACTAACACAACACACTAACACAACACACCAACACAACACACCAACACAACACACCAACACAACACACTAACACAACACTCTAACAACACACTAACACAACACTCCAACACAACACACCAACACAACACTCTAACACAACACACTAACACAACATACTAACACAACACTCCAACACAACACACTAACACAACACACTAACACAACACTCTAACAACACTCTAACACAACACACTAACACAACACTCTAACAACACACTAACACAACACTCCAACACAACACACCAACACAACACTCTAACAACACACTAACACAACACACTAACACAACACTCTAACACAACACACTAACACAACACACTAACACAACACACCAACACAACACACCAACCCAACACACCAACACAACACACCAACACAACACTCTAACAACACACTAACACAACACACTAACACAACACTCCAACACAACACACTAACACAACACACTAACACAACACTCCAACACAACACTCTAACACAACACACTAACACAACACACTAACACAACACACCAACACAACACACTAACACAACACACTAACACAACACTCCAACACAACACTCTAACACAACACACTAACACAACACACCAACACAACACACTAACACAACACACTAACACAACACTCCAAAACAACGCTCTAACACAACACACCAACACAACACACCAACACAACACTCTAACAACACACTAACACAACACACTAACACAACACTCCAACACAACACACTAATACAACACACCAACACAACACACTAACACAACACTCTAACACAACACACTAACACAACACACTAACACAACACTCCAACACAACACGCTAACACAACACACTAACACAACACTCCAACACAACACACTAACACAACACTCTAACACAACACACCAACACAACACACTAACACAACACACTAACACAACACACCAACACAACACACTAACACAACACTCTAACACAACACACAAACACAACACTCCAACACAACACACTAATACAACACACCAACACAACACACTAACACAACACTCTAACACAACACACTAACACAACACTCCAACACAACACACTAACACAACACACTAACACAACACACCAACACAACACACTAACACAACACTCTAACACAACAAACCAACACAACACACTAACACAACACACTAACACAACACTCCAAAACAACACACCAACACAACACACCAACACAACACTCTAACAACACACTAACACAACACACTAACACAACACTCTAACACAACACACTAACACAACACTCCAACACAACACACTAACACAACACACTAACACAACACACCAACACAACACACTAACACAACAAACCAACACAACACACTAACACAACACACTAACACAACACACTAACACAACACTCCAACACAAGACACTGACACAACACACTAACACAACACACCAACACAACACTCCAACACATCAGACTAGCACAACACACTTACACAACACACTAACACAACATTCTAACACAACACACTAACACAACACACTAACACAACACTCTAACACAACACACCAACACAACACACTAACACAACACACTAACACAACACTCCAACACAACACACTGACACAACATATTAACACAACACACCAACACAAGACACTGACACAACACACTAACACAACACACCAACACAACACTCCAACACATCACACTAGCACAACACACTTACACAACACACTAACACAACACACTAACACAACACTCCAACACAACACGCTAACACAACACACTAACACAACACACTTACACAACACACTAACACAACACACTAACACAACACACCAACACAACACACTAACACAACACACTAACATAACACACTAACACAACACACTAACACAACACTCCAACACAACACGCTAACACAACACACTAACACAACACACTTACACAACACACTAACACAACACACTAACACAACACACCAACACAACACACTAGCACAACACACTTACACAACACACTAACACAACACACTAACACAACACTCCAACACAACACACCAACACAACACACTAACATAACACACCAACACAAGACACTGACACAACACACAAACACAACACACCAACACAACACACTAACACAACACACTAACACAACACACCAACACAACACACCAACACAACACACAAACACAACACACCAACACAACACACTAACACAACACACTGACACAACATACTAACACAACACACCAACACAACACACCAACACAACACACTGACACAACATACTAACACAACACACTAACACAACACACTAACGCAACACACTAACACAACACACTAACACAACACACCAACACAACACACTGACACAACATACTAACACAACATACTAACACAACACACTAACACAACACTCTAACACAACACACCAACACAACACACCAACACAACACACTGACACAACATACAAACACAACACACTAACACAACACACTAACGCAACACACCAACACAATACACTGACACAACATATTAACACAACACACTAACACAACACACTAACACAACACTCTAACACAACACACTAACACAACACTCTAACACAACACACTAACACAACACACTAACACAACACACTAACACAACACACTAACACAACACACCAACACAACACACTGACACAACATACTAACACAACACTCCAGCACAACACACTAACACAACACTCCAACACAACACACTAACACAACACACTAACACCACACCAACACAACACACCAACACAACACACTGACACAACATACTAACACAACACACTAACACAACACACTAACACAACATACTAACACAAAATATTAACACAACACACCAACACAACACATTACACAACACACTATCACAACACACTAACACGACACACTAACACAACACACTAACACAACACAACATAATAACACAACACACTAACACAACACACTAACACAACATACTAACGCAACACACTAACACGACACATTAACACAACACACTAAGTGACTAACACATCACACTAACACAACGCAGTAACACAACACAATAACACAATTTAAACGAGACAACACGAAACGCGACACAGCAACATACGTCCACAACACATACAGTAGATGTGTCGTGGTGGACGGTACTTCAAACAGCAGTCTTACACAAAGGTGAAACAGCCATAGTAATTCATCACAGGTTAATTCTTATAAATTACGTAATTTATCAGCTGTTTCTGTGGCCGACACGAGTGGAGTATTTCACCAAATTGTCTGATTCTCAGAAGTGGTGTTCTGTGTAGGGCTGAAATATTGTGCTGTGTAGTGGCTGAAGTGTTGTGCTGTGTAGTGGCTGAAGTGTTGTGCTGTGAAGGGGCTGAAATGTTGTGCTGTGAAGGGTCTGAAGTGTTATGCTGTTTAGTGACTGAAGTGTTGTGCTGTGAAGGGTCTGAAGTGTTATGCTGTTTAGTGACTGAAGTGTTGTGCTGTGAAGGGGCTGAAATGTTGTGCTGTGAAGGGTCTGAAGTGTTGTGCTGTGTAGTGACTGAAGTGTTGTGCTGTGAAGGGTCTGAAGTGTTGTGCTGTGTAGTGGCTGAAGTGTTGTGCTGTGAAGGGGCTGAAGTGTTGTGCTGTGAAGGGGCTGAAGTTCTGTGCTGTGAAGGGGCTAAAATGTTGTGCGGTGAAGGGGCTGAAGTGTTGTGCTGTGAAGGGGCTGAGGTGTTGTGCTGTGAAGGGGCTGAAGTGTTGTGCTGTGTAGTGGCTGAAGTGTTGTGCTGTGCAGTGACTGAAGTGTTGTGCTGTGAAGGGGCTGAAATGTTGTGCTGTGTAGTGGCTGAAGTGTTGTGCTGTGAAGGGGCTGAAGTGTTGTGCTGTGAAGGGGCTGAAGTGTTATGCTGTTTAGTGAATGAAGTGTTGTGCTGTGTAGTGACTGAAGTGTTATGCTGTGTAGTGGCTGAAGTGTTGTGCTGTGAAGGGGCTGAAATGTTGTGCTGTGTAGTGGCTGAAGTGTTGTGCTGTGAAGGGGCTGAAATGTTGTGCTGTGTAGTGGCTGAAGTGCTGTGCTGTCAAGGTGCTGAAATGTTGTGCTGTGTAGTGACTGAAGTGTTGTGCTGTCAAAGGGCTGAAGTGTTGTGCTGTCAAGAGGCTGAAGTGCTGTGCTGTCAAGGTGCTGAAATGTTGTGCTGTGTAGTGACTGAAGTGTTGTGCTGTGAAGGGGCTGAAGTGTTGTGCTGTGTAGTGACTGAAGTGTTGTGCTGTGAAGGGCTGAAGTGTTGTGCTGTGTAGTGACTGAAGTGTTGTGCTGTGGAGGGGGCTGAAGTGTTGTGCTGTGAAGGGGCTGAAGTGTTGTGCTGTGTAGTGACTGAAGTGTTGTGCTGTGAAGGGTCTGAAGTGTTGTGCTGTGTAGTGACTGAAGTGTTGTGCTGTGAAGGGGCTGAAGTGTTGTGCTCTCAAGTGACTGAAGGAGAAACTCATAGATATTATAAATTACAAACAGCTTCGTAATAGTAATAGATTAACCTAGATATTGTCCTGTTTGTTTTGACTTTATACTGCGTTAGTAACCTCTTTGAACGCTTCGCCTGAGTTACTGAATAACTGAATGGCTGACTGATCCGCTAACGCCTCCTTGCCCTTCGCGCCACGGGCTCCTCACTGCACCGTCAGGCCTGCACTCGGTAAGTATTCCTCTCATACCACAGCTTATTATCAGTCCTTGGTCACCCAGGAGCTATTCTAGGTATGCCTTAGTATTTATTTCTCTTTCGCCACCTCACCAATTATCATTAAATTAAATAATAATAATTGCAAGTCAAAACTTATGTGGATGCCAGTGGGAAGTATAGATAATGTGGTACTGTAACATACAGCGGCCACTAATCACTGCCACACGGGTACAAACACGGGTGGAGAGTCCTGCCCAATTTACTGCTTAATTCTGTGCAGCAACATGTAAATGAAGCTGAAATTACAAGTTGAAATGTCGGCATTTCTTATCATAACTTACTTCGAACTATTGTGTACGTCTTAGTTTTCATTAACAATACTAAATTTACTCCTAATAATTGCCTCATACAATACATAACGTCAATATAAGAACAATTATATGTGTAAATATTTGACCCTGCAGACATCACATGATGCAAAACTAAGCAAGACCTTTATTAACTCACTTTGCACCCCACGAAGCAAAAATGAAATATAGTTTTCCCGATAAACGAGGAACTCTGGGCTGCGAGACCAATAAAGCCATATAAGCGGGTATAAGTGGATTATCCCACTCAAAGGAACTGGGGCGTTCATCTTGGTGAGTGTCTCCCTCCGCGCCTGAACGATATTAGAAAGTGTCGAGACAGAGAGAGAAGGGCCAGGGCCGGCTAGCTGGCTCTCTGGCTCTCCTCTTCCTTCTCCGTGTTCTATCTTATTAGCCGGGATAAATCTACTTGTCGAGGGAGGTTTATACACAGTGTCACTCCCGGGAAAATAAGGTGCAGCACCACACACACACCCAGACACACACGTATACACATATACGTCACAAACACTCACACAGATTTCTGTTCTCACACACACACACACACACACACACATCTAAACGTTTCAAATATTTCCACGTTTCTGTAAGCACACGTACGCATACACGGATAGAGACGTACATCCCTAAATATGCGCGGGCATATGAATGCACACACATAAAGTACAGTTACGTACTGCATATTCATAAACACTTGCAGTATTTACGAATACACTCAAATAACTACTTGTCTTACACACACACACACATATATATATATATATATATATATATATATATATATATATATATATATATATATATATATATATATATATATATATATATATATAGGGGTGTCAGTAATGGTGTTGACGTGCTCACTTGTGTTTTCACAATCACTCCAGGGTACTGAGTCACTCTTACACCTCCTCCTTTATACACTCACTCACCTTGTACAATGAAAGATGAAAGTCGTGTCGTGAAATTTGGTGAAAACATATTCTGAAAGGCTAAAACTTTTGGTGCGCTCTGCCTTGTGGTAGGGCTCTCATAATGTTTCACGAGTTATATTTAATCTTGGAACAAACCAGCGACACGACTTTTGTCTTTGATTGTACAGTCGTGAACAGAAGTCCTGTCGCCCCTTGTGCTGTTCAGCGAACCAAGAGATTCAGACTCATGAACCCGAAGCAGTAGATGTAGGTTGTGTATCTAAGCTACTGTGCCGAGTAGCAACCCTGTACATAAGCTACTGTGCCGAGTAGCAACCCTGTACACAAGCTACTGTGCCAAGTAGCAACCCTGTACATAAGCTACTGTGCCGAGTAGCAACCCTGTACATAAGCTGCTGTGCCGAGTAGCATTTATATATATAATCACGTGGCAACACTGCACGTGTTATGTGGCAACATTGCCCCGAGGATGCCATATGGCAAGGCAGCCTCAGTCTGACTGTGTGAGCCGTGCATGGCACACGCGAGTCACCACTTGTATTTCTCTCATCCATAATAAACGGACTCAGTGTTACACAGTGTTTCCCTACCCATCACTGCATTCTTTGGGGAACACTTGTAACCACCAGTAGACACTGGTTCATTATTCTGCCCATAAATGCTTCGGATTCATGATTCTGAATCTCAGGATTCGTGGAGCAGCAGAAGGGGTGACAGGACTTCTGTTCACGACTTTTGTACGTACTACAGTTACCTCAAAAAGTCCCCTACCGAATGAATCAGTATCGAAATTAAATGAGATAATGCAACGCCAGCTGTCTTGAGATCCTTAACTACACACACCATCGACTAGTGAACATTCTTGGTTATAATGTCCCTTATCTGAGGATGTTACACATATTTCCTCTATAACATTCCGTTCTGAATGTCAAAGTAAAATATATGAACAATGGAACGATTCCTCACTTCCTCTTCCATTGGTGTTCTCAGACACACACACACAACCAGATGAAGATGACGGGTTATTGAAGTTCTCATGGAAGAATGTCAATCTTAATACGTATATTGATTATGCCCTTGATCATTATAACAACACAGAAATATCAATATATTATACATGGGTATGAACAATATGTTTATACTTGTATCCATTTTACATAAAAATATGATGTAACATATGCAAGACAATTACTTCGTAACTGAGAGGCGCAATAAAAGCCCCTTATGTACGAGATACAACAAACAAATATTGAATTTCGACACGAGTGATTTCTCATTGTCCACCATCACCCAAATCTCCCCGAGGGGAGGGAAGGTATAACTAGGCCAGGGGCCAGATGCCCTCCACGTGCACCCCTTCCCCCACCTCCCATCAAAACTACCACACCAGGTTTTTTGAGCCTTTCGAGTCTCTTAAACATGAATGAAAATATTAACAGTGAACAATTAGGGACGCAATACCCATTTTGAATCTTTAAACAAGAGAAACCCCCAAAAACAGGGTAATACTTTACAGCGGGCGCCATTCTTTACCTTATTTTGTAGGTGCACCTGAATGCTCTAAACTACACCACTCATAAATATTATACTGTAATTATATCAAATTAATACGTATTTTGTACTGATTTTAGTGGTATGCATGAAAATAATATAAAGACTCATAATTTTTAGTAAATCATCATTTAATTACCACATCCTGTCTACCCTCGGTGACATCTCAATGAACCCACAATTTTGTCGTATTAATTTATTTCGTAATGATTTACAGAACGACGGTCATTCATAGTGCATATCATTATATTGCACTAACCTTCAGCTTTCTTTTGACCTCAAATTAATATATCTGTTATAATTGGCAAAAGAACATAAAGGGTGCTGTCAAAGGTTCCTTCAGTCTGAGACTGGAAAGAGCAGACACACTACCTGATCTCCAACAACCCAGATCCGTCAGCTCAGCTATCTTAATCATCTTGACCATCTTCCTTTTCCCCAACTGTATTGTTAGGTACTTAATCACAGTTGGGTGAAGAGTGCCCCGAGGGTAAATTAGCGACCGATCCAAAATTTTCAAGAAAATTTATCTACCCAGAAACTTCTTTAATGTAACATCCCAGGAGTAATAACTGTAATTTTCCACCAGCAAGTTTATATGTGTCCTGCTCATAGGCGGTAAACACAATCATTAAATTCAAGAGGATGCAGCCATTTGCTTCCGAATTAAAGTAAAAAGAAAATCAATTAAAATTTTCGTCTATGGACGTGGCCCTGAAAACTGAAGAGCCCTTGGTGAATACGGGAAAGGTGGAGAACACTTCGTGCCTGGCAGGCACCACATTTTACCACGATATATTTTATTTTAAAAGCAAACTACGAAAATCAATTAGGAATATTGTGATTCCTTCAAATATCTACCAGCGCACTCAAGAGAGAGGAAAACCATATTGCAGTGAAAAATGACTTTTGCAGACTGTGATACACTTTGGACCCGGTCTTTGGTAATCACAAGAAACACTGGGCATCATGTCAGTTCTAAAAGGATGCATGATGATGGAATAGAAAATGACTTAAAAGTTTATGTAATTATGGCGGAAATGAATTCAAAGTCCCGGAAGTGACTACACAGCAAATGTGATCCCAATCTTCAACACGGGAGGCAACGGCGACTTAGTTAGCGGAGACGTAAGACTCCCGAGCAAATACTGACTTGGACATACCTGAAGTGTGAGGTGTTACGGCCCCTCTACGAGCTGTTTAACTTTTACCTACCTGAAAAGACACACAAAAAAGTCAGATTAACCTTCCATCTCACTTAACTCCTTTACAAATGTAGGTACAAGTTAAGGAAAATTCGCCACTTATATCGAGTTATATATTGGCAGGATCTTAAGGATGTTTTTGTCCTAAAGTATAGATGATTATGCTGTGGGAGAGGATTAATATAATGATTATAAACCTACAGTAGTATCTTCAGTGTTCTTACGAAACGGCAACAGTTTGTGTGGCTACCACGATTGGCGAAAGTAACCAACCAAACATAACTAAATTCCTAGATATGTAAGATCATTAATTTTTTTTTTTAGGATTAGCCCACCCGGGCACAGGTCACTGACCCACATCAGGGCCTGGGGGGCGAAAACGAAATAATTATAATAATAATTAATATTAAATAAAAGCTATAATAAAAATACCAAATTAAAAATAAAATAATAATAATTCATAGCAAATAAAATTCATAATAAAATACAAAATTAAAAATAAAATAATAATGGTAACACTAATAATAATAATAATAATAAAGAACCATAGAGAAATGCAAAAACGAAAATATCAAAAGTGAGAAACAATATATATATGTTGTGTTGTCAAAGTAAGAGAAACAATTGAGACCCTGCAATTGTGTGTAAATGAGGCAGAAAGTCAGATCAGCAACCTGGGACTTGGTCACAATTTTCGTGATGCCATATAGCAGCAGGGTCTACCATTAGACAATACATTATGCTTCCAATATCTTCCCAGGCAGTAGTACGTCAGTTAGTAAATTCACTATTCTGTATGGATATTATCGAAATTGCCTTACACTATGCACGTATGTAGTTCACAACATTTCACCATAATACAAACAATCACTGTTCTTTCACTCACGTGTACGGGCTTATAGCTCCACTTAACGCTTAGTATCGCTCCAAGTAACTCCTGGTTATATAGCTAGTGTGTGTACACTTGAAGGGGCAGGACGATACTTTCAGCCAGAGGCTTCCGAGACCTTACCTATGATCATAACAACGAAATGCTTGCTGTGAGTTCACGAGCAGCTGGCGAGGCGCGGCCACTGGCCACCACCGATCACATGGTATGTGAGTCAGAGCTCGCGGCGTAAGAGGGAGGCGAGGACATTAGGTGCCTTCAAGAGAGCTCAGGCTCTCAACTGACGTAGCCGTGTTGCTATATCTGTAATTTTCTGGCTAAATAAACAGTTTCAATATCAATATACCAATGCCACTCCATGAACAATGTACACCACCTCAGCCGCCATACAATGTCATGAACAATGTACACCACCTCAGCCGCCATACCATGTCTTGAACAATGTACACCACCCCAGCCGCCATACAATGTCATGAACAATGTACACCACCTCAGCCGCCATACCATGTCATGAACAATGTACACCTCCCCACCTTCAATGGCAAGCTATGAACAATGGACACTTGGTCACTAATGTGTCCAAATTTCACCTTCTTCCACAAATAGTCCAGACATTCAAGTAGTAGCTTAATAGTAACCGACTATAAACAATCAGAGCGCACCCAACCTGCTCAGTTCAAATCGCTGACCGTTACGACTGTGCCTTGTTTTTCACGTTGGGTCCGTTCTGACTGTTTTATCATGTAGTTGTACATGGATATCATTATTCTTGTACACTGCGCTTCTTCCCTATCCTATCCTTTCGCCTAGAGTCCCTGCTGTTTGGTAACTACGCGAACCCTGCGGGCAGAGCCTCAAGGGGGGCCCTCAGAGGGCTACTGAGTCGAGACAGTAAGGGTGGCAACATTTTCTGTTAGGGATTCGATAGTGCTTCATAACCTGTCACTGCTAGGTGTTAGGGCTTGGCTAGGCCCCCGTCAGGGGATTGTCTGTTCACCCTACCCCTAGACCCGTCTTTACTCGCCCAGCAGGCGGACAGAAGGAGCGGCATCCATGGGGTTTAGCTGAGGTGGACAGATTAGGTAGAATTTTCATTCTTTCATTCATGTATGCTACTGACCATGGCCAAAGTGAGAGTGAAGATCTCCGGAACCCCGACCCAGGGGTCTCGGATAGGGCTAAAAAGGCTATTGAGCGACCTAAGGGTGAGAATAAATAGACTTGTGGATCTGAGAGATGGTTACATCATCCTCACAGAAACAGATGAAGATGCTGATAAACTACTTAAGTCTAGTGCCATGGACAAAATGAAAACCAACGGTTACGAGGTCATTGTCCCACGGGAATACGGCGCCAAGCTCACCCGTATAGTGTATGTAAGAAGTTGGACAAAGATGTAGTGGAAAATAACGCAGAAGAAATAAGAGATGAAATAGAAAAGCAAAACAATGTCAAGGTTGTGGAGGTGTATCCTATGTATGCCCATAATATAATCAAGGTTCGCTTTGCAGACACAACGGATGCAAAAAGAAAGAAGGAGAAGGGGCTCTATGCATATGGCACTTCCATCTCATTACACCAAATAGAATATGAAAAGTATACGCCCATCCAACAATGTATGAAGTGCTATAAATACAATGACCACATGACCAAGAGCTGCCCCATGCAAGGGGTCATATGCTCTGAGTGTTCATCTGATCAGCACTTCTACAAAGACTGCCGTAGCACCATAAAAAAGTGTGTCGTCTGCGAGGGTGACCACAGGACCTTCTCTGCCACCTGCCTGGTCAGGAAACAGGTACTTCAAGAAACAGAGAAGAAAGTGACCGAAATAACCAAACAAAAAGAAACCAGGGAAATTTCTAACACCATAGAAAGGACCACTCAGTCGACGATCATGGCTTACAGCCAAACTCTAAAAGAAGCTCTAAAAGAAACTCAAGCAGACTCCCAAAAGCTCAACAATGTCAGCGAGACCATGGAAGTCCTGCAATCAGAGATAAGAACCATCAAGGACTCAATAAAACAGGAAGTTACTGAGTCACTGGGCGCCATGAGGGACGCAGTGGCCGAGAGCATCAGGAGCGTCTCCTATCCACAGCTGGACGAGTCTAAGGCCACTGTTATATACTTGTCTTACCTGCATGCCCATCACATGAACATGGTTCATCCAGGTTCATTCTCGAAACACCTCAACGAGACACTAACCAGGAACAACATTGCACCTGTTGAAATAAGCGACAAAGTCCCTTCAAAAGAAATCCTTAAGGCAGTAACCCACCCAACGACTTATCGACCACCTCAACCCACGCCAGAAATAGACCATGATCTCCTTGACTTAAGCAAAAGTCAGTATAACCGCAATCCCGACGTGGCCAGTCAGTCCCCCTGGGATCACAGCTCCAACGACACCTTAAATGCCCGCGATCCCATTACATGCACTCCCAGCGACGACAGTGACCATCGGACTGCAACCACAGTCAATGGTTGCGACCAGATGATGACGGCTCACTCCACAGAGGAACAAGACCCTCGAGCTGCAGCGTCAGTTGATTACTACGACACTCAGGCCCAGGACCTGAACACCTTCCTGTACACGGGTGACGAGAAGTTCGAGGGCCCGCCATTGACTGACAGGTAGATGTCCGAAGGTTCTGCTAAGAAGTTCCGTCCCCCTAGAAATGGCAGAGGCCGAGCAAACACTCCAAGCGACGCCCCAAGCTACAGTCTCCGAAATGGCAGTCGCTAGCAGGATGAAAATTGTCCAACATAATGTCCTACACTGGTCCCTTAATAGACGTAACGAACTGTCTAACTTATACTATCAATTAGACCCAGACATCATTCTGTTAAACAGCACTGGCATAAAGGACGAAAGTAAGCTGAAAATTTTTGGCTACACTGTATACCAGAGGAACATGACGGGTGAGCTAAACGATATTGTCGCTGTGGCCATCAGGTCACGGCTGAGTCACAGAGTGTTGCCAGACTTCGAGGATTCAGTTCTGGGAGTGCAGGTGGAGACAACTAGGGGACCTGTTATCATATGCACAATGTACCTACCTTCCAGACGTCCTTACTTACCCGAACAAGACCTAAACCAGTTGCTACGCCACAGAAAACCAACATACATCATAGGGGACTTAAATGCGCGCCACGCCATACTCGGACACGGTAATGAGAACAACAGCGGTGTGGCGCTGTATGACAACATCAGAAGGGGAAAGCTGCAACACCTCGGGCCAGATTTCCCGACATTGATCAGACGTGCCAGTGCCACAACACCCGACATAATCCTCTCTAACAACGAGGCCGTCCTGAACAGGCACGTTACCGCCGGACCCATCAGTACCAGCGATCACCTGCCAGTCGTCGTGATGCTCTCATCCAATCCCATTATGATCCCCGCCAACATCAGGTCAAACCTCAAACGGGCAGACTGGGACTCCTTCAAGGAGTCTCTCAGTCTCAAGCAGGGGAGGAACCTGGAAGAAGCCAGCCCCAATGACATCGACGACGCGGTCGAACAATGGTACACTGATGTGAAGACGGAGATGGACAACAACATCCCGACCACCACCCACAGGACCATTCCCCATCCTCACACTAGTCACCAGCTGAGGCAGCTCAGTGTCCAGTACGCTCACGTGAGATAGCTAGCCAGTATCCGCGGGTGGACGCAAGAGCTGAGAGACCGGTACCGAGAACTACAGACGGACATCCAGCACGAGAGCAAACGTCTACATGAACAAAAGTGGGCCGCCTTGGTGTAGGAGGCAGCCAACAATTACCGCGATTCTGCTGCCTTCTGGAAAGGGATCAAGCGACTGATGGGTTCCACCTCTAGCACGGTCTCTTACCTGCTCGACCGAAACAACGTAAAAATACTCGAGGAAGAAAACCAAGAATAACTACATCGGCGATATTTACGAAAAATCTTTACCATTAGTGAACAGGAGAACGAGGGCTTCGACAGGGAGTTTGAGGAGGACATTTTAGGTCAGTTGCAGGACCATCAGCACCTGCTCCAGCCGCTCCCACGGACTGACTTCACTAGACTGGTGGACGGAAGCTACCTGACGGAGCCCATAGTTCCTGCAGATGTGTCAGCCGTCATAAAAGGATTTAAAAACAAATCACCTGGTCAAAGTCACATTAACAAGAAGATCCTGGACCAGCTCCCCGACAACGTGATAGAGAGGCTTGCTCATATATGCAACGCCTGCCTCGCCTCTGGATACTTCCCTAAGATGTTCAAAATCGCCGTTATTCGCCTCATACCAAAAGCAGGGAAGCCTCCAAACAAAGTCGTAAACTTTCGACCAATATCGCTGCTAGAGGTACCTGCCAAAATCTTCGAAAAAATAGTCAACAAGCGATTGCGGATGTATCTGGAGGACGAAAACGTGTATAATCCCCGCCAGTACCGAGGCACATCCAACGCCATAGCTCAGGCCTACGAGCAAATCGCTTATGCTATGACTGGCCGCCTGCATTGCAATATAATACTGAGGGACGTCAGCAAGGCGTTTGACAAATTTTGGCACGCAGGGCTGCAGTATAAGATCATACAACTGGGGCTACCCGAAAATCTGACGCGCCTGCTGTGCAACTTCATTATGGACCGCAGAGCCAAAATCAAGATGCAAGAACATTTTCGAGAAGAATTCTCACTATCGAGCGGCGTGCCTCAGGGCTCTTGTCTCTCACCAACCATTTACATGCTCTACACGGCTGACCTGCCACCCCCAATCGTCGGCAGCGAGTACGTCATGTATGCCGACGATGTAACACAGATCGTCACCTGCCCAGGAAGGTCCACACCAAGGATGGCGCGACTCACTGCTCGGGCAATAGAGGCTATCTCGGAGTATGAACATAAATGGAAAATAAAAACAAACAAAACGAAATTTGAGGTCATGCTCATAGCCAAATTCAAGCCGGCCCCATTGATGATCGACGACGAAGAGATTGAGTACTCTAAACAAGGCAGGTTGCTCGGCCTCATCATCTCTCGGACGGGCATCATTCCCCACATGAAGGACAGACTAAAGAAAGCCAAAGTCGCCGCCGCCAAATTAAAACGTTTTAAATTGATGCCTGAGAAGATACAAGTTCACCTGTACAAGGCGCTGGTGAGGCCTGTGTTGGAGTACCCACATATACCACTCGTCACACTCGGGAAGACTAGACTGCAACAACTACAGTGCTTCCAAAACAAGTGTTTGAGATCAGCCAGTGGCCAAGCGCCACCCTACCAGGAGACAGTGGAAACCATCCACCTAAGAAATAAAACAGAGGCCCTCAACTTCAGGTTCCCTCGCCCAGGTTTGGGACAAGCTCCTGGACGACCCTCACAGCCCAGACTACCTACGCGGGGAAGACATCAACAGAGGGAGACCCCACGCCTGGTGGCCCCGGAGTCTGCCCGCACTACAACATTACAACAACCCAACCCGCGACCCATCTATGTCCGCCACAGTGATCCACCTTAGATTAAAACTTAGATGATATAAATTCACATTTAACAAGTCACAATCGAATCCATAACGTAATACAGTATAAGATGTTAATAAACTTGTAATTGTAAAATCAATCTCGTCATTGTCTACTAAAATAACCATTGTGCAACCTCATTCTAAATCCTAGGTTAGCTTAGTTAGCCAACAAACTCTGTAATATGTAAAACAAGGGGTGTCGTCCCCCTCTGTTTAACTCACTAAACTTCTTTTCCAACCTTTCCCCCCACGACTATATGTTGTGACTTCTCCATCCCTCATGTCTGGCTATGCCTTGAGCCCCAGCATGCCTTCCATCCTTTCCCCACCTTAACCTAAAAAAAAAAAAAAAAAAAAAAAAAAAATATAAACGCTAGCTGAAATCACAATTATAAAGCGACATCAACTACAGACGATAAAGTCCAAATAACACATCAAAAATATTAACAATAGGAAGAGAGATTAACAAGAAATGATATAAACTAACAAGAGAGGTCAGAGTGAGACACAAACGTGGGTATACAGTAGTCGAGAAATATGATAATAAGCATAAACAAAACAAGTAGTGAAGATTATAATCATTGTCCCTACGGCTCCCGGACAGATGGCCGAAGGACACTTGGCCGACGGATGTTTCACCGACGGACATTTGACCGAACGGACATCGAGCCGACGGACATTTGGCCGAACGGACAATAGACCGAACGGACAAATGGCCGAACGGATAATAGACCGAACGGACAAATGGCCGAACGGACATTTGGCCGAATGGGCATCCGGCCTTTTTAATTTATTTTTTATTTTTCTTTCTTCTTTGCAATGTATTTTTTGCACATTTACTAAAGGATAAAAGATATTTATTGTAATGTAAATGCTTCTTTGCAATGTATTTGCTTTATAAAACACAGGATAAAAAGATAACATAATTTCAATGCAATACATTTGCATGATATACAATTTCTTTTTTTTAATATTTGTTTCTTTTAAGACCATGGAATTCATACCAACGATAAGAGGAGGAAGAAGGCTTTTGCTTGACGGCTACGCCTACATCGTTGATAAACGGAAAGATAATGTAATATATTGGCGATGTGAAGGCAAAGGAAGTTGTTGGCCAGTGGTCTTTGAAAGCAAGAAGCTGTAAGTTTCGAGGTGTTGACAGAATTAGCAGGTTGTCACTTTTTTGGATGACAAAGTCTTCTCCTCTAACTGATTTCCGTAAGTCGTCAGTTAAAAAGTCCCCGTCTTGTGCCATGCGTTGTGTGCGCACCATTCTTGCCAGAGTTTCTTTCTTAGGAAGAGCACCTGCAGCATCAAGTGGGTACTCACTGGTGCAGTTTTGTATAATAGTCGATGTCACTTCCTCCGACTGCCTGGTTCTTTCTTTAAATTTCTTTACTGTTTTCAAGGACAGGTTACGTCCGGCATCAGGCGGACGTGAGTGATTACTTGCTTCTCCTTGAATAACGTTTTCATCTGTTTTTAATCGTCCCCAACAACTTCCTATGCGTTCACATCGCCAATATATTACATTGTCTTTCCGTTTATCAACGATGTAGGCGTAACCGTCAAGCAAAAGCCTTCTTCCTCCTCTTGTCGTTGGTATGAATTCCATGGTCTTAAAAGAAACAAATATTAAAAAAAAATTGTATATCATGTGTAAGAAACACATTGCAAAGAAGAAATAAAAATAAAAAAAATAATTAAAAAGGCCATATGTCCATTCGGCCAAATGTCCGTTCGGCCATTTGTCCGTTCGGTCTATTGTCCGTTCGGCCATTTGTCCGTTCGGTCTATTGTCCGTTCGGCCATTTGTCCGTTCGGTCTATTGTCCGTTCGGCTAAATGTCCGTCGGCTCGATGTCCGTTCGGTCAAATGTCCGTCGGTGAAACGTCCGTCGGCCAAATGTCATTCGGCCATCTGTCCGGCCATGGTCCCTACACAGCCTCACGTTTACTGTTAATGTGTCCACCTTATAACTGATTACATTAACCTATAGAATTAGATAAACAGGTAGAAGTTCAGGAGAAAAATAAAAGTCTCCTGTAAAAGTAGATAAGAGGTAGAAGCTAAGGAGAAAAAATATTAGTCTCTTGTAGAAGTAAATGCTAGGTAGTAGGTAGTAGCTATGAAACAAAAAATTGTGACCAAGTCCCAGGTTGCTGATCTGACTTTCTGCCTCATTTACACACAATTGCAGGGTCTCAATTGTTTCTCTTACTTTGACAACACAACATACATATATTGTTTCTCACTGTTGATCTTTTTTATGGTTCTTTTATTATTATTATTATTATTATTATTATTATTATTATTATTATTATTTTTATTATTATGATTATCAATTTATTATTATTATTATTATTATTATTATTATTATTATTATTATTATTATTATGATTATTAATTTATTATTATTATTATTATTATTATTATTATTAATATTATTATTATTAATTTATTATTATTGTTATTGTTGGACTTATTATTAATATTAATATTAATATTATTATTATTATTATTATTATTATTATTATTATTATTATTATTATTATTATTATTATTTCTATTATTATTATTTATTTTCTTATTAATATTATTAATATTATTAATATTATTATTATTATTATTATTATTATTATTATTAAAATTATTATTATTATAATAATTATTATTGTTAATTCAATTTTTATTTGTTTTACGTTGTTTTTCGCTCCAGGCCCTGATGTGGGCTAATCCCAGTAAAAAAAAAAAAAAAAAAAAAAAATATATATATATATATAGGCTATATATATATATATATATACATATATATATATATATATATATATATATATATATATATATATATATATATATATATATATATATATATATATATATATTTATGTATATTTATAAATAATAAATAAATAAATATATAAACAGTTAGAAGTAACTGAAAAAAATTTATTATGGTTTTTTGTAGAAGTAGATGAAGAGGAAGAAGGTGAAAGGAAAACTGATTCAATTTTCCTGTAGAAGTAAATAACCAGGTAGAAGTTAAGGAGACAAATTACACAGGACAACAAATTTTTTATAATTCCCAGTTGCATGAGATTTCTTTACTGTTTCTTACCATTTTTGATCTGCTGATTTCATATTTGAAACCAGTTTTGTTCTGCGTGCTCCAGTTTTCATGTAATTTGAGGTTTTACATTCTAGCCGTTTGCGGTCAAATTAATTAATTACACGATTATGGTATCAATAGGGAGATATAATTTTGTCTGTTTTTTCTTTCAGATTTGGTCATGGCTACAAAGAGAAATCAATGTGTGAACAAACCTGATGCCTTCTGTTATATTTGTGGATACTTCACGCTTATTCGTCAGAGGCGCAATATAACATCGTTTGTGAGGCGCGGCTATAAAGCGTACTTCGGACTTACTCTTGGCGACCAAGACAAAAAATGGGCTCCACATGCTGTGTGTCATAACTGCGAAGAAATGCTGCGTGACTGGACAAAAGGAAAACGTAAGGGCTTACCGTTTCGGAATTCCCATGACCTGGCGAGAACCGAAGGACCACACAACTGACTGCTATTTTTGTCTGATCAATACGAAGGGTGTTGGCAAGAAAAACAGACATAAAATATCGTATCCTAGTATCCCTTCAGCAATTCGACCTACTTTGCACTCTGATGAGCTACCAGTTCCAGTTTTTAATGGGTTGTCTCCAGCTGAAGAGGAGGGAAGCGACAAAGACCAAGAGAGTGAACATGAAACTCAAGAAATACTTGCAGATTCCGACGATTCTTCTGATGGTACACCAGAGTCATCAACCCCTCAGAAGTTTAGTCAGCCAGAGCTGAATGACCTTGTGCGTGATTTGGGTCTCTCCAAAAATGCAGCAGAAGTTCTAGCTTCTAGGTTGCAAGAAAAGGCTCTACTGAACCAGACCACAAAAGTTTCAGACTTCAGAAAGCGGGAACAGGATTTTGTGCCATTCTTTACAGAGGAGAAAAAGTTTGTTTACTGTCATAATATCCCGGGTCTTCTCCAGGAATTAGGGATTCCATTGTATAGTCCAAATGACTGGCGATTATTTCTAGATAGTTGTAAGCGTAGCCTGAAGTGTGTGCTACTACATAATGGTAATGTCTATGCAGCTGTTCCAGTGGGTCATTCTGTGTGCTTACGAGAGGAGTATAATGACATTAAAACTGTGATTCACCTGCTAAAATACCATGAGCACAACTGGACAATTTGTGTTGACCTCAAAATGGTGAACTTCCTTCTTGGCCAACAAAGAGGATTTACAAAGTATCCCTGCTTTCTTTGCATGTGGGACAGCCGAGCTAGAGACAGGCATTGGAACCTGAAGGAGTGGCCCTTACGTGAGACTCTGGAAGCTGGTATGCCAAACATTGTCAATGATCCAATCGTCAGTCGAGAAAAGATCATATTTCCTCCTCTCCATATCAAGCTGGGCCTGATGAAACAGTTTGTCAGAGCATTAAATACTGATGGTGAATGCTTCCAACACATAGTCTCTGCTCACCCTGCTTTGTCATTTGAGAAGATAAAGGCAGGTGTGTTTGATGGACCACAAATTCGTGCACTTGTACGTGATCAAGACTTTGTCAGAAAGATGGACGACAAGGAAAGGGGTGCATGGCTTTCATTTGTGGCGGTAATGGAAAACTTTCTTGGTAATAAAAAGGCTGACAACTATGAAACCCTTGTAGCAACCATGTTGTCAGCCTTTCATGACCTTGGATGCAATATGAGTGTCAAACTCCATTTCCTATATAGTCATCTTGATAGATTCCCTGAGAACCTAGGGGCAGTAAGTGACGAGCAAGGCGAGCGGTTTCATCAGGATCTCAAGACCATGGAAGACCGCTACCAAGGGAGATGGGACAAACATATGATGGCAGACTACTTCTGGAGCATTAAACGAGAGTGCCCTGAGACATTTCACAAACGCAAGAGCTTCAAGCGCAAATTCCTACCTGGCTAAAATGTGATTGGGCTTTGTCTCCTCATAGTAGCAAATTTCTTACCTAACAATGAGTTTTATACAAATTTCAACCTTTGTTTTAGATGGAACATGTTTCAAATTGTGTTGTTGAATAAATTTAGAATATGTAATATTTTATTGTTTATTACCCAGCTAATTTAATGACAGTTTAATGACATATTTTTCAAGATAGACGACGAGGTCAATAAGACGAAGACGAAATTTTGAAATTTCAAAATACCTTGATTGCAAAAAAACTAGAGCTTACAGAAAGAAACTAACTTCAGATATGAGATCAGCACACCCAAATTAGGTAGAATCAAGTGTTTATAGCAATGCAACAAAAACTTTGTTGACCAGTGTTATTAGTCTCCTGAAGAAGTAGATGAAACGAGACCGACGAACAGACAACCTTACAACAAGACACTTAAATACTTGGCTGGTCGCCCGGTACACAAAACAACGTAAGACACCATAACAGATAAGGCAACAATGTGAAATATCACCTCAAGTATACGTTCCGTAATTAATAATTGAAACGGTGAAGGATGGAATAAGAGAGAGAGAGAGAGAGAGAGAGAGAAAGAGAGAGAGAGAGAGAGAGAGGATGGACGGTCTCGTTTAGTTTGATGTCGGCAACAGAGAGGAGGAGGAAGAAGAGGAGGGAGAGAGATTATTGTGAGTGAGTGATGAAGTGAGTGACGAGGTAGCAGAGTGGCAGGTGACCGTCATAGTGGAGTGGGAGGTTCACAGTGAGGCCAGGTGGTGGTGGTGGTGGTGATGCACAGTGAGGCCAGGAGATGGTGCTGGAGGTACACGTTGAGGCCAGGAGGTGGTGGTGGTGGAGGTAAACAGCGAAGCCAGAAGGTGGTGGTGGAGGTAAACAGCGAGGCCAGGAGGTATTGGTGGAGGCAAACAGTGAGGCCAGGATATGGTGTTGGAGGTACACAGTGAGGCCAGGATATGGTGTTGGAGGTACACAGTGAGGCCAGGAGGTGGTGGTGGAGGTAAACAGCGAGGCCAGGAGGTATTGGTGGAGACAAACAGTGAGGCCAGGATATGGTGTTGGAGGTACACAGTGAGGCCAGGATATGGTGTTGGAGGTACACAGTGAGGCCAGGAGGTGGTGGTGGAGGTAAACAGCGAGGCCAGGAGGTGGTGGTGGTGGTGATGCACAGTGAGGCCAGGAGATGGTGCAGGTGGTACACGTTGAGGCCAGGAGGTGGTGGTGGTGGAGGTAAACAGCGAGGCCAGGAGGTGGTGGTGGAGGTAAACAGCGAGGCCAGAAGGTATTGGTGGAGGCAAACAGTGAGGCCAGGAGATGGTGTTGGAGGTACAAAGTGAGGCCAGGAGGTGGTGGTGGAGGTAAACAGCGAGGCCTGGAGGTGGTGTTGGAGGTAAACAGCGAGGCCAGGAGGAATTGGTGGAGGTAAACAGTGAAGCCAGGAGGTGGTACTGGAGGTACACAGTGAGGCCAGGTGGTGGTGGAGGTAAAAAGTGAGGTCAGGAGGTGGTGGTGGAGGTACACAGTGAGGCCAAGAGGTGGTGGTGGAGGTAAACAGCGAGGCCAGGAGGTGGTGGTGGAGGTAAACAGCGAAGCCAGGAGGTAGCGGTGAAGGTAAACAGTGAGGCCAGGAGGTAGTGGTGGAGGTTCTCACGTGTCCCCCTTGTTACCCTCCGCCGCTGAATTTCAACTGTTAAATAAAAATCATAAATAAAATTTGACATAAAAAATGCGTTTCAGGTTCTCGTATTCAAATGGTTTAAGTTAGTATTAATTGACACCAAAAAAAAAAAAAAAAAAAAAAAAAAAAAAAAAAATATATATATATATATATATATATATATATATATATATATATATATATATATATATATATATATATACATATATATATATATATATATATATATATATATATATATATATATATATATATATATATATATTACAATAAAATTTCCTCAAAACAGTTCACCCATCCATCTCGCTTCAGCTCGGGGCGCGACAGGAGTTGACAATTTGTTTTGGCTAAACTGAAACGCTGTGGAAAAGTTTGATACATATTTTTCACGAGCTGTTGGGTGCAAAATGTGATACGACGCACGGCACGGCTGACACGCGTGTTTTCCTTTCTCTTGGTCAGAATTCATTGGCAAAACATTTGTGTGATCTTAACCTCACCAGCTGAAAGAACCCGAACTAGCTTACCACCCTTGTACACTGTAATGTTATTGTGGGGTTATACTCGCTAAAGAACATTTTACTGACATTACAAAAATGGTCGATAATCACGGATTACTCGCATTAACCAAACATTGTATTACTTATGCTAATCCTCAGATTTCTCTCACTACAATACAAAGTCTGTCGTATTACAGTATTACAGGTCAAAGTTCATCAATTACTCATGCAGGGGTACAAAGACGATTGTATCACTCATATCAATTTACAGTGCATAGATTATTGTATTATAAATAATGCAACCCCAGATTTATCGTATTACGTAAATCTATCTTCGTTTAAAGGAAAATTGGTAGGCCAATCTCCGTTGGCATTTGAAAAATAAAACCTTCTAGAAAAAGAGATTTTTGAAGTAAACGCTGAACAAAATCAGGAAATGTATAGTTTTCAAGACACACACAGCTACTGCCAGACACACACAGCTACCATCACACACACAGACACAGCTACTGCCAGACATACACAGTAACTGCTAGACACACACAGTTACTGCTAGACACACACAGCTACTGCCAGACATACACAGTAACTGCTAGACACACACAGTTACTGCTAGACACACACAGCTACTGCCAGACACACACACAGTAACTGCCAGACACACACAGTAACTGCCAGACACACACAGCTACTACCAGACACACACAGTTACTGCCTAACACACACACACCTACTCCCAGACACACACAGTTACTGCTAGACACACACAGTTATTACCAGACACACACAGTTACTGCCAGACACACACAGCTACTGCCTGACACACACAGCTACTGCCTAACACACACAGCTACTACAGACACACACAGCTTCCCTCACACACACACACACAGCTACTGCCAGACACACACACACAGCTTCTACCAGACACACACAGTAACTGCCACACACACACACACACACACACACACACACACAGCTACTGCCAGACACACTCAGCTATCCTCAGACACACACAACTACTGCGAAACACACACACACACCTACTGCCTGACACACACAGTTACTGCCAGACACACACAGCTACTGCCAGACACACACAGCTACCCTCAGACACACACAACTACTGCCAGACACACACACAGCAACTACCAGACACACACAACTACTGCCAGACACACACAGCTACTGCCTAACACACATAGTTACTGCCAGCCACACACAGCTACTGCCAGACACACACAGCTATTGCCAGACACACACAGCTTATCCCAGACACACACAGCTACTATCAGACACACACAGCTACTACCAGACACACAGCTACTGCCTGACACACACAGCTACCCTCAGACACACACAGCTACTGCTAGACACACACAGCTACTGCCAGACACACACAGCTACCCTCAGACACACACAACTACTGCCAGACACACGTAGTTAATACCATACACACACAGCTACCCACAGACACACACAACTACTGCCAGACACACGCAGCTACCCTCAGACACACCACACAGCTACTGCTAGACACACAAAGCTACTGCTAGACACACACAACTACTGCCAGACACACACAGCTTCTGTAAAACACACACAGCTACTGCCAGACACACACGGCTACTGCTAGACACACACCCAGCTACTGCCTGACACACACAACTGCTGCCAGGCACACACAGCTACCCTCAGACACACACAGCTACTGCCTGACACACACAGCTACCCTCAGTCACACACAGCTACTGCTAGACACACACAGCTCCCCTCAGACACACAAAGCTACTGCTAGACACACACAGCTACCCTCAGACACACAAAGCTACTGCCAGACATACACAACTACTGCCAGACACACACAGCTACTGCTAAGCACACACAGCTACTGCCAGACACACAGAGCTACTGCCAGACACACAGCTACTGCCAGACACACACAGCTACTCTCAGACACACACAATTACTGCCAGACACACACAGCTACCCTCAGACACACACAGTTACTGCTAGACGCACAAAGCTACTACTAGACACACACAACTTCTGCCAGACACACACAGCTACCCTCAGTCACACACGCTACTGCTAGACACACACAGCTACTGCCTGACACACACAGCTACCCTCAGACACACACAATTACTGCCTGACACACACAGCTACCCTCAGTCACACACAGCTACTGCTAGACACACACAGCTACTCTCAGACACACACAATTACTGCCTGACACACACAGCTACCCTCAGTCACACACGCTACTGCTAGACACACACAGCTACTGCCTGACACACACAGCTACCCTCAGACACACACAATTACTGCCTGACACACACAGCTACCCTCAGTCACACACAGCTACTGCTAGACACACACAGCTACTCTCAGACACACACAATTACTGCCTGACACACACAGCTACCCTCAGACACACACAGCTACTGCTAGACACACACAGCCACTGCCAGACATACACAACTACTGCCAGACACACACGGCTACTGCTAGACACACACCCAGCTACTGCCTGACACACACAACTGCTGCCAGGCACACACAGCTACCCTCATACACACACAGCTACTGCCTGACACACACAGCTACTGCCAGACACACACAACTACTGCCAGACACACACAGCTACTGCCTGACACACACAGCTACCCTCAGTCACACACGCTACTGCTAGACACACGCAGCTCCCCTCAGACACACACAGCTACTGCTAGACACACACAGCCACTGCCAGACATACACAACTACTGCCAGACACACACAGCTACTGCTAAGCACACACAGCTACTGCTAAGCACACACAGCTACTGCCAGACACACACAGCTACTCTCAGACACACACAATTACTGCCAGACACACACAGCTACCCTCAGACACACACAGTTACTGCTAGACACACAAAGCTACTGCCAGACACACACAACTACTGCCAGACACACACAGCTACTGCTAAGAACACACAGCTACTGCCAGACACACACAGCTACTCTCAGACACACACAGCTACTGCTAGACAGACACAGCTACCCTCAGACACACACAGCAACTGCTAGACACACACAACCACTGCCAGACATACACAGTTACTCCCAGACACACACAGCTACCCTCAGACACACACAGCTACTGCTAGACACACACAGCTACTGCCAGACACACAAAACTACTGCCAGACACACACAGCTACTGCTAAACACACATAGCTACTGCCAGACACAGGCAGCTACCCTCAGACACACACAGCTACTGCCAGGCACCTAAGAACAGAGCTTTAAGCAGTTCGTTGAATCCTGTGTTCCCAGACCTGGCCAAGTAGATGTCTTCTCGTTTCAGCTGTCCCTTAAGTCATTAATTCCGGATCATGTTGAGGGACGATGTTGGATCATAACCACTACAATCATCACTGCTTCTACTACAACACTACAACTTTTACAAACAGGACAACTATATGCATTGTAACTACTGCAACCACTACAACAACTACAATTTCAACCGCTACAACCACTACAACAACAACCACAACTATCACAACTAAAACGCACTACAATCAACATTGTCATAACTATTACTACAATCCCACCATCATCGCTAATAATAATACTATACCACCACTATCGTTATCACTACTACAACAACTATCACCACCACTGTCATCACTACTACCACAACAACCATCAGCACCATAATCATAACTGTTACTACAATAACCACAATCATTACTAATACTACTACTACTACAACCACCACTGACATCACCAATACAACTACAACCACAACCTACACCACTACCATCATCACCACCACCACCAGTTCTGTCATCAAATTAAAACCACCACCACCACCACCATCACCTCCACCACCACGATAACCACCATCATCACTAGTACTACTACCACTACCATCACCACCATCATCATCACCATACTACTACCATCACCACAACCATCACTACTACCACAACAACCATCACCACCATAATCATGACTACTACCACCACCACCACCACCACCACAACATCAACAACAACAATCACCACCATAATCGTGACGACTATCACAACAACCACAACCATCACCACGATTATAACTACCATCACTACCACCACCACCACTACCATCATCACCACTACCACAACAACCACCACCACTACCATCATCACTACTATCACAACAACCATCACCACTACCATCATCACTACTACCACAACAACCATCACGACCATAATCATGACTGCTACCACAACAACCACCATCAGCACCAGCCTCACTACTACCACAACAACCATCACGACCATAATCATGACTACTACCACAACAACCACCACCAGCACCAGCCTCACACGCACGTACCTAAAGTGGTTACCGGAATTGGGAATTTCTATTAAATAAGATAAGTGTAGACTCGGCCGGCGGACACACACTCACCCGCCGCCGCCACGAGTGCCTCTTGACCTTCCCTCCAAGTGGATCAGCGATGAGAGCGAGGATCAGCGGATAGTGAAAAAGGAAGTGGATCAAGCCGGGTGATGAATCAGAGAAGTGGCGGGTCAACATAATGAAGGATCAGCGTGGAGGTGGATCAGCGTTGAGGTGGATGAGTGCGGAGGTGGATCAGCGTGGTGGTGGATTAGCGTGGAAGTGGATCAGCGTGAAGGTAGATCAATGTGAAGGTGGATCAGCGTTGAGGTGGATCAGTGTGGAGGTGGATCAGCGTGAAAGTGGATCAGTGTGGAGGTGGATCAACGTGGAAGTGGATCAGCGTAGAACTGGATTAGCGTGGAAGTGGATCAGCGTTTAGATAAATCAGCGTGGAGATGCATCAGAGTGAAGGTGGATCAGCGTGAAGGTGGATGAGAGTGAAGGTGGATGAGCGTGGAGGTGGATCAGCAACGTGGTGGATTAACAAAAGGAGGGTAGACTGACAAAGAGAATGAATTAAGAGTGGATTAAAAACACAGCTTTAAAGAACACATTTAAACCCACCAATAACCACATCAATAATACCTTTCAATACACATTCAGATTCCTTTCAGTACTGTAGATGCGATAAGAAACTCTGCGCATATAAAACATTCTTTTCTCCTTGTTGACAGTAGACTAACAAACACAAGAACTACGTATTATGGAAGTTGAAGATTATAAGAAACTAGATGTGTGTTTCTAGCTGAGGTCTTTGTTGTTGTTGTTGTGTGTACGTGTGTGTGTGTGTGTGTAAAATAATAATAATAATAATAATAATAATTAACGGTTTATTGAAAAAGTTCTGCAGTCCGAAGGCTGAAAATATACATTGGACATATCTGACTTATTACATACATTGACAGTGGTGGTTTAACAAAAGCCTTCATTAGAGAAAGGTAAAGGAACATACAGTGAAAATACAGATTAATGTTTACAGTGGAGGTCACGTACATCATGTGCGCTGAGATGTTGAAAGCAGACACGTAGTGTAGTAACTCCCTCACAGATAGTGTTAGGAGGGGCCTCACGTGGTGTACTAGTTCTCTCACAGGTGGTGTTATGAAGGGCTTGACGTGGTGTAGTAATTCCCTCGCAGATGGTGTTATGAGGGGCTTGGCGTGGTGTAGTAATTCCCTCACAGATGGTGTTATGAGGGACATCACGTGGTGTAGTAATTCCCTCACAGATGGTGTTATGAGGGACCTAACGTGGTGTAGTAATTCCCTCCCAGATGGTGATATGGGGGGCATCATGTGGTATAGTAATTCCCTCACAGATGGTGTTATAAGGGGCCTGACGTTGTGTTGTAATTCCCTCGCAGATAAGAACATAAGAACATAAGAATGGTGGAAACTGGAGCGGGCCTATTGGCCCATACTGGGCAGTCCCATTTACACACAACCCCTATTGCTCATATAAGCATCCAACCTATGTTTGAAGCTATCCAGCGTATTCCAGTTAAAGATGATATTTGGTAACTTGTTCCATTCATCAACTACTCTGTTTCCAAACCAGTGTTTACCTGTTTCACGCCTAAATCTAAATTAGTCTAATTTAAAACCATTGTTACGAGTTCGCTCGTAGTTGGATTGTTTGAGTATCTTTGTAATGGCCCCTTTGTTTAGCCCTGACTTCAATTTATACACCTCTATCAGGTCGCCCCTCGCTCTATGTCTCTCGACGGAGAGCAAATTAAGATGCTTTAACCTGTCTCTGTACTCAAGGTTCCTAATGCCCGGGATTAGTCTTGTCATTCTCCTCTGAATTCTTTCCATGGATTCTATATCCATTCTGTAATACGGTGACCAGAACTGAACTGCGTAATCCAGGTGTGGTATCACAAGCACAAGATACAGTTTTAGGATCACCTAGCTAGTCTTTCAACTAACACTCTTTTGTATGAACCCATGTACTTTATTAGCCTTGTTACAAGCAAAAACACATTGTTTACTTGGCTTAAGGTTCGTACTTATCATTACTCCTAAATCTCTCTCACAGTTGGATTTCTCAATGGCATCGTTGTTCATCTGGTAACTGGTTTCCCTGTTTACATCTCCTATACTGAGTACTTTACATTTGTCCACGTTGAATTTCATCTGCCATTTTTCAAACCATTAGAAAAATTTGTTTTGATCTTCCTGTAGTTTTGCGGAGTCCTCGTCAGATTTAATAACACGTCCTATTTTAGTGTCATCAGCAAATTTACTTATGTTGCTGTCTATGCCGATATCTATGTCGTTTATGTATATAATAAATGATAATGGTCCAAGTGCTGAGTCTTGGGGAACTCCACTAGTGATGTTGCTCCAATGGGATTTAGTGCCGTTAATGCTCACTCGCTGTTTCCTGTCCTGTAACCCAGCCCTAATCCATTTAAGGATATTACCTTTGATGCCATGTGCTTCTACATTTCTAATTAGTCTTTCGTGGGGGACTCTGTTGAAGACTTTGCTAAAGTCGAGATATACCACATCATAATTGTGCCCCTCATCCACCTATTCGAAAACTGATGAAAAGAATGTTAAGAGATTAGTTAGACATGAACGCCCGCTTGTGAAGCCATGCTGGGAATCATTGATCAATCGGTGCTTCTCCAGGGGATTTAGAATAGTTTGAAATGATTGCTTCCAGTAATTTGCCTACTATTGATGTTAGACTAATTGGGCTGTAGTTAGAGGATAGTGATCTATCCCCCTTCTTGAAAATCGTTAAGACATTCGCTATCCTCCAGGATTCTGGTACTACACCTGTTTTTAAGGACATGTTAAACAACTTTGCTATGGGCATACTAAGCTCTTCCTTACATTCCTTTAATACTCTGGCAAATATCTTATTGTTACCAGGGGACTTATTAGGCTTTAGTTTGTCTATTTGCTTACTAACATCGTTACTAGTCACTACTCTCTCGCTTAATTTGTTTTCTTCACTATCTCTGAATAGAGTCGGTGCCTCCGGTATCATATTTAAATTTTCGGTGGTGAAAACTGTTGAAAAATATTTATTCAGATTATTGCTCATTTCTCCATCGTTATCAGTTAGCTCGCCAATATCAGACCGTATTGGTCCAATCTTTTCTCGTGTTTTAGTTTGATACATTTGGTAGAATCCTTTGGGGTTTATCTTCACCTCCCTTGCTATCCTTACCTCATTATTCCTCTTAGCTTTCCTTATCTCGGTTTTAACCCTACTCGCCAATACCTTATAATAATCCCGGAGGTAAATTTCGCCACGATTTATCCTTCTACCTATAGCCTTCCTTTTGCCAATGATGTTCTTTAAATAATTATTTATCCATTTAGGGTCATTGTTGTCTGATCTGAGTTTTTTGTATGGTATGTTCTGCCTTTTTGCATTAAGTTACTCATTATTTAAATTGTCGTGGAACTCGGCAATCTCAGATTTCGTGATCAGGTCAGTCTCAACCATCATGTCTCCTGGTACGGTGAGGTTGCCCTCTGTGGGTGCATTGAGTGAGGTCACCTCATGCGAGGTCATGTAGCTCACCCCCATGCGCGACATCCCCTCCCTCAGCTGCCTCTTCAAACTGTCAAAGTTTGCCCTTCTGAAATCTGGTACTATAGTGGAATTTTCCTTACGTCTGCCCTGAAAATCTAACTGGAATCTAATTTCTTTGTGATCTCTGTTTGCAAGCTCGTTCCCTACCTCGACATTGCTAATGAGATTTTATCTGTTCGACAGAACTAAATCGAGTATATTATTACCCCGGGTGGGTTCGGTTATATGTTGACTTAGGAAACAGTCCTGGATCGTTTCGAGAAAATCCTCTGATTCTAAGTTACCAGTAAGGTCAGTCCAATCTATTTGGCCAAGGTTAAAGTCGCCTACTATACAGACTTTGTTGTGCATGGAAGCCCTGCACATTTCATTCCAGATAAGTCGCTCATTTACTCTATCAAGATTGGGAGGTCTATATATTACTCCTGTGATTCATTTTTCCCTACCGTCGATTAATTCTATCCAAATTGTTTCTGTATTCTGCTCAGTTTTTATTTCCTTGTTTATTTCACACTTCAGATTATCCCTGACATAGATTGCTACTCCGCCTCCTTTCCTGGTCTGCTTATCGGTATGGAACAGTTTGTAACCCGCAATTTGGTATTCGACCGGTAACTCACGTGAGTCTAGGTTAATCCATGTTTCAGTGAATGCTATTATATCGATTTTTTCGGTACATACCAAGGCCCTAACATCATCCATTTTGTTTCTCATACTTCTACTGTTTGCGTAGTAGACATTTAAGTTAGTCGTGTTCTGAGTCCTCCCTTTATCGCATTTTGGTTTAAACTCCCTGTCTAATTTAGTTTTGTAATCTTTCACTTAGTTTACCCGCTCCCACTGCAGTCTCCTCCACCCCCGTGCCCATATGTTCCCCGAGCAGTTTAAAGACTTCGATATCTTTTGAACTGCCCCCTCTAGAGACCCAGCCAGGGTTGCCACCCCATCCCGAGATAGGTGTACCCCATCCCTTGCATAAAGGTCCCTTCTGCCGTAGAAGTTGTCCCAGTTGTCAATGAATGGGACTGATATTGACTTGCAATATCCGTCAAGACGGCCGTTGACACCAACTGCCCTTGGCAATCATTCATTGCTAACTCTCCTTCTAGGCAGGACACCACATATGATTGGGATCCCTCCCTTAGTCCTAATACGATCTATAGCTGTCTTGAACTTATCAAGAAGCTCTTCACTCCTACACCGGCCAATATCATTGCCTCCTTCACTGAGGCAGATAATGGGTTTGCTCCCATTACCAAACAAGATATTGTCCATCCTGTCAACTATATCCCCCACCCCAGCCCCTGGCAAACACACCCTCATCCTATTTTTATTTTTACCACAAAAGGCTCTGTCTAAGTACCTTACCTGTGAGTCACCAACAATTAAAGTTTTTATACCTTCCTTGTCAGCCCTGTTCATGACTGTACTAACGTCCATTTCGTCTATCAAAGGACTGTTGTTGTCGTTGTTGTATCCTTGGTGTGTTTTTTCACCACCAGTTTGGTAGTCCCTCTCCTCACAACCTTCCATTCGCCTGAGTTTTCGTCATTCATCGGCTTTCTTCCTTCATCCTTGCTATCTCTTTCTTTAATTTCAAGTTTTCTTCCTCTAATTTCAGGTTTTTTCCCTTGGTACTCTCTAACTCGGCCCACAGAAGAGCGTAACCTCATTTACAAGTAGCACTAGCCATATCTGATAATTATCCCCGGGAGCGGAGCTAAGCTGAGGGGCATCACGTGGTGCAGTAATTCCCTCATTGATGGTGTTATGAGGGGTATCACGAGGTGTAGTAATTACCTCACAGATGGTGTTATGAGGAACCTCACATGATGCTGTAGCAACTCATTCATTACGTGGTGTAGTAGCATCATGGGGACACCACGTGGTCTGGTGTCACAGGATTTCACTCACTCAAGTGAGTGTGCAGTGGTCCCAGGCCTCCCTATTGTGGACTGATTAACACAAAGCTGGTGTTGTTGAGTCTCATGCACAGTTATCACTGGGTACCTGGGACCTCACTATGTGAAGATTAGCTTGGGTGCGGCTCTGTTGAGTTGTTTTGCACTGACTTAAGCACTGTTCACCACTATTCAACACTGGTTCCATTCCTTTCCTAAATGAAATTGCAACTTCTGGCAAGAACCTGTTGATATTCCGGTGGGGAGGAGGAGATCAGGGGAGGGAGTTGGTATGGGCCAACTTAACTGTTGACCTGGCTGCTCCCAGAGAAGCACCAGGTACAGTTACAATCCAAAGTTTCGACACCCCCCTGGCTGGGTGTTTGCCTAGGCCAGGGTTGACGTAAGGCTGGGTGATCGGACACAGACATTGCACCACCACAACACTCCGAGTCTCACAGCACACAAGCATGGAAGGAATTTTTTACGAATTTTGACATGACATGCACCTGCATAACAAAATTTAATTTATAACATTGCTGGCACACATAACAATAGCAAGTTAGGAGTGAGGCATCAGAAACTTAGGTTGTTCTCGATCCAGTTTTGAAATATGTATATTAATAAACACCAAACACCATGATTAGGATGTCAAAGATATTTATCATTCAGGTGAAAAATCTAAAATAAATATATACGTAACTAGTTGTAATATTGTTGACCTATGTGCCATAACTCTCATAATCCGAGACATTATGAAGTGAAATCTAAAAACTAAAAGCAGCAGTAGACAGAAAACAAGGCAAGTGACCAAGAAGTAGTCAGTAATGATGACACACTGCCAAGCATCTACGCTGAGGGTCGAGGTCCTCTACAAAGTCACTGCTCCTGACCAGACAAAAATTGTTTGGGTGATTCCATGGGTCATGGGTTGCGTTGGGCCTCCCGCACAACCCATCCCAAATGTTTGTTTAGGTGGAGATAAGGTACCCAGCCAGCCGATAGGGGTCATTTCACGCCTCAAAACCACACTTTAGTCAGTGGGCTTTAGACCTTGGGGGAGAGTAGACTCCTGCTCCGCGGATTTAGAACAGGGGCCATACAGTCCTACCAGTGCTACGAGTCTGTGTGTGCCTTTTCCCGAGATTGTTGTTAAGTCCAGCGAGAGTTAACGCACCCTGTAAAGGAAGTGATCACTGGCGAGGGCCTGTTTGCTACAAGAGCACTCCAGGCCGGCCTAATAGATCTAACGATTAATTCTCCAGGTTGACAAACTCTCCCTTATAACTTACGGTACTGTGGCGCGAATGTGAGTGACTGACCTATCCATGCAAATTATAAGTCCAGTGTATGGAATTGTGCCAAATAAACGTAAGTGCAATTATCTGCCCGTATCTGTGACCCCTCTATTATTATTATTATCAAAGGTAATGACTAATTGGTTATGACAAAGTATAACCAATAACTTAGATGGATGTTGGAAGTTAATGGAATTCATTAAATCATCATCTATCAAGTACACAACGCATTGAATGTCGGAAGCAGAGTGAAATTCTACGTAGTGATACACCATAATCTCCTGGGTGAGTAAGCAGTGTGAAGGTATCTGAGTTCTACGGTAAGGAAACCACTTTCTTGCATTTAAAACCTAACACCATGATTAATGTGAATTGCAACATTCCAAGCCAAAATACTTCAATGTAGTTACTGATACACCATTATATTTTGTAAACATGACTATATGAATTCCTAGTATGTGTGAAACCATAATATTCCCAGGGTTATGGTAATATCTATACATGTATAGGCCTCACCTTGTTGACTGACCGGTCACTCCCTCTTGACGAAATATGGCCGCCGGCCACCCTTTATACATGCTGCCCTGATGATTCATACGAGGATTCGCATCTAGTGGTTCCAAGCCTGTGTTTTGGGACAGGGCAATGTTTTTCATGCTCTCCAATCTTAACATATTATTGTTATGTGTGGCAACAATGTTATGAATGCATTTGTTATGCAAGTTCATGCAATGTCAAAGTTCGTAAAAAGTTCCTGAGTGTTGTGATGGTGGAATGTGATCGTCACCATCGTAGTGCCTCGTTACCACATTGCTGAACAAGTCTGCGCCGGATCACCCAGCCTTACTTCAACCCTGGCCTCGGCAAACGCCCAACCAGGGGGGTGTCGAAACTTTGGATTTTTTTTCTTTTCCTTTTTTTTTTATTTATTGGGCACTTCCCTACATCCTTGTGTAAGGTGAAGCGCAGAAGCGTTTACAGTGCCCAACAGGGAAGCATGCTAAGTTCATGCTTGCCTTTATGTCTCATGAGTTAAGGGCGTAGAAGCCTGAAGAGTCAAGGGCATAGAAGCCTGAAGAGTCAATGGTGTGTGTCATCAAGTTATTGGAAGCTCTAACAACTTGTCCCTGAATACGAATTCGCAACTTTCGACTTACAACAGGTACCTACTTTACTGCTAGGTGAACAGGGACTAATGGAGGCTAGGAAGTGTGTCCAAACAACTTCCACCGGCCCGGGAATCGAACCAGTGACATCTCGCTTGCGAAGGCAAGAGCGGTTCCACTCTACCACCAGCACCCCCGAAACTTTGGATTGTGACTGTACGTCTTGACCCTTCGGTGGTTAGGGATGAAGTGTGTGTGTGTGTGTGTTCACTTTTTATACTACAGCATGTGTGCTATTCCTTGTAAAGTCAAGGATAATATTAATAAGTATGGTTATATCTACTTGTTATCTTAGCTCTGTACTGTCACTTTCTACACCAGTCTAGCACCATTCTAAGCTGAAGATATGATCAACCAAACACTATTATTTTTTACTCATTCCCTTAACTCTCTCTCCTGTCACTCTCTACACTTGTCTTGCGTCTTACTTCCTGTTATTCCCTTACCGTCTTTCAAGTTTTCTACCCCGAGTTTTGCCCAGCACAAACATGAAGGAGTAAAAATAATAAATAAATAGAGGCAACTATATTCCGCCATAACTGGTAGCTTATGTAAGAACTCACCTAATTGGCTTATGTAACCTGAGATATAGAGAAAGCGGCTTAAATGGTTTCAAATTTATATTGAGACTGAACTGTAGAGAGGAGGCTTTTCCTTAACACAATTTAGAAGGGAAAATTTTGGTATGAATGTGAATAATTTTTTTGTGTATTTTCATAGATTCTTTTGTGTGTGTGGGTTTTTGTATCCTTTTAAGTGGTTATGATGTTATAGTGTCTGTTAAAATGGTTGTAAATGTTTAAGTGTCTGTTTAAGGGGTTGTGAAACTTATAGTGTCTGTTTAAGGCAGTGGGTTCTTAACCTGGGGTCCATGGATGGGCTTCAGGGGTCCGTGAAGGTCAGATAAAAATTTAACATTTATCTTAGGTTTAGGAGGGAGATAGGAAGGAATTGGTTCACAAATAGGGTGGTGGACGAGTGGAACAAGCTTAGCAACTTTGTAGTAAGTGCTTGGAACGCTGGAAAGTTTCAAAAGGAGGAGAGATAGATTCATGGATGATAGAGAGTGGTAGTAACTCTCGACAGGAGCTGCCATGCACAGGCCAACCGGCCTATTGCAGAGTCCTTATTTTCTTATGCTCTTATGTTCAAACCAAACAACAACAACCTTCACATTAAAATGAACTTTTGAGCAGAATTAAAGTTTTGTTTTGTTAATTTGCACAAGATGATTGTATTTTATTTTTGTATGGAGTGACCATTAATTTTTGCATAAAAAAGTGTGAAACATAATTCTTTGTTAAGATTGTTTACTTTATTCATACTGTGTATGTCATACAC
Organism: Homarus gammarus; assembly: GCA_958450375.1. NCBI lineage: Eukaryota > Metazoa > Arthropoda > Malacostraca > Decapoda > Nephropidae > Homarus > Homarus gammarus. The sequence continues at coordinate 733,215 of CAUDMG010003486.1, forward strand.
TGTATGAGGCAATGAATTTTCAATAAAATAAAGTATATTCATTGCATGCAAAGATGTGTTTATGTGCTTACGTGCATTTTTCTAGGGAGGGGGTCCATAGCTTTCACCAGATTCCCAAAGGGGTCCGTGACTCAAAAAAGGTTAAGAACCACTGGTTTAAGGGGTTGTGAAACTTATAGTGTCTGTTTAAGGGAATATGAATGTTATGATGTGTTTAAGGGGGGGTGTTAGGTTCTGAATAATAAGTTCTATATACAGGAGAGAACACAAACACCTGTATCGTTTTGTAGGTTCGGTTTACTGGATAAGAGTATGTACACAGAGGGAAGCAGCACTCTCCCTTGGCTAGGCTCCTTGTCAACTGCTATAGGCGACGTATGGCAAGTGATACATTAGCAGCTTCCATACGTCGCCAGGCACATTAATTAAGCATGTAGGATATGGTAATAACATTGCCACACGCTGCTAGCTAGGCTGAATAAATAATACATAAATGGAGCACATACATAATATACATACATGATATATAATCCAGCATACATAATATACATACACCTCCCTCCCCCCTATACGCTCATAGCAAAGTCTTGAGCGGACCTTTTCTTTTGGATCCGTTCTGAGCGTCGAGGGACTTCATCACTGGGAAGGGTATGGGACTCAACACTGGTGGCGGGGCCAGCAGAAGGCATTGTTGCGGGGCGGAGAAAACGGCGGTTCCTCCACCACACACGACCACTGGGTAACCGCACCTGGTAGTCCCGTGACCTGCCGAGACCCATAACTACGCCTACTTTGTCCCAACGTAGGGAGGTCGGGTCCTGAACACGGACTTGGGTACCGACACTCAACCTGGGGAGAGAACGGGCGTGGTCATTGTAGCGGGCGACGACGTCCTGAACACGTTCGGCGGCTCGGCGATCACAATCCTCTGTCTTGGCCTGCCACTCCTTGGAGAAGGATTGAGGGTGAGCAGGGACACAAGAACGAAGGGGGCGTCCATACAAAACCTGGGCAGGGGAGCGTCCGGTGTAGTTAGGTGTGTTGCGGAGTTCAAGAAGACCCCTGTCGAAGGCCTCGCAGTCAATGTTCCCAGAAGGGGCCACCTTAAGGATGAGGTGCTTCAGGGATTTGACAGCAGCCTCAGCGTGGCCGTTGGACTGCGGGTAATGGGGCGATGACAACACATGCCGGACTCCCCATCGGTCAAGGAACACAGCAAAGTCCCGGCTTGTGAACTGAGGCCCTCCGTCGGTTCGCAGGCGTACAGGAACGCCCACGTCACGGAAGTAGTGGCGGAACTTGCTGATGGTGGCGGTAGACGTCGTGTCATTACCGCACTTGATGACAACCGGCCAACCAGAGAGACGGTCGACGATAACCAGGAAGGACTTTCCTGACACACAGAAAAAGTCGGCCGACACAGACTCAAAGGGGCGGGTGGGGTTGTCGTCACTCATAAAGGGTTCCTGCTGCTGGCTGGGTTGTAATACTTGGCAGGGCTCACACGCACGGACAACATTGGAGATGTCGGAGTTGATGCCGGGCCAGAACACAGTCTGTCGTGCACGTCGTTTGGTGGCCTCAGCTCCACGGTGACTGTCGTGAAGGCGGGCCAAGGCGTGGGGACGTGATGCAGCAGGGACGACTACACGTGCTCCGTACAGAACAAGGTCTCCGTCGCAGTAGAGTTCATCGCGGAGTTTCCAATACGGGAGCAGGGTGTTGTGAAGATCGTAGCGGTTGCTAGGGAATCCATTCCTCACACACTCGACGAGTCGGACAAAGGAAGGGTCATCTCGGGCCGCTGTTCGAAGGTCCTCCATTGCCTTGTCGTCATCTGGTGACGGGTCCGAACGAAGGGATTGGACGGCATGGAGAGTGACCACAGTCCTGACGGAAAGAGCGAGGTCGGCGTCGAGTACATGGTCTTCTGGAGTAGGGCGGCTGACAGGAGAGCGGGATAAGGCATCAGGGATGCAGAGCTCCTTACCAGCACGCCACACTGCAGTGAAGATGTACGCCGAGAGCTTTTCTTTCAGACGCTGGAGGCGAGGGTTCTCAACGGCGTCTAGCGTGTAGTGGTTGAGGATCGGGACAAGCGGGCGATGGTCGGTCACTAGGTGAAAGTGTTGCAGGCCTATGAGGTAAAACCTGCACTTGGACATCGCCCAAACCACTGAACTTGGATAGCGAAGGGTTAAGGAAGAAGGAAGGAAGGAGGGGCGGAAGGAGGAAAAATGGAACGATGTGTGGTAATATAGGGAGCGTAAAAAAAGGGAGGAAAGTTGGGGACGAAAACGGGGAAAGCGTGGCAATATAAGGAGGGTCGGGAAGGGAGAAATGACGGAGGGAGTTGGAAAGGGAGGGAGGAAGAAAAAAAGTGAAAATGTGGTGAGATAGGAAGGGTAGGAAAGGAAAAGAGGGAGAGAAAAGTTCAGGAGGCCAGGGAAAGTGAAGAGTAGGAGGAGGGGGAGGAGGAGGAGGAAGAAGAAAGGAGGTGAGAGCAAAGAAGGAAAGGGTTAAGAGGGAAGGAAAATGGAAGTTAAGAATATGGAGGAGCTTGAGGAGGGCTCAGAAGGGAGAAAGAGGAAGAAAGGAAGGAAGGAGAGAAGGATATAAAGCAGGGTAGGGAAGGTCGTGAAGGAAAAAGTGTTCAGTGTAAGATGGAGAAGGGGGAGGGAGGGGACAAGAGAGGTAGCATAATACAGAAAAAAACAGAAGATAAAAGAAAAACGGAGAGAAAGGGATGGAAACAGACAGAGAAGACAGACAGACAGACAGACCGTTGGAATGATAAAGAGAAAAGGAGTGAGACGGAGGAGATAAATGAAAGGGGAAGTGGAATTGAAATAATGAAAGGAAAAACGAGTGCGAGAAAGAGAAGCACAGAGAGAGAGAGAGAGAGAGAGAGAGAGAGAGAGAGAGAGAGAGAGAGAGAGAGAGAGAGAGAGAGAGAGAGAGAGAGGATACTAACAAGGAGATAGACAGAGAAGGAGACACGGCGGGAGAAGGAGTAAGAAAGAAGGCAGAGTAGAGCGATTGAGAGGTAGGCAGAAGAGTGAAAAAGAGAGTGAAGAGGAACTAGAAGGGTGATAGTAAAGCTGAGAGGGAAGGGGAAGCGTGAGAGAGAGAGTAGGGTGAAATGGAGAGGGATGAGAATATTGAAAGAGAGGGTGAAATGGAGGGTAAGAAGAAGGAGGGTGAGATGGAGGATGAGAAACAGGGTGACAGGGAGGATGAGAAAGAGGGTGAGAGTGAGGGAAAGGTGAGTGAAAAGAAGGGAGGAGAGGTTAAAAGAGAAGGAGGAGAGGTGGAGAGGGAGTGTGAGAAGAAGGGATGGGAGGGTGAAAAGGAGGGTGAATGAAAAGAAGGAAGGGGAGGGTGAGCTAGAGGAAGGAGAGGTGGAAAGGGAGGGTGAAAGGGAGGGATGGGAGAGTGAGAAGAAGGGGGGTGGGAGATAGGAAGGAGAGGTAAAAAGGGAAGGTGAGAGGGAGGAAGGGGAGGTGGAAAGGGAGGGTGAGAAGGAGGGTATGAGGGAGAGATGAGAGAGTGAGGAGGGAGGGGAGGATGAGAGAGTGGAAGGAGAGGTAGAAAGGGAGGGTGAGAGGGAGGAACGGGAGGTGGAAAGGGAGGGTGAGAGGGAGGAAGGGGAGGTGGAAAGGGAGGGTGAAAAGGAGGGTGAGAGAGAAAACTAGTAATAAAATTATCTCCTCCGACAGCAGCTGCAGGAACCGTCCCGTTGTCTCCTCAGATACATCAGTTTCTTTGTTTGTTTGTGTGTGTGTGTGTGTGTGTGTGTGTGTGTGTGTGTGTGTGCACTGCAATACATAACACATTCTACAACACAACATATTAACTATAATAGAACATATTCTAAAATATTTAATACATTTAGTAATACATAACACATGTGGTAAATCACGTAAAATACTATAATTATAAACTTTAACACATAACATGCACATACTATAAAACGTAACACATGTAATATAGCAACTATTGATCAAATACTATAACAGATCCTAGAGTCCATCCTTCACCAGCCAGCCCCACACAGCTCCTCCCCATACATCTAACACCTTCGACTTCATTTCCAAGAAGAAATTTCCCTCTAATTCATATTAATGATTTTATAGACTAGTAAGTGAACTCCTATTATCGTCGTCTTGGAAGATACTATCCATCCATCTTGGGAATTCTGCTAAGCCAGCTGGCACCCCGAGGCCAGAGACTACATTCTGAGAAATTCCAAAGTTTTTCTTTCTCTCGTAACTTGGAATAAAATGTCTCTGGTTATGGTAGATTCTCCGTCAAATTTTGAGACCATGAAAAAACTCCTTCTTTGTGTGTTGGGTTAAGTGAGATATTTACGTGGGTTTGCTTTTTCTACCAAAGAGAAGATTTGTCGTAAGAGTCTACGATAATTCACGTGTTTTGGTTTCATCTCCCTCCCCCCTCCCACCACCACCACCTCCTCCGCCTGACAAAAACCCCAAACTTAGAGGTTTTAAGCAACCCCTTGTCCACGCCCGGGCACTCTTACTCGTAATTACCGAAATAAATAAAAAAAATCAGGTGTGTGTGTGCGTGTGTGTGTGTGTTTATGTGTGTGTCTGTGTGCATTGTGGTGTAATGCATCTAGTGTAGCAGCATCATGTTAGTGTTAAGGTGCAAGCACTGCTTGCTTCTTCTTGCTTTCAACAACCGCCGCTGGCTAGCCCTCGTGGCGAACTTGCATACGTCTTCCCCTACCAGGACACAGTCTCTTCACCATCAAAACTCCTGCTGTGCCTCCTCGTGACAACACACGATAACTGGGTGCCTCGTGGGCCCAGGTTAGACCAGCAGGGGATCTTGGAGTAGTAGTGGTCCCAAAGGGACGGAGCATAGGCCCACTGGCATGTGAACACATCCTAGCGCCTACAAACCACTGCCCCGCTGCCTTGCAGATTAATGTTGATAGGAATAAGGCTTCAGGAGCAAACCCCGAACGAAAAATCTGCAGTGGAGCCGTGCATCAGGCAGACATGCTTACAGAACTCCAACAAGACCCCAGCGGTGATATACAGTAGGTGGAATAGGTGACCACCATGGGAACCCAACGAGTACAACAGCGGACAAATTAGCCCACCCCGTCACAGGTCACTGACCCACATCTGGGTCTGAGGGGCGAAAAAATACAAATAATAATAATAATAATAATAATAATAATAATAATAATAATAATAATAGTAATAATAATAACATTAATAATAATAATAATAAAAAAAAATAATAATAATAATAATAATAATGATGATGATGATGATGATGATGATGATGATGATAATAATAATATAATAATAATAATAATAATAATAATAATAATAATAATAATAATAATAGTAATAATAATAATAATAATAATAATAATATTATTATTATTATTATTATTATTATTTTTATTATTATTATTATTTATATTATTATTATTAATATATGTATGCTGTGTTGTCAAAGTGAGAGAAACAATTGAGACCCGCAATTGTGTGTAAATAAGGCAGAAAGTCAGATCAGCAACCCGGGATTGGTCACAATATTTGTGATGCTTATGGCAGCACATTATGCTTCCACTATCTTCCGAGGTGGTAGTCCCTCCCTGTTTGATAGCTGCCTAGTACCTACTACCTGCCACCTATTACCTCTTAAGGCGAAACACAACAGACTGGGCTATCGGCAGTCCATTGCAACTTCCCCTCTCCCCATTTGTTGCAACACTTGCACCACTGGATCAGGAAAAGGGAAAGCCAAGATGTGTGGTTGTAGCCAGCACTCCTGCCTCACCACATAAATCAACTCACGCACAGGCATTATCCAGCTAATCATACTCCTAATCATCATCAAATCCCCTATACCCCCAAAAGTCCTATGGCGACGGACAAAGGGCGATGGGGACAGGCAGAGATGACTGCCGGGAATCTCCAGTCACAACCCTAACATGGACAGCTAAGAAAAAATGCCGTTGATGCAGTGGGATCTAGGCAGCAGTGCAATCCAGTCCTGTCTGTGCGACTGAACAGCCCTTTTGAGGAGCCACTCTGCTCACTTGATATGGGGAGGGTGCTTAAAAAGGTGCCCTAAACATAGCCTGCCTAAATAACCAACCTGACTGGAACCACACTCGGTAAGGTTATCCTTATGCTGTCGAAAACACAATCATAATCACATATCAAAACAAAAACAAATTTACAACCTCTTATGGTCACTGCATCGAATGTCAGGATCCTTCTGGATAATGGCACATATGAGTTTCCCAAATGAAGAACCGCCCTTGTGGCAAAAGAGCTGACTAGGTATAACATCAGCATAGCAGCCATTAGTGAGATCCCTGCTCCCAGGCGAAGGTCGACTCACTGAACAGGGGTCTGGCTATACCTTCTTCTGGAAGGGTAAGCCTGCTGTGGAGAGAAACCATATTTATGGAATTGACTTTGCCATCTGCCAATCCATCCTACATAGGTTAACTGATATGCCTGTTGGGATCAATGAGTGCCTCATGACACTCCAAGTCCAACTGAATTACTCACGTCATGCCTTCTTCATCAGTACATGCGCCCCAACACTGGATGCAGAGGATGATATCAATGAGGCCTTTTATACCGACCTCGACTGAGTGCTAACCTCTATCCCCAGAGAAGCTAAGATTTTGCTCCTAGGTGACTTCAATGCCAGAGTTGGCAGAGATGCTGACATTTGACAGGGAATCTTAGGGAGAAATGGACTAGACAAGTGTAATCCCAACAGCCTACTCCTTCTCAGCATGTGTGCTGCACACAACATCACTATCACCAATATCTTGTTTGGGCAAGCCGATAGTTTCAGGGTTCGTAGCAACACCCACGATCCAAACACTGGTATCTCATTGACTACATCATTGTCAGAGAAGAGATCGCCGAGAAGTCCTCATCACCAGAGACATGCATGGCTCAGACCACTGTGACACTGATTAATTATCAGATCGTCAGAGTCAAACTCTCACTTTACGTCGCCCCAAAATGGCGAAGGCAACAATCCTCCAGAAGAGGTTTTTAACACTAAGCAGCCTCTGGAGGATCCAGCAGTAGCACATGCTTTCAGAGAGAGCAGTTTGAACAAGGGCTGATGAACAACCCGACAACAAACAACCCAAATCCCAATGTCGAATGGGGTATTCTCGACACTGTCATGACAAAAACATGCAGAGAGGCCCTCAGCTAAATGGAAAGCATACACCAGGACTGGTTTGATAAAAATGACCCGGAAATCAATTTATTCGTCGATGATAAACATGCTGCTTTAACTGACTGACTGAACAACCCTCAATCTACGAACAAAGCTGATACCTTCCGGAGGAAGAAAGCGGAGGCCCAGTGCGAATTTTACAAAGTAAAGAACGGCTGGTTTAAAATTAAGAACATGAAAAGCAAAAACTTCCAGATCAACACACGATGTGCGAATTTTTTAATTCCATTAAAAAATTTTATTGGCCAATCACTCATGGCACAGCCCTCTTTCGCTCATCCGATGGTAACTCCCTAATTAAAGATGAAGAATACATTCTTCAGCGATGGAAGGAGCGCTACCATTCACTGCTCAACTGAAACACCGATGTGGATGTCCTGACTAACCAGCAGGTCTCTCAGCATCCACAGCTGACCCATCTCAGCTATCCCCCATCCCAGGATGAGGTAGCTACTGTCATCAAACAGATGGAAAACAACAAAGCCTCAGAGTCTGATGGAATCTCAGCCGAGGTGTATAAGCAGGAGAACTTCCGTTTGCCAGCTGTCTCCACTCTCTCATGGAAAATATTTTTGGAAAAGGAGGAAATCCCCCAAGATCTTAAAGTTGCCTTCATCATCAATATTTATGAGAACAAGGGAGACCGGCCAGACTGTGGCAACTAGTGCGGGATCTCGCTGCTGTCCGTAGCTGGCAAGATTATCGCCCGAGTCCTCCTAAACAGACTTCCTCCTGAGACGGAAAGTTTTCTTCCAGAATCTCAATGTAGCTTTAGACCATCACATGGCACCACTGACTTGATCTTTGCTGCCAGCCAGATGCAGGAAAAGTGCAGAGGACAGCGTCGTGACTTGTACATGGCCTTCATCGACCTAACCGAGGCCTTCGACTCAGTCAACAGGGAAGCCCTCAGGCGGACCCTAACCCATTTTGGCTGCCTACCAAAATTCATCGCCATCGTGACGCAACTCCATGATGGCATGAACGGCAGTGTCCTGAACAATGGCACCCAGTCTGAGTTCTTCCCCATCCAAACACGGTTAAAACATGGATGTGTACTAGCACCAACTTTCTTTTCCATTTTCTTGATTGCCTTTCTGTTTTTTTTTTTATTGTTTTCTTTTTTTGTGGGCTTAGCCCACTAAGGCACAGGTCAATGACCTTATATCAGGGCCTGTGAGCAAAAATAATAATAATGATAACAATAATAATATTATTAATAATAATAATAATAATAATAATAATAATAATAATAATAATAATAATAAAAATAATAATAATAATAATAATAATAATAATTGATAAAAAATAATAAATTATAGAAAATATCAAATTAAAATATAATGCAGAACTGTATAATATAATGATAATAATGATAATGCAACATTAATAATAATAATAATAATAATAATAATAATAATAATAATAATAATAATAATAAGGGATCATAAATAAATACAAAAATTTAAAAAAAAAAGATCAATGATATACTGTATGTATGTTGTGCTGTCAAAGTAAGAGAAACAATTGAAACCCTACAATTGTATGTAAATGAGGGAGAAATTCAGATCAGTAACCTGGGACTTAGTCACAATATTTGTGATGCCATATGGCAGCAGGGTCTACCATTAGACAATACATTATACTTCCAATATCTTCCTAGACGGTAGTACCTCCCTGTTTGATAGCTGCCTACTACCTACTAGTGCCAGTGCCAATTTAGCCGGCGGGGTGGACATCCAGTACCGGATCCTGAACATCTACGCAGATGTGCATGCATACTTCGGCCTTGGATCTCTGAATCTCTTTTAGCCTGCCCCTGGTTCAGCTACACCTCCACCATCCACCCAGCTTAACGGTACTACCCTCTACAATGTTACCCACTTTCAGTATCTCGGTTCCCACCTGTCCACCACCGTGGACATCGATGAAGAGATTCAACATCGGATCATATGTGCATCTTAAGCCTTTGGCAGACTCCGTGCCCGTGTCTTCAGTTGTAGGGAGCTTAAATTATCTGCAATGTTGCACGTAGATCGAGCAGTGATCCTCCCCACCCTGCTATATGGCAGAGAGACATGGGTCACATACAGGAGGCACCTCAAGCCACTTGAAAACTTTCACCAATGTAGTCTACATTCCATCCTCCGAGATCGCTGGGAAGACAAGAGAACAAATGCCAATATTATCGCTGACACCAACTGTAGGAGCATCGAGGCTACTATGTTGGACTGGCCATGTTACCTGCATGGACGAAAGTAGACTGCCAAAGCAGCTACTTTAATCACCTAACTACTCGTAAACGTAACGCTGGCAGGCAACTGACAAGGTATAAGGATAGTCTTAGACAAACCTGAAAAGTGCCAAATCGACCCCCACACCTGGGAGACGATTCCTCCACACCGTAACGCATGGAGGAGCACCACACAAGAAGGTGTCGATACTTTCGAGTTAGCCCAACTGCAAACCGAAGCAGACAAGCGCCAAAGCCGGAAAGACTCTGCCGCCTCCCCTCCAGCACTCGATGTACCCCTCCACATGTGCAACATCTGTGAACAACCCTGCCGGTCCCGTATCGGCCTCTCTAGTTACCTCAGAGCTCACCAACGAAAGTGACATCCTTAAAAACTCATATCGTTTTCTCATAGCTGGATGATCGTCATACTCAATTGTGTGTGACAGCAAAGGAGTCGTTGTGTTGAGGACGGTTGTGCGTGTTTATGAGTGCTGAGTGTGTGAGTGAGTTAGTGGTACCTTTGATAGTTAGTCACTGTACTAGACTGTACGTAAAAAAATAAAAAACATAGAGGTTAATGAAAAGACGTAAACACACACACACACACACACACACACACACACGTGCGCACGTACGCTAAGCAGAGATAATCGCCATTAAAACTTTATAACCAACTCACGTTTTTGTTAAATAAAGATAATTTTAGCTTTTTTTTCCTACAACCTTATGAAAGAGGAGAGATAAATGTGCGGTGTAATAATAGAGACTGTTCAGGTGTTCCGGAGGGCTGTAATGAGGAGCCGTGTTGTTAATGCTGATACCAATAGTGGAGTCGTCAACGTGCAGTTTTTCCAACGAGCTGGAGTATCCTTCAGGGAATCATTGATAAGGATGAGGAATCCGAGAGATCCCATCCTAGTTCCCTGGAAGACGCCGCAGGTGAGTGACTGAAAGATGGAGACGGGGCGTTGAAAGTGAAATGGTTGGTGACGGTCGATAAGAAAGTCGGTAAGTCAAGAAATTAGACTTTTCCGGGTCCCAAGGCTCATGACTTTGTTCAAAATTATGATGTGTTTGATTAAGTCAAATATTTAGGTAAAGTCTACTAAGGTGAGAGCCGCTGAGATCTTACACTTGCCTAGACGGTGATAGATGAAGTCTAGGAAGCTGAAGACCTGTCGCTTACTAGGTCCGTATTGTCGCAGGTATTGGAGAAACACATGGAGTCTACCAGTCAGTGGAGCATTTTGCTTCTCCGAGATATTCTTTGAGGATGAAGCAGGGTTTATTTTTCTAACTAATTCGGGGGAAAATTCCTTGTAGACATTCATTAGTAGGTCAATGGAGCTTAATTCCGAGTTTGTTTATTCGCCTAACATCTTCAAGTTCTTGTTCCAAGTCTGTGGGTGAAGAGGTTGGAAGGTAAGGGTGGAGACTGGTTGTGTCAACTGAGGGAGTCTGGCAAATAGTAAAACAATATCATAGGTGTGTTGCTTCCTAAGATATATGCTGTCATTATTCATATATTTTTTATTGTGATACATTTGTTTTGCATTTAATTTTTAGACTTACCTGTGCAAAACAGTTACACGTGTCATTATTATTATTATAATCATCATCATCATCATCATTATCATCATCGGAATGGCAGGTTAAACACAGAAAACACCCTCTGACAAGGCCACACGGCGAGAAAAACATTCACATTTCTGGAAATCCAATCGGCTGTAACTGCGACCTCCAGTTTCTCATCTCCATCAACAGGAGTGAGGAGAGGTGCAGGCCTACATAAAAATGAACTCAATAACACAAAGAACTATCCTGCCACTGAAGCTGGCGTGTTTCTCTTAAGTGGAAGATATTACTGGTAAATACACTTGGAAAATGTTATTATTGAACTCATCTTAGATATATAGTAAAGTTGTACATCACACTGAACTTTCTTGTACGAAACATTATTATGTTCCTGGAATGAACGGATATTTTGAACGCAAGGACTTACACATAAACCAGCCTAATAATCACAATTTTGGGGAAGCAAAATCCATAATATCGAGATGTAAAAACAACCTGCGAAGTGGGTGGGGGGTGGGGGTGGTCAACGACTGTCATTATAACTAGAGCAATTATATCAGGGAAATTTAGGTCGTTTTCCCTGGGAATTAGTGATCTTTGTGAGGGACTCGCGGGTCAACACCGGTATCACATCACACATTAGAAGGCTCCGTCAGGCCACAACTTACCACGTCTGATAATACTATCACGAGATTAAATCACACGACCAAATAAGTTGCAGGCGTTATAGGTCAATAAAAAGGTAGTTGTGGGAAGTTAAAGTATTGAACCAAGTTAGTTCATATCCTTGAAGGTGAGTCCCTCAGAGGACCATCACGAGCTCATAAAGTAGTATTAAAGTCGGTGACACAAAAACTCGTGATATAAAGTTTAGCAGCTGACACCACACACACACACACATACATACATACACACATACATACACACGCACACATACGCGCACGCACGCACACATCTACAGACACGCACACACACACAGAGACTCCCTGGAGCAGGGTGGTGGATGGTTCAGTTAGCCGCCGCTGCTCCTGGTGTGCGGACCTCTCACACTCCCTCCAGTACCCAGTTCTCGGTGCTTCTCCCCGCGGGTCACCATCCACCCCTCCTCCCGTGTCAGCGCCCGAAGACACCATCACCCTCTTGTGAGCACGTACGGATATAGTGACAAACTGACCAGTACTACGCTGACGATGAACACTCGCCAGGAAAATATAATAATGTGAAGAATTCTGATTTTTTTTTTTATTACTGCTAGTGGTGTGACTGGGACCCCCCTCCCCTAAAAATATCTGAACTGAAGAACAGTCATCTGGATTCGACTGATAAACTGATAAAAATCTCAAATGTGAAGAAAAATACAACATGAAAAGATCTAAAAGTTGGCTAGGAGGAGTAAACAACAAGGCAGCCGCCAACAAGTCGCTCTTTAGGGTGGGATGTGAAGGCTGTCCGTCACTGGTAAGCACAGACATAGGGCGCGGCCTTGAGTGGTACTAGACAAACTCTTCCTACTCATCTTGTACAACAGTATTAGCAGGTCCCTCCAGCTACACCTGTGCTACACCTTGTTTAATGTAACTCTCATAATATTGTATTACAGTCGTGACTGCAGAATACATTTATACTCATCATAGTGCAGTCACACACACACACACATAACATACAGGTATACTGTACATATATATATATATATATATATATATTTATGGGTGTTTATGTACCTATACCTGTAAATGTAGTATACAGTATTTGTATGAATATATTTTTATATGTGTATGTACTGTTTGTATCAGTATCGAGCATGAATTGATATATGGTTGTTGAGAAAAATTATTTTCACGCTATATACTTTAATTTAATGTCCAGAGTGGCTAGCAGTGTCACGGTCCACGCTAGAAGTGTGTGTTGTGGAGCAGGTGTGTGTGATGACACGTTTATGAAAGGTATTGTTGCTTAGTACGTGAATGCTTTTAAGTATTATTGCTGGGAAGTTATAACATAAGTAAATGTAAACAACGATACAGAGGAATTAAAGAGATTTAGATATATCACTCTTGGTGTATCATGATATATATTATTTATATACGAGTGAGTATGTGTATGTAAGTGTACGTGCTGCAATTATTCAACATGTGTTTGCTATAACACTTGCGTGACACTTTGTAATTCTTTATACTGTATATAAATTCTATATTGATGATAACCAAGTACTGTATAGTGTTGCCAGTTATTTCTTTCCTTGTTCTTCTGATAATTATTTTTTATATTATTTTAATTTGTTTTTAATTCTATTTTTGCTGTTGAGGAAAATTATTACTGTAACTTCGGGTGACTTATAAGTAGTACGATCTCTCTCTCCCTCATTTTAAACATCACACCTTCCAATTAAATATAAATTAAATCTTTCAAAGTCATAGTGTCGTCTTATAATTTTATTTCCCCACTTCTACAGGATCAAGCATTACTAAATAATAAATTTAAGTGCCTTTTATCTTTTTGGAGGAATACAAGTCTCTCTCTCTCTCTCTCTCAGTAGTGATATCGGCGTTAAAACTCACTCTGTATCGACGTGGGTAATGAAAGAGGGAAGGTGAGTGGAACTGGATGGTTAAGAAAGACTTAGAGGATGAGTGGGACTGGGTAGGTGTATGGAGTGGGGTGATTGAAATTGAAGGGCAGTGTTGGTTGAGTTTACGTGGTGTTGAAGGGATCCTCTTCACCTTCGTAACAGTTTCGTGTGTGACCTGATGGCTTCATGACGATGTCGGCTCTCTCTCTCTCATATGTATGTATCAATATACTCATCTATTATTATCTAATATTTTCTATCACAATATTTATATTTATTCCTCATTCTCATCCCCCACCCAAAAAATTTATATATATATATATATATATATATATATATATATATATATATATATATATGCATAATCTTTCTATCAACCCATCTCGATGGCTATCACTGAGAGGTTTCAGAGCTTGCGAATATTACACTTCTGCTGGTATAGAGTGAGCGAGTTATCTAAAATTGATGTTTTGTCCACATACACTTTAAGCACCGTAAAACAACATGAAATTTTGTCTCACCCGTTAGATAACTCCATAATTTGTTAAGCTGGAGCTAATAAAGATGTATTTGCTGAGCTATCTTGTGTTGCAATGAAACTGTGGGACGTCTCTCTCATGTATGTTAATTTCCCGAGAAGAACTGGATGTTGATATTAACTTTGGCCCGCAGTTTGGTTTTTTCTTTCTCTATTCTGTTTTCGCAGTTCTGTTTTTGTTGGAGAGTTATTGCGAGTTTACAAAAATATTCTCGCATCACCGATTATTGTTTTTATTAATGTTATTGTATGACCTTTTCCGGTGTTTATAAGGTCGTACATATACTATACTATACTTTGTATCCAGGATCGTAGCGCGTTAAACTAATTCTCTTCGTTCTCTGTGCACACTAGACGCTGCGGTGAGGGAGACAGAGGACCTCCTAGGGCGGTGCCTCTGGGCTCAGCAGGAGACGACCTCCACACAGTAGCCGCTCCACACCAACACGCCAGGCGAGAAGACACAAGGTAACGCTATTGTCAAATTTATACTTAGTTATCACTCACTTTAAAATTGGATTTATAGCATACTAACGACATGCATATTATAAACGGTATGTGTATTACTGTCTGTATTAATCCAATACATGACGAAGGCCTATACTGTGTTTCTACAGTCTTTAGTCCTCCAGTCCTCCCTTTCATCGTATGTTTCCAAATTTCCTTAGCTACTTCGCCTAACCTACTGGTAGTTGGTCTCTTCCGGAGTCTTTTCTTATCTATGGTCTACTGTTATTGATGTGTTCTTATAATTTGACCAACCCTTTGCTGTTCCGTAAACTGGGCATTGTAATACTCTGTGATCCTTATACCTCAGCTCTGACTCATTCATGCTTATATGAGTAGTATGGAGTTTCTGTAACAGTTGTACACTTATGGTGTCTCACAACCTTCGGTCTCTAACAGCAGTACACTTCGACCACATACTTTTCTTTGCAGGCTCAGGAGCAATGTTTTGCCTTTGAAAATGTTATTTAATTTTCCAAAAAGTCTCTAGGTCAAACTTTTATGCAAATGGTCCATTTTTAAATATTATGGCCCCATGGCGGGCCATAGTGTGTGTGTGTGTGTGTGTGTGTGTGTGTGTGAGACTTCTTCCTACTACAGTAACTATACTGTTGCAGCTAAATGAACCGTATTTGTTTAGTAAATATACTAGATTCAAATTTTTAAAAGTAATTCAGCTTTCTTTATAGAAAAACCTCATATTGTAACCATGTAATATGTATAACTATAAATTGGTTTATAAACACACAGCTGTAGTTACTACAAACAGCTGACACAACCCTTGGGACCTGAGGGTTATTAATGTGATTTTTTTTTTTTTTTACGGAATCAGCCCACCAGGGCACAGGTCAATGACCCACATCAGGGCCTGGCGGCGAAATGATAATAATACAAATAATAATAATAATAATTAAAATTAATAAAAACAATTATAAACAGTATTAAATAAAATATATAATAATAATAATAATAATAATAGATAAAATTAAAAATAATAATAATAAATAATAATAATAATAATAATAATAAAGGACCATAAATAAACACAAAAATTAAAATAAATTAATTATGAGAAACGATATAAGTATGTTGTGTTGTCAAAGTAAGAGAAACAATTGACACCTGCAATTGTATGTAGATGAGGCAGAAAGTCAGATCAGCAACCTGGGACTTGGTCACACTTTTTGTGATGCCATATGGCAGCAGGGTCTACCAGTAGACAACACATTATGCCTCCAATATCTTCCCATCGCGGAGTGTTTCTGAGGTGAACATCAGTAAGAACACTCAGCCATTTATGTTTAACTCACAAAAATGTAAAATTAAACTCTTTGCATCCACTATCTACCTTTCTCTTCTTCGTAATAGAAACAGAATTCGCCATAATGTATTTTGAAATCAATATCAACGATATAATAAGATAGCAACTGACACACTATGTACGAGTAGGAGCACAAACACTTGCTTGACCTTTTCATGGGTAACTGACGTACGAGACAGTGACAGATTTGGGCCTGGTGGTGAGCGCAGTGTCTGAACGCGTACTTACATGATCAGGACTGGTACTCCCTTAAACAGAGCAAGGTACTCGATACAAACTACAAGTCATATTGCTATTAATACCAGTTTGTTTATAAAATTGAAGAAAAAATAAAAGTTGGTTTGTATTTTTTCTTTTATTACGTAGATACACATCGCTGTAAATTACATTTACTTAAAGCTCACACTTATATAATAATAATGCCAAGCATTCGTGGGCCGGATGAAATTGCTTGGTGGGCCAGATGTGGTCCACGGGCCATAGTTGGCCAACCCTGTTCTGGGCCAATGTACGCTGTCACTTAATTTAATATATATATATATATATATAATATATATATATATATATATATATATATATATATATATATATATACTGTAATTATAAAACGCCAGTAACAGCTTCAGTTTTACGATAATACTTTACTTTTATTAAAGTAGCGGCAGCCGGGTTCACACTCCGTGTTTATGGTCAAGACTTCCTGGAGCGTCGTGTTACAAGCAAGGGAATTAAGGCGGAAGTGGATGATGTCTGGTGTTAACACGGGCATCCTCGCTGCCGCCACTCCTCACGGACACTAAACGATCGCAATGTGAATGAGTGGCGTGAGTCTGACACCATGTAACAGGAATCATGCTTTCACCTAACTTAACCTGGGTAATCTAGTGGCAGCCACGCCAACGAGGCAGCGTCATAGGTTATTGATATTGCCAGAAAAAAATAATAGAATATTCGATGTATAAAAGCAGAGAGCAGTTCCTCCAACTCTGTGTTTTCTCTTCATTTAGTGAATATTCATTTGGTGCTCTTCAGACTACATACATGAACGTGCATTCATTATTACTGTGCTCGCCGTGTCTGAGTGTTAACGGTCAACTAATGGACTCCCGTTAATGTTGTTGCTTTTTGCTGCAACCTACTCGAATTCACCTGTGTTCATTTATTATAGTGATAACAATAAGAAAACTTAAACAAACAGGACGGAAGCGGCGGAAGAATAAGAGTCCCTCGTCACCAGGAGCAGCAGCTCCACGTGGCCAACACAAGACATTCACCAACACACATAAGAATGGAGGAAACTGCAGCGGGCCTATTATAGAGATGCGATTACTACGTTAAAATCTCATAATTCCAGGTTACATATTTAATCAGAGTAAGAGCAGCAAGTTTTAACAGCTATAATTGTAATGGTATACACGTTAAAATGGCTATGTTTTTTTATAGAACCAACGAGTGATTACCTGTAAATTGTATGCAAATTAAAAGCACTCAGCGTGGAGCAAAATTCTATATTATATTACATACATTTAATGGAAAATGTAAATTTCTTTATGAGCTGGAATAATTGTTGACAGTGTCGCTGGTTCAGGCTGACCGACACACCATCTCTGCCTCTCATAACCTGACATCAGACGTCTCTCTCTCTCTCTCTCTCTCTCTCTCTCTCTCTCTCTCCCTGGGGATGTTTATTTAATCCGCTCTTACCAGACATCGCCCACCACCTCTTCAACACGCCCTTCCTCCTCGCCTTACCGTGCCTGTTCAATCCTCTCTCGGTCACACATCAACATGTATCTCCCTCCTACTCCTCCTTGCTTTGTTGTCCTCTCAACCTTCCATATGACATCTGGTTCCGTGACTTACTTTTTTTTTCATATTTCTTTATTCCTGTCAAAAATCTTCAACTTATTGTCCATTCCCTTTGTCACAACATTTTACACCTTCCTTCCTTCCTTCCTGTCAATCATTTTTACGAAATCCCGATGTATGGCCTGCCCTCTCCCGGTTAGATCTTTCTTTTAGTCCGTACCGTTTCATATGCTACTGTAAGTACGTTAAACCTTCCCTGCCACACCACAATTGGACGTGTTATCCTTCTTGTATATCCCAGAGTCCTTATCCGCGTGCGTGCATGCGTGCGTACATGAGTGTGTGTGTGTGTGTGTGTATGTGTGTGTGTGTGTGTGTGTATTTGTGTATGTGTTACAGTGAAAGGGTGTGGGAGAAACCTCAGACAGAAAGCCGGGTTGGGCCTTGTGTAGCAGATAATGGAAATAAACGTCATCTGGCAACCCCTCAGCCAACTGCTCTGGGCAACGCACGCTTACAGAGCTCAGTAAGACCCCAAGGGCAGAATAGGTGGAAGAGGTGACCAACCTAGGGAATCGAACGGCTACTCCGGCAGATGAAGGCTAAACCCAACAAACTGGGCGATCGGCAGTCAATTGCATCTCTCCCTTTCCTCAGTTGTTGCAGCTACCTGCACCACTGGATCAGGAAAAAGGAGAGCCAAGATATGTGGTTGCAGCCTGCGCTCCTGCCTCACCACATAAATCAACAGACGAGTGGCGATGAGGTTAGGCAGAGACGACTGCCAGGAGTAACTAGTTACACTTCTGCACATGGGAGGCACAGATAAAATGGTCGTTTATGCAGTGCAATCCGTTCCTGTCTGTGCGATTGAGCAGCTCTTTCCAGGAGCTACACTGCTCACCCCACATGGGGAGGGGGCTAGGAAGGGTGTGCTAAACATAGCCTGCCTAACAAACCAATCTGACTGGGCAACCACATCCAAAAAGGTCATCCCAATGCGGTCAAAAAAGTCACAACAGATCAAAGCAAAAGCAAATGATACAACCTCTTATGGTCTCTTCAGGATACTGCCAAAAATGAGTATCCTCAAAGAAAAACAGCCCTTGTGGCAAAAGAGCTGTCTATATACAACATCGACATAGCAACCATTACTGAGTCCCAGCTCACAGAATGGGGTTCCGGCAATACCTTCTTCTGGAATGGTAAGTCTGCTGTGGACAGAATCCGTATTCATGGAGTTGGCATTGCCATTTGCCAATCCATCCTACATAGGCTAACTGGAATGTCTGTTGGAGTCAATGAGCGCCTTATGACACTCCAAGGCCCACTGAATGACTCGCATCATGCTTCTTTCGTCAGTGCATAAGGACCAACTCTGAGTGCAAAGAATGCCATAAAGGATGCCTAGTATCCTGACCTTGACAGAGTGCTAACCTATATCTTCAGTGAAGATAAGGTTGTGCTCCTACCAGAGTTTGCAAATATGCAGACTTATGGCAGGAAATCATTGGGAGTAAGGGAGTAGGTAAATGTAATCCCAAAGGCCAACTCCTCCTCAGCAAGTGTGCTGAAGACAACCCCACTCTCACCAACATCTTGTTTAGGCAGGCCGACAAGTTTAAGGGTTCTTGGCAACACCCACGATCCAAGCATTGGCATCTCGTTGACTAAATCATTGTCAGAGAAAGAAATCGCCGAGATATCCTCATCACCCGAGCAATGCGTGGCTCAGTCCACTGTGACACAGATCATCGGGTCGTCAGCGCCAAACTCTCCCCCCAACGTTGTCCCAAACTGGCGTAGGCAACAAACTTCTGAGGAGGTTTTAACACCAAGCAACTGGAGGATCAAACGGGAGAATATTCTGTCAGAGAGCTGCTCAACGATGGGCTGATAAACAACCCAACAATAAGCAATCTAAATCCAACTGCCGAATGGGCTACCTTCTATGCTGTCATCATAAAAACCTTCAGTGAGACCCTTGGCCAGATCAAAAGAAAACACCAGGATTATTTTGATGAGAATAACCAGGAAATCGACGTGCTCGTCAATGATAAACATACGGCCTTCACTGGCCAAAGCTGATACCTTCCGCCAGAAGAAATCAACGGCCCAGAGGAAACTTCGCGATCTAAGGTGACGAATGGTGTGATATGAAAAAGAACGAGTAAACGCCAAAAAAAAAAAAAAAAAATTGTCGATTAACTCAAGGTGAGCAAATTTTTCAATTCCATCAAAGCAATATACGGCCCAACTGCTGATGGAACGACCCTCCTCCGCTCATCCGACAGTAACTCCCTAATTAAAGACAAAGAGGGTATCCTTCAGCATTGGAAAGAGCACCAACATTACCTGCTCAACCGAAACACCGATGTGGATGTCATGATTGACCAACAGGTCTCTCAACACCCGGAGCTGACCCTCCTCAGCTATCCTCCATCGTGTGAGGAGGTAGCTACTGCCATCAAAGAGATATAAAATAACAAAGTTCACAGGACTTGATGTAATCCCAGCCAAGGTGTATAAAGCAGGAGGACCTCTGCTTACCAGTTGTCTTTACTCTCTCCTGGATAATATATGGGAGAAGGGGGAAATCCTTAATACGCCACCATAATCAATCTTTATAAGAACAAGGGAGATCAACCAGACTGTGGCAGCTACAGAGGGATTTCGCTACTCTCCATAGCTGGCAAGATTATCGTCAGATTTCTCCAAAACAGACTTCTTCCTGGAGTGGAAAACTTCCTCTCAAGATCTCAATGTGAATTTAGACCATCACGTGCCGCCACTGACATGATCTTTGCTGCCCGCCAGATGCAGGAAAAGTGCAGATAACATCATCGTGACTTTTACAAGGCCTTCATCGACCTTCCGAAAGTGTTCGACTCAGTCAACTAGGAAGCCGTCTGAAAGGCCCTCGTCGTTTTGGTTTCCCACCAAAATTCATCCCCATTGTGAGGCAACTCTATGATGATGACATGAAGAGCAGTATCCACTACAATGACAAGTTTGACAACCAGTCTGAGTTCTTCCTCATCCACACGGGGGTAAAGTAAGGATGTGTACAGGCACCAACTCTCCTTTCCATTTTCTTGGCTGCCTTCCTTACTCGTATCAGTGCCAAAATTAGCCGGAGGGGGGGGGGGGGTGGACATCCAATACCGAATGAAGGGACTTTTTAACATAAAACGACTCTGGGCAGGAACAAAGGTGGTCGGCGGCTTCCATCACCGAACTTCAGTATGCAGATGACCTCAGACTCATCGTTAACACTGAACACGATCTACAGGAGATCCTGAACACCTAGGCAAATGCGTATGCACACTAAGGACTTAAGGTGAACGTACATAGAGGTGCGTCCACACGAGCATGGATTTTGTCACCAACATGTGATCAACAAGAAGAAACGCCAGTCTAGTGCACGCGGCCGCACCCTACCAATAGCCGGAAACTTGTGTCTTATTTCGTATTGTCGGTCACATGTAGTCAACAAAATGTATGCTCGTGTGGCCGCACCCTAAGACTCTAATTCTCTTCCAGTCTGTCCCTAGTTAATGGTACTACCGTCTCTAATCTTAATCACTTTCAGTACCTTGGCGCCCACCTGTCCACCATTGCAGACATCAATGAAGAGATTCCTCATCGAATTAGATGTGCGTCTCAAGCCTTTGGCAGACTCCGTACCCATGTCTTCAGCTGTAGGGAGATGAAATTATCTACAAAGCTGCACGTATATCGAGCAGTGGTCCTCCCCACCCTGCTATATGACAGCTAGACATGGGTCACATACAGGGGGCACATCAAGGTACTTGATGGCCTTTACCAACGTTGTTTACATTCCATCCTCCGAGTTCGCTGGTAAGACAAGAGAACAAATGCCAGTATTCTTGCTGACACCAAATGTAGGAGCATCGAGGTTACCATTACGCATGAACAACTGCGTTGGATCGGCCATGTTACCCACATGAAACGACAGTAGACTGCAAAAGCAGCTACTCTACAGTCATCTAACGAATGGTAAACGCAACGCTGATGGGCAACGGAAGAGGTATATATAAAGATAGTCTTAAGACAAACATGAAAAGTGCCAAATAGACCCTTTTACCTGAGAGACAATAACTTACACCGTAACGCTTGGAGGAGCACCACGCGAGGTGTCAATACTTTCGAATTAGCCCGACTGCATACCAAGGCAGATAAGCGCCAGCGCCGTAAAGATGCTGCCACCGCCCTTCCCGCACTACATGTAGCCATCCACACGTGCAACATCTGTGGATGGCACTGCCGGTCCCGTATTAGCCTCTCGAGTCATCTCAGAGCTCACCAATGAAGGTGACATCATTAATAACCTGCAGTATGTCATTGCAACCAAAACTGGATGATCGTCATACTCGATTCCGTGTGACAGTAAAGTAGTAATAGTAGTAGGAAGTGTGTGTGTGTGTGTGTGTGTGTGTGTGTGTGTGTGTGTAATAATATTAATAATAATAATAATAATATTAATTAACGGTTTTTTGAAAAAGTTCTGCAGCCCGAAGGCTGAAAATACACATTGGACATAAATGACTTATTACATACATTGGTGGTTTAACAAAAGCCTTCATTAGAGAAAGATAAAGGAACATACAGTGAACATACAGATTAATGTTGGTGCTGAACAGCAAACACGTAGTGTAGTAACTCCCTCCCAGATGGTGTTAGGAGGGACCTCACGTGGTAGTAGTTCCCTCACAGATGGTGTTATGAGGGACCTCACGTGGTGTAGTAATTCCCTCACAGATGGTGTTATGAGGGACCTCGCGTAGTGTAGTAATTCCCTCACAGATGGTGTTATGAGGGACCTCGCGTAGTGTAGTAATTCCCTCACAGATGGTGTTATGAGGGACCTCACATGGTGTAGTAATTCCCTCACAGATGGTGTTATGAGGGACCTCACGTGGTGTAGTACTTCCCTCACAGATGGTGTTATGAGGGACCTCACGTGGTGTAGTAATTCCCTCACAGATGGTGTTATGAGGGGCCTGACTTGGTGTAGTAATTCCCTCACAGATGGTGTTATGAGGGACCTCACGTGGTGTAGTACTTCCCTCACAGATGGTGTTATGAGGGGCCTCACATGGTGTAGTAATTCCCTCACAGATGGTGTTATGAGGGACCTGACGTGGTGTAGTAATTCCCTCACAGATGGTGTTATGAGGGACCTCACGTGGTGTAGTAATTCCCTCACAAATGGTGTTATGAGGAACCTGATGTGGTGTAGTAATTCCCTCACAGATGGTATTATATGAGTGAGGTGTGGTCCCAGGCCTTCCTACCGTAGACGGATTAACACATCGCTGGTTGTTGTTGGGTCTCACGGGCAGTTATCACCGGGTACCTGGGACTTCACTGTGTGAAGGTTAACTTGGGTATGACTCAGCTGTTACTGTTGAGTTGTTTTTCACTGACTTAAGCACTGTTTACCACTGTCCACCTCTGTTCAACATTGGTTCAATTCCTTTCCTAAATGAGATTGTAACTTCTGGCGAGAACTTGTTGATATTCTGGTGAGGAGGAGGGGTTCAGGGGAGGAAGTTAGCATGGGCCAACTTAACAGTTGACCTGGCTGCTCCCAGAGGAGTGCCAGGTACGTCTTGACCCTTTAGTGGTTAAGGATGAAGTGTGTGTGTGTGTGTGTGTGTGTCCCCACTAGTCATCAACATCCACATCCCTTTTTTCAAAATTTTTGTAGAATATTTGAGATGTTTCGTTGTTTCCATATTCTACTGTTCATCAGAGTTCTTGTTTACTCCCTCATCTCTTCCATACATCCTTCAGTCTCGGTGGTGGATTCATGGACCCCGATCTATGAAATTATTGTTTGTTCAATATGTCTTTACAGCTAAGTGGTGAAGGTTACTCTTAATTAGACCGCTATATCTGTTACTCTGGGGCGTTAATATCATATTAACATACTGCGTATGAGTTCTTCCTTTCTTATATTGCTCGTTCAACATATCCGTCATTTTTTTTGTTTAACTTTCACGTCACGTGACATCACATTAACAACTGTACCTCCATGAGTTCAAATGTCAAACACAAATCCCAATCACCACAGTTTTGTTTTCCTCCATAAATGGGTCCCACGTATTTTAAGAAGTCCTTTACAGAGCCTTCTCATATTCTGTCCAAACTCGTCAGTCCGTTTCATTACACTTCAGTCTTCAGCTAAAATATAACTAACAGACCTCTCCTATGTTATATTTTTCACTCAGTTGTGAAGAGTCATATTCTAAATCGCCTTCAATATCACAATTTACTCAACAGTCTACAATATGTCTTCAATAGTGTTTGCTTTATGGTCGTCATTTTATTTCAACACTATCATAAATTCCTACTTGTGTTTGCGTTTTCCTTAGCCATCGTAATTGCTTCTCTTCTTTGTAATCATGAAGGGTGTAGCTGTACTTAAGGTTAGGGATGTTTTTCTTTCTTCTTAACTTTATCCATGCCGGGATTCCTCAGGGTCAGGAATTAGTTCCTACTATATTAATATTATTATTATTATTATTATTATTATTATTATTAGTAGTAGTAGTAGTAGTAGTAGTAGTAGTAG
This sequence comes from Homarus gammarus, assembly GCA_958450375.1. Lineage (NCBI taxonomy): Eukaryota > Metazoa > Arthropoda > Malacostraca > Decapoda > Nephropidae > Homarus > Homarus gammarus. The sequence goes on from CAUDMG010003486.1 coordinate 757,631, forward strand.
TAGTAGAAAGAGCACTTCTTGCACTTCCATCAAGACTGGGAGGGATGGGACTAACAAATCCAGAGGAGATTGCTGCCACTGAACATCAAAATTCACTTAAGCTCACGGCAGCCCTCACAGACCAGATAATAGCCCAGAATGCAACAGGGGAAGTGGATACAAGTGAAGTAAATAAGATTCATAGGTCCATTACGACAGTCGATAGCACTGCCAAAATGATAAGTTGCAGCAACTGTTGCTGCAGGTAGCAGAAAATTTGAAAAAAAAAAAAAAATAGCTATAGCGCAGGAGGTGGGCTCCTCGAACTGGTTAACTACGTTACCGATAAGGGCAAATGGTTTCAGTCTTAATAAACAAGAATTTACAGATGCCATTGCTCTAAGGTACGGTCAGCCAGTAGAAGGTTTACCCTCCCTATGCGTGTGTGGCTCTTCCTATGACGTCGATCACGCCATGGTGTGCAAGAAAGGGGGCTTCATATGCATGAGGCATGACGAAGTAAGGGACCTCACAGCAAATATGTTGAAGGAAATCTGCCAGGATGTCATGGTAGAACCGACCCTCCTTCCTGTGGATGGTGAGATCTTCCAACATATGACTATAAACATATCTAACGAAGCCCGTGTTGACGTCAGTGCTCGAGGATTCTGGACGCGAGGACAGCGAGCTTTCTTCGACATCAGGATTTTTTATCCCATGGCCTCATGTCACCGTAATCTAGTTCTCGATGCTGCACACAGGAGGAACGAGAACGACAAGATAAGGGCATATGGGGAGAGAATTAAAAACATTGATCAAGGCACCTTCACTCCTCTAGTGTTCACAACCTCTGGTGGGACGGGACCAAGTGCAAGATGTTTCTACGCCAGACTTGCGGAGGTGATACAGAAGCAGCAGCCCAGAAGTTATGTTACAGCCTGGATGAGATGTCTACTGTCTTTCTCTCTCCTTCGGTCGGCTTTGCTCTGCCTCAGGGGAACGAGAGCTTCTGCCCCAATTCTGACAACTGCTGCTGATACTGACTATGAGGCAACAGTCACTGAATGCCGCATAGATCTGCGGCTCAACTAATTCAACACAGATAGGATAGCTACTTATGTATTAGGATATTTAATATTAAGGTAATAAAATGGCGGCGAAGGTGTGGCTATTGGGGGAGGCTGGAGGCCAATTTAAAAAAAAAAAAAGTAGTAGTAGTAGTAGCAGTAGTAGTAGTAGCACTAACTTCTGGTCTTAATGCCCTAATCACACAAAATAAGAATAACCGAGACAAATAAAGGACAGCCTCAACCCGACAGAGAGATCCTGTACACATGGTTGAGTGGGATGCAAACAACAACGTGTCCTTCAGCGACACAAACACAAAAAGTAACAGATGTGACTTTGTACATTTGAACAAAGAATTTCACAATACCCCATCTCATCATCACACCGTTCTTATCTTAACTCTTGCTGTGTCATATTTGGCAGTTCTCTGACCACAACTAACTGTCTTATTGAAGCTCAGAATCATGCTTGTCGAAATAACTCACCGAGCGAAATAGGAGAAGCATTTTTTATTTCACTCATTGAACTATTTTGGTAATTTACGGTCTTCAGAAGACCTGTTTACATAGTATTGTTTATCAAGACTATGATGAGTTTCTTAATAGAGGAAATTATGATATAAGACGAGTTTTGCCTCCGTAAGCCTGACACTATAAACTTTAGTGAAGACTTGTTAATGCATTTTAAAATAATAATGAACATCATAAGTATTCAGTACAGTAAACAATATGTATGAAGTAGACAATTGAAAAAAATATATAAATCCGTAGAAAGACGTAATACTGTGCTGCCTGTGGTGGCCGATGCATTATATAACCAAGGTTACTAATGAATTAAGTGTAACAGCTAAAAACCTAATAATAATTGTTTTTTTAAACATTGGTAAATAGTTTATTTCACATAATTTCAACTAAACCTTTCATGGTTTGCGTAACAGGGAAAACTATTGTTCTAATTACTGGTGAATATATTGGCACAGCTACATCAGTAAGGTCATAAAAATTATACATTTATTTTAACTGGTACAGCACAGGAAGATAAGGAACTCGGTCAAGTTTCCTTATATTTTAGTACAATTTTTTGACAATGTTTGTAGAGTTTTAGACACTGGGAAATATAAGTACCGTGAAGATGATACTACTGTATATAAAAGTATCAAAGACACGTGTATATAAAACTAGAGCTGTTTACAGAAGCACACTGCCATCCCTCCCCCAGAGTTGTGAGTGGACTGTGAGCTTCGTGACCTGAGTGAGACGGCATCAAAGTTGAAGGTGTTGCTTGTCTACTGTATATTTGACCTCCAGCTCAAGTCCATTGGTTGTTGCTGGGCAGTGATGGATATCTAACATGACGGACCAACAACACAGAGAGATAATGTTCCCTGATACTTTATGAGACCTAAAACTCTACCTTGTACAAACGTGTCGCGTCGTAGGTGTTGTTTATAAAAAGAGCTCTGAACGATTCTTGGTCTATAGAGAAAATATTACTTCTAATATACCTTCATTACATGGTTTTTGAAACAACCGAGTGTCATAAAACATTTTTAGGTAGTGTTATGTTTACATTTGTATTTGGATATTTTTCTGGGCTTATTTGCCTTTATATTTCAGAATAACCATATTTTTCAATGACGTCACGGCTTGTTTTGCCTAATGCACTTTGTGTCAAAGAAGAAAAACAATTCAAGGTGACGGATGACAGACAGCAGTGTTCACAAGGGCGGTGTCATGCCTCCTCTGAAGAAAAGTTTCTAAATTTCTCGAAATACAAGAACCACTTTAATGGACCCCCTCCCCACCTCCCAACGGTCCCACAATGCACTGTATCCCGTGTTTGTTTACAAGCGCGACGTCATCGCGATTAGGGTTATTAAATTCAATAATTGGTATACAATTAGTCGTTGCATTTAAGTGAGCAGCAACTTTGTAGATATTTTCCGATTTATAATTAGATAAAAAATTAAATTAGAATAAAATTAATCATTTTTATGTTTGCAATCCGAGCATTTTGTACCTGGAAATATTTATATGTCGATAATTAAAATTAAAGAGAAACATTTGACTAATTTACATACTCTCTGATTACTGAAAAGTGTTTACTATTTCATATAAACTACATGTGAATTGCTTATGAATTACATAATTATACGTAAATTACATATAAAATTTTATACTACTCATAAAGCTTGAAAACTTTTAATGCATTATTGATATTCATTACCAGCTGACAGCTTAGTAGTGCATCGTGAGTGGAACACACACACACACACACACACACACGAGTTTAACACAAACCAAATAATCCTACAATTCTGTTCTCAAGAATCAATACCAATATATATCATAATTTTATGAGATCTTCATCAATAAAAACCGTCGCATTTGAACTATCAATTTCTACGTCTCTCCTCAGCTGACGAGTGAAAACAGACCATGGCTGTTTTATACACTTAACCTCGGGATAGTTGTCTCACCTTTAAGCAAAGAAGTTGCTGTAGTCATCCTGATTCCTGCATTTTTTGCCCTGAAAGGATGAAATATGGGGTTTAAATTTCACTGAGAACTGTGAGTGTTGCCTCTTGGCCATAGCAGTAAGAACACCAGGTAAACAAACCTTCGCTGAACTAATGTATATCTGAGTTTAGCACTGAGCACTGACAAACATAACTCTACACTGCTTAGCTGTTCATTCTGTCTAAACTCATATATTGTTCAGCGATGGTTCCTTTCCGTTCACCGGCACGTCAGGAGCAGACGCAGACCTTCCTCGCGCTTTATTACATGAAAGTTATTTTTTTAGCATGATGAGAGACGGTGACATAAACATCTACATGGAATAAAGTACATCCTCGCACCTGGTTGTGTCTTTAAATAGTAGTAAAATATTATTCATGATTAATTTAGAAATACTTTTGATGATTGCAAAAAAAGCAAAGGATTGTATTGTAGACACGTGCATAAAATTAATAAATGTTCTGTAGTTGATAAAACCTATTATTCAAATCTTTTGTGGTGAACAGTTTTAACATACATGGCGTCCGAAAGCTGTCGACCCAAAGGGAAACACATGAGGCGTTACAAAGGGTTCACGGGAGTATGAAACACCAACTGCAAACCTGTTTTTATTGAAATGGGAAACACTCCGAACATTTATGATTTGATACTCAAAATAAATGTATATTCTATCGTATAAAGTGTGTCAGTGTTCTACGTGCACAAAGTTTTCGGATATCCTGTACAGAATAGTGTATTATTCTCTTGTATGTTGAATGAAAATGCATTAGTTGTTATTACTACGAAATAAATATATAATTCTTAGTACCTAGTGAACTGTTATGTAAATTGCACGACTGTGTATACCCTAAGAATTAATATGTATTTAACTGCATTTTTCTCTCGTTACAATAAAAAAAATCTTTCAGTCAGCAACTTAGTGACAAAGTAGATTTAAGAGATGCTATAGTAACTGAAAATATAAATATGATAAAATACGAGATGAAAATTTTCAACTGACTTTGTAATTCACAGTAACTGAATTACATAAGAGCAAGTAACGCATTTCCTCCATCACTGTATCAATTGCATCGTCCTGTAATTTATTTTATATAAGGCGTAATTAATATCGTGCCTAATTCCCCGTCATGTAATTGTTTTTGATAATGTTGTCATGCAATTCCCTGCGGCAAGTTTTATATTATCTACTCAATTTACTTCATTTATTCAGAGTCATAATGTGTTACGAGGCCTCAGAGCCCAAGGAGCGGTGTGTGTGTGAGACAGACAGACAGACAAAGGAGCAGGAGAGGTAGAGCGGGATAAAGCCTAAGTACCTGGTCCAGAATATTAGGTGTGCACTGCCAGGTTCAGGACAGAGGAATTATTCTTGGCTGCTGCAGGTAGATGTACAGTATGTGACGAGGGTGGTGACTTGTTGTGTGACGAGGGTGGTGACTTGTTGTGACGAGAGTGGTGACTTGTTGTGTGACAAGGGTGGTGACTTGTTGTGTGACGAGGGTGGTGACTTGTTGTGACGAGAGTGGTGACTTGTTGTGTGACGAGGGTGGTGACTTGTTGTGTGACGAGGGTGGTGACTTGTTGTGTGACGAGGGTGGTGACCTGTTGTGTGACGAGGGTGGTGACTTGTTGTGTGACGAGGGTGGTGACTTGTTGTGTGACGAGGGTGGTGACTTGTTGTGTGACGAGGGTGGTGACTTGTTGTGTGACGAGAGTGGTGACTTGTTGTGTGACGAGAGTGGTGACCTGTTGTGTGACGAGGGTGGTGACCTGTTGTGTGACGAGGGTGGTGACTTGTTGTGCGACGAGGGTGGTGACTTGTTGTGTGACGAGGGTGGTGATCTGTTGTTTGACGAGGGTGGTGACTTGTTGTGTGACGAGGGTGGTGACCTGTTGTGTGACGAGGGTGGTGACTTGTGTGACGAAAGTGGTGACCTGTTGTGTGACGAGGGTGGTGACTTGTTGTGTGACGAGGGTGGTGACCTGTTGTGTGACGAGGGTGGTGACCTGTTGTGTGACGAGGGTGGTGACTTGTGTGACGAAAGTGGTGACCTGTTGTGTGACGAGGGTGGTGACTTGTTGTGTGACGAGGGTGGTGACTTGTTGTGTGACGAGGGTGGTGACCTGTTATGTGACGAGGGTGGTGACTTGTTGTGTGACGAGAGTGGTGACCTGCTGTGTGACGAGGGTGATGACCTGTTGTGTGACGAGAGTGGTGACCTGTTCTGTGACGAGGGTGTGATGCATGTGTAGGTAAGGTGAGGTATATATGATCTTCCTTTGCGATCACGGGTGCCGAGTTTTAGGGGTAGCAGGCTGGGTGTGGACACGAGGATAGGGCAAAAACTCACCTAAACCTGTGTGTTTCGGTGATTCGTTGGTAAGGGCTGTAAGTTGTGTCCGTGAACCGTGGACATATGACGGGCGCTGAGCAGCTGAGGTATCCAGTTTCCGTAAGTCAAGTGGCGCTGTTATCGCCGCTGCTCCCTCAGCAATGGACTTCAGTATTGAGAGGGCAGCAGGTGTGGGGCCCTGCCCGAGGTGAGCAGAGTGGCCTTGGGTGGGTCCTGGCTTAAAGGAGCCAGGTGAGGGTGGGCCATGTACTGTAACTACGAGGAAGGTTGGAAAACAGCAGACAACTGCCACCCGTGCATAGACGAGCACAGCTTCCACCCCATACACAAGTATAGCACCAACACACGGATACTCTTTAGTAGTGCCAGTGATTGTCTCGCCTGACAAGGGTCTGGTGGACGAGAAACGAGCGAGTGAGGCAGCCAGTGGTAGTTAGTAGTTTAGTGTGGTGGGTTGATTTTTTGATTTTGCCGCTTGCAGCGGCTACTTTATTGTGCACCCCACACTCATCCTGTGAGCGGTAGCGCAAAAGGATTACAGAGTAGGGTTTACAAAGGGTCATAATAATTAACCCCGGTTGTCAGGATATTATGGCACTGAAAGTTACAGAGTATTTCATTTACATTATTTGTTTAGTTCTATACATAAAGGGTAACTTATTCACAAATGCGTGAGAACAGGCGTGTGAGGCAGTATGTCTGGCCTCACACTTTGTTATTCACATTTACGTGGGAGGTATTCAAGCACATTGCGTATTTGGTTCTGTACATGAGAACTGATGTAGTTACTAAGTGCAAAAAAGTGGATACAATCTTAATATGTCGGCTATCTTGCCATTAGAGATGAAGTGTTGTGCCATTTCACACACAGTGTGCTTGGACCTGTCCCTAAAAGGTTCTATCTTCACACAGTCGAGGACGTAGTGTTCAAGTGTGTGGCCATATGTATGGCCACACACTTTACATTTAGTTTTGTTTACATCTGCTTGAGGAACATACTGCCAAAGGTACTTATATCCTAACCTTAATCTAGCGGTTACAACATCTTGTTATCTAGTGATCTTGTTACTTGCTCCATATACATGTTTCACTTGATACATCTCATCATGGTAAACTATGGATCGACTAGTGCCTGTTTGCACTTGTCTACTTGCGTCAAACTCATCAATAAGTTCTTTCCTAATTACAGTTTTAAGGGTTCTTTTTGACAGACCCAAATTGTATTCAACGGTGTCTTTGTTAAACGCGAGTTTGGCGAGGGCATCAACTCTGTCATGTTTTATGAGGCCTATGTGAGAGGGGATCCACAACAGTTTGACCCTGACACCTCGGTCAACAAGGCACGCATATTTGTGTCTGGCTTCAGAGACAAGATCGTGACAACCTGAGTCGAGGGTACCAAGGGCAAGTAGTGAGGATAGAGAGTCAGTGATGATGAGACTGTCAGTAACAGTGGTTGAGGAGACTCCTGGGCAGGAATGTAAACAAGTCGGGGTGGGGGGGTGGGGCGCTGGTGGAGTGGTACCGCTCTTGCCTCGCAAGCAAGATGTCACGGGTTAAATTCCCGGGCCGGCGAAGGTTGTTTGGACACTCTTCCTAGTCCCCTTGGTCTCTGTTCACCTAGCAGCACAGTAGGTACCTGCTGTAAATTGAAAGTTGCGACTTCGTATTCAGGGACAAGTTGTTGGAGCTTCCAAAAACTTGCCTAGACATAAACCATTGACTCTTCAGGCTTCTACGCCCTTAACTCATGAGACATAAAGCAAGCATGAACTTAGCATGCTTCCCTGTTGGGCGCTGTAAACGTTTCTGCGCTTCACCTTACACAAGGATGTAGGGGGGTGCCCAATAATTAATAATAATACAAAAAAATGTCGGGGCTAATGAGGATGAGTCATTTTCAGCTTATATTACACTATCCATAAGGGCCATGAATGTCCGAGCTAGAGGGGCATACGTAGCCAGCTCTCTTCGAGATCGAGCACGAGGAACTTTGACAAAATTACTCGTCACTGACGCTACTTATTGGCATAACACTTTACACAGGTGATCACTGAACACTCTGGCACCACTATTCTTGATCACAGAACTGCAAGAACCTTACGAACACCGTAATAACCTGTACAAGAGCAGAGCATTGAATGCCGTAGCAGCCAACGTCGGTGCTGCCCTCTGCAGCCAACTTACGAAGTTATGAACTTATGATTCATATGGAAAATAAAAAACATCGACATGGGATAATATAATTTTTAGTGATAACATGGAAAGAGTTTTTTTTAAGATTAACTAACAATATAAATTTAAGTTTGGAAAAAGCACTTTCAGTTGTCTTAAAATTATTGTATCGCGTTTTTTGTAGATTGTCTATTATTGCTTGGAAACAACGATGACAGTTCGTCACTTTTCTATTATTGTTATTATCATTATTATTATTATTATTATTAGTAGTAGTAGTAGTAGTAGTAGTTTGGTAATAAAATGTGTGGAGGGTGCTGGAGTTATTAAAAACTAAAAGTACTGTAGTAGTAGTGGAAGTAGTAGTAGTACTTCATGCCTGAAAAAATTTTATTCAAAATATTAGATATACTGTAGGCTATATTGTTTATGCCATGCTTTACAACATAGTCTCTTTATTATACTCGTGGACTGTAAGTATTAATCACTCACACTTATATCACCGACTATATTCAGAGATCTATAGCGAATCATTCCACGTAGTCCAGGAATCATATATCACAGACCAGAGTGATATAGGATAGGTATATTTCCCTACCCTTTATTGTGTGTATATTTGTGAACGCGACAGGCCGCGGGGGGGGGGGGGGGGAGGGATGTTTGGACGTAAGGCCGGAGTCAGCTCACACCGGAAGTCTGGCGCACATTGCCTCTCCACTCCTCACTAGGGATTTGAATTCGTTTCCGGTGGATTTTTCAGCCAGTTGAGATAACCAGTGATTTACTAAGTACAATGACAATTCATTTTATTAAATATATTTTCAGATTCTTTCAGTCAATTACCCTTTTACATGCTGTCACAAGTAACAATGTGATTGGTAAAAATCGGGGACCAGGACCCTTACACAAACAATCCACAACAAACATATAAAAAGTTCAACTATTCCGTATCTGTATTTTTTGTTTAATAAGTACGATAAACGACTAAACTAAGTAAATGAACGGCAAAATGATAAAAATTTTCACTGTTAATTAAAGTTTCTCCCTCACAGCATCACTGTAAATTAATTTAGCATATTTTATCACCCAAAATAATAATATATTTTAAAACTCACCAACAACCCCCCCCCCCCCAAAAAAAAATAATAATAACAAAGGCAGATAATCAGTTGTGCTCCAGGTCACCGTTCTGGAGACTTACTCTAAAATGTTCTCCAGCGAAGACAAACGTTCTTGTCATCTTAATTAAATGTGTCTAAACCTAAGGTAATGGAGGTCCCACAGACCGCAGAGGAAAAAAACAAAAACAAAAATCAGGAAATTACATTTACTTAAATTTAATGGCATATACAAACATTTAAAGGTCTTAGCTGGGCTTCTTACTGAAAATTTAAAAAAAATACCAAATAGCTGAGTATATGAGAATACAGATTGATTGTTTTTTTTACCCTTTTACACGCATGTTCATACAAGTTCGGCTTGGGGATTTTTGGACCCCACATCACCTATCTAGTGTTAACTGTTTTGCTGTAAAGTGTAAACAATAACGTAGCTTTGTCCTTTCCGTCTGCTGTTATCAGTCTTTCGTTTTGCAATGTGTCACGGAAGATCCAGTCACTTCACCTCAAGAAACCAGATATCAATGACTCGGTTCTCATGATTAGGACTGGGGTCTTAATAAGAACTGAGACTCATCGGGAGAGGAACACACAAGCAATGGGGCACAGTGGAGTTTATACTCTATTAGAACGGGACCTCTGTGAACGAGGTTAAGTTGAGGCCTGTTAGTAAAGATGCCTATTTGCCTTGCCATTAATCAAATCTTATATGACTGATGAATTTATTAAGAAAGTTGTCTGTCTCTCTTCCCTGTCCGTAGCCACACTCAAAGGTTAAGAGTCAGCTTCATGGGTCCGTCTCACTATGTTCATTACCTCTCTCAGTCACGTCACCCTCACCTTAAGTTTAGTCTTCTCCGTACGATCCTCTCTACAGTATAAAATTAATGAAACCTGATCTGATTATCCTTTATCGTGACTATTTTTATACCTGATTTGATTTTCTTTCAATTTCATTTTGATCATTTCTCCCAAAATAGATTTGACCAATAACACAATTTATACAATCTTCTCGAAAGTGGAAGTATAATTGGATTTTATATTTTAAAACGTGACTTTGATCATATGTTAAAAAAATAGACTCGTTAGGAAATATTTCATATAAATTAATTATAAAAATGGAAGTACAATAAAAAAGTCAAAGTATTACTGACTGTTTCTTTAAATGGACTTTGTATTGAATTTTATCTTAAATTGATATATTTTACTAAGTACAGGTAAAAGCTGATACCATTTCTTTATATAAACATTACTTTATATCATTCATAAAAGAGAAAGAAATATATCAATCTTATACAAGTGACTACTCAGAGATTAAAAAAAACTGCTACGTATATAAATTAGACTAATGAAAAATGGGAAAATATGACTCAGTTGTGTAAAAGGAAAAAAAATACTCTCTTAATTGCTATGTACATTTGGTAATTGACATCATCTATTTCTCGTTTCCAGAATCATTATTGTTATTGTTATTAATATGGTTATTATTCCTCTCATTATTATTATTATTATTATTATTATTTGTTTCGCAGTATTAGTTTCAAATAGTTTTTAAAGCTGCCGTCTCAATAAGTTGTATCAAGCTTTAAGCTAAACATTAACAAGCTTTTAGCGAAATATTATAAATAATCCATTTACAAAAACACATCCTATTTTATTCTATAGACTTGTCTTCACATGATAAAACTATCCAAGAGACTTTACTCGAGCAGACTTTCTCATTCATGCCAGAGTATCTTGTTGGGTTTAGTCAGCTTAGTGTAAACTTCTCATGACGCAGCTGATGGAAGTTTTACGCGCTTGTGGGATGTTTTTCTTTGTCGTTGAAATGCGGCTTTATACAGCTAGTGATCACGTCTTGGTCTGGTCACCATTGTTATGCATCTCATGTGTTACGTCATTCTCATCCTCTATTATGCCGTTCTCATCTTCCATTACGTTATTCTCATCTCTTACGTCATTATCATCCCTCATTACATCATTGTCATCTCCCGTTACGTCATTGTCATCCTTGGATCATTACTGTCTCTTTATTTACATTTAACGCTGAAATTCCTGAGTTCTTTTCTTTTACTTTTATTTCGTTTATCTTTATTTATCCATCGTCTCCTCATTCCTTTGTGTTCAAGTTCCTCAAGATGTTAAGGACTGGGACTGAAGGGAAAGGATTTGAGGACTCGATGTTGCTTGAGGCTGTTCACTATCCTGATGGGGAAACTCTTAAGTTACCAGTCCATTACCACACAAGGACTCCTCTCTGATCTTTTCACGTCAGCTCTAGGGAAGGGACGGGAGGAGGAATGAAGGAAATGTTACGAAATTGAAAAAAAAAATAGGGAAGAATATTGTTTGGTTGTTAAAATAATGTCCCCAAATTATGTCCTAAAGTAATGCCCTAAATTATGTCTTAATATTAAATCCCAAAATAATTATCCTAAAATAATGTCCTAAAATTTTCCTAAAATTTTGTCCTAAAATTATGTCCTAAAATCGTGTTCTAAAGTAATGTCTTAATAATGTCCTAAAACAAAAATATCGACTACTGTTATAACACAAACGAGACTATTTTTTTTAACATCTGCTGTTAACTGACAAACAGACACACGCACGAGCAAAAAAAAAACAAAAACAATATATTTTTTTGCTTTAAGGTTCATTCGCCAATTATCTTATTGTTCACTACCGACCAAGTTATTGACTAACCATTTTTTTCCATTGGTAATCTACACTATTCCAATGTTTCCCCAGCCAGGCACAAGGGGTAAATGTACACACTAAATGCATCTGTCAATTCTGGTACAGATTTTTACATGAAATGTTTATAGTTCTTTCCATACGCCATCATGAAACCAACATGCGTATGCACATTGTCGAACAGATTTTCATTTTCTGTTGTTGTTGTTTTTTTGGAGGGGGACGTACGTTAATCAGCTAGAGTTTGTCTTTCCTGACCTTACTGAAGGATGTTGTTGTGAGGGATTTTAGGTTTGTTTGGTTAGTTTTCCTTCGACTTAGCTTGTGGTTGCCTATTTTTTTTAATTATTGATAAATTAAGGAATATGGAAAGGGTGGCAGTGTGGCCGGCACTAAACTTGATCTCCTTCAGTTAACCATCCGTACGGTTTGGTGCCCGTTCACAACTGGGTGGACAGGAGGTGCCCCCACACAAACCAACATATCATAGGACAGAAGGCAAACGTTATGTCCACTTGGCCGCCGCACTCTTTCTACATTATTTATCTTAATAAATTACAAGATGGTGATCGTTTTAATTTAATTAGGACTATGAACATTTTTGTGATCATTTCTATAAAGACATTTTCCGGGATTTTTCAATAGATTTCGTTTCATATTTATTTTAATGTAATGTAAGAGAATAAAAGTATTTTCTTAAATTTTTTAGCTACATAATTAAGTCACCAAGAGGCTTTAAGATTTGAGGTCCAGAGTTATTAATTACTAATTAACTCTGCTTTTCAAAGTCTCATAGATAATTAATGAAATAGGTGTAATATGTTGAGGTGTATTAATAATTAACTAAACAATCTTTGTAATTTGAGTTCCGTAACTAATTAATTATCATTTTGGCTTGAGGTTCATCGATTGACGAGAGTCGACTGCGATAAAAGTACTGAATGTTGTTGGTGTTTATCCGCTTCTTCTTCTTCTTCTTCTTCTTCTTTTTCATTCTCCTTTTATTCTATTCTATTCTATTTCCCTCTACTTTTACTGAAAATAAGGCGTTCTGCAAATAGGGAGAATTTCACGTCATCACTGAAAGATCACACTTATTACGTCACAGTCCCAATCATGTTTTCCAAGAAGGGTTAATAATACCGGATGTAACCTAAGGAGATTTAATCAACACACACACACACACACACACACACATCATATAAAATTTGTGTTTGAGATGTTTTATGTCATTAGGAGTTACTGAACCTGAATTTCCTTCATGAGTTAACGAGAAAAAATAATTGGTTGTATATATACTTGACCTTCTATTAATACCTTCTGTTTATAAGCCCAAAAAGTTTGATACTTCAGATATGAAAGCACAAGAAGAGATGTTGTATATCTGGATTGCAGATGATTGCGAATGTGATGCAAGTATAGACAAACTGAGAGAGAGAAAGAGAGAGAGAGAGAGAGGTGGACTGGTGAGGAGAAACACGAGAGACATATCAGTGAAAGATGTAGTTGTAAAAATGTGTACAATGATTAGAGAGAACCGAGAGAGAGAGACATATTGGCAGCATAAATGTACGGTACAGAGAAGGCGAGGCTGACAGAGGCGTGAGATACACTAGGGGTTGACACGCTATAGCTAGCAATGAAGAGGAGGGAGGGTTGATGACCTTTGGTAATGTAGTAAAAATATATGTGTGAAAATGACCGTGAAGATAGATGCGAGAGGCAGCAAACAGGAGCAGGGGAGGAAGAAGATGAGGGTGAAAGGGAGCAGATCAGAAACGGTGATGAGGGTGAAAGGTAGGAGAGAAGAAACGGTGATGAGGGTGAAAGGTAGGAGAGAAGAAACGGTGATGAGGGTGAAAGGGAGGAGAGAAGAAACGGTGATGAGGGTGAAAGGGAGGAGAGAAGAAACGGTGATGAGGGTCAAAAGGGAGAATACATGTGGTTGATGAAGGTGAAAGGGAGAGCAGAAGTGCTTGATGAGGGTGAAAGGGAGGAGAGCAGAAGTGGTTAATGAGGGTGAAAGGGGGGGAGAAGGGAAGCGGTGATGAGGGTGAAAGGGAGGAAAACAGAATCGGTGATGAGGGTGAAAGGGAGAGCAGAAGTGGTTGATGAGGGTGAAAGGGAGAGCAGAAGCGGTGATGAGGGTGAAAGGGAGGAGAGAAGAAACGGTGATGAGGGTGAAAGGGAGGAGAGAAGAAACGGTGATGAGGGTCAAAAGGGAGTATACATGTGGTTGATGAGGGTGAAAGGGAGTGAATCGGCTGCTTGTGCAATTAACCAGGCCGTTCACATATATTTTTTATTTGGCTTTAAGTAACGAAACCCAAACGGTAGTTCCTTGTTTTATTATAAAAGGGTTGTATATATAATTCCTGAGTGTAGATCGACCGTAAGTCCCACTGTATAGGAGTGAATGAGAAAGGGACGGCGTTTGTGTATTATAAACGTTAGGTCACGTCCTTATGATATAAGTTGATGTGAGCGACTGAAGAGTGAGGGCCTCGCTGTGCCGGCTTACAGAAATGCTGACTATGGGTCTATCCCTCCTGGGAGAGTTGCCCGCTCACGTGTCCAACGCATGTCTTACTCATAGACAGTGGAAAGTTACAGGGTGGTGAATATGAATATAATATCAGATGTATTGACCCATTTATATAATATGTTCTGTTGATGAGACAGGGGCCCATTACATCGCTCGGTCACCTATCAGCCGAGCTCCGTGAGGCCTAAATAACTCACAGAGTACAGTACATCCTAGACAACCCTAACCATGTTATAAACAGATATGTAGACAATAAGCTGGGGATTCTACTACTGTATGGGTATTAGCTACTACAGGGGATCTAGACTTTAGTGTCGTACAGGTTAGTATGTTATGAACAATGTTGAATTTGGATGACACTGCCCTGTAATAACAGAACAGGAACATAATTGCCAGAATTAACAAAATAGAGGGAATTGTAAGACTTGGTGGTGCAAATTCCCGTGTAGGTAAAATGGCAAGTTATTTTTCAAATCAGCAAAATGTGTCTCGTTCAAGAAAGCTAAAACTTTTAATTTCTCTGATACTATTTGAATATCCTTAATAGTGAAATTCATTATAGGAAGTTGAATTAAAGCAGACTTGAGTTTTCGATTTAAAGCAAAATGCTGATGAGTAGGCAAGGTCCGTAATGTACTACAAGTGATTTCACAGTAATCAGGAGCCTTGTAATGCCCTTTCACAACTAGCTGCTTGACACCATCATGGCATTTTAAAATTACAGTAGTGAGATTTGGAAAGAATAAATACTGCACATTGTAAAGATGAGGGTGGAACACAGTCTTTAGACTAACTGGCCTATAACTGCATTGCGCTAGAGCTGTGCGCACATTTGGTTGTATGACTGCCAATTCACATATTCCCTCTGCAGCAGGAATAAATGCAAACATGTGGGCTGGACATATGTGTAGGTGTAGATAAGACGACTTACACCGTGACAGTACCTCAGAATCCTCTATTGATAACAAAGAATACTCTTTATCTACTAAGAAAAGTTCTTTACGCCTATCTAGGGTATACAGTGTGTCGTTTACAATCCAGGGGAAGGGTTCTAAATGCCATGCATTAAACTCATGTTGCCCTCGCATAGGAATGTGGATCAGGATTGCATTGTGCGTGAGGGTTGACTCCAACAGTGGGTAATAATAGTGAACCTCATTGTCATTGAAAATAGGAGTTAAATGATACTGCAACTTGGCTATTTTTAAAGCTTCAAGAAGCGTCTGCACAGGCACAAGCTTCGCGTCCACACGTCCTATCCCGGCATCTACAATGCTGTCTATTAGTTCATTTTTAGAGGTTACAATTTTATGAACTGAAATTTCCGCAGCATGCAAATATTCTGTGAAATAAAGGAGCCATTCTAATGTCGGGATTGCTTTCCGTAACCTAGTAACAATCCTGGAAACTTGGTTAGACTCCACTATGATTGCATTAACCTTTGATTCTAGAGCAGTAATCGCGTGAAAGGTTTGAGAAATAACGCGATTCTGTTGAGATACAGCCTGAACGACAACGTTCATTCGGTCCCCCAATTTAGCTACATCATCGGCCGTTGCCGTGCCAAACAAAGCGCTTTGGATGAGACCCACAAAATTAAAGAGACCCCTTTTTCGTCGTGCCTGAGAATGCACTTCTTGAGCAAGATCCGCTTGAGACGCCGGTAGATTTTTCCCAACATCGATGAGAAACTCGCGAAGGTTCTGGAGACGAAAGTGTAGAAGGTCTCTAGTTTGTGAAACTATTGTCGAATTCTTCGAAGCCGTGCTGAGACCATGAAGGATGTCCAATGCTGATTGTAGTTGGCCGTCGACGTTTTCCATCTGACGCGGAAGTTGGAGTAGTGGATGTAGTTCATACTTGATGTTCACCACGTCCTCAACTATGAGAACGCTTCCGAGAGGTGCCACATGCACCTGGTTTGAGGACTGATGTGGACATGTCCGTCCACACAACGGTGCCACAACAGAGTAGAAGCAACACACTGAAGATCCAAGCCATTCTGTAAGGAATTACAAACGATTTAACGTCTACTCGCAGAACGAAGTTTCATACAATAGTCATTTGGGACACTCTGCTTCTGGACAGTCTGTAAGGATGTATCAATCACATCATCATCAACTGGAGGTAATACATTTATCTGGGTCTTCTTCAGACGATCCGCGTGCACGACATCTGCAATCTGTGCATTAGGCTTCCAAATTTTGAATTTGTTGCCTGCTTCTTTTGAGATTATGCGGAATGGACCAGAAAATTTTGTCGAAAGTTTGGAGTTCCTTTCCGGTTCTCTTAACATAACAGCGTCCCCAACGTTTAATGCGACAGGTTTAGCTTGTTTATGTTGTTTGATGATCATTTCGGCGCGTGACACCGCTAGAAGTGATCGTACTTGGGCATGAATATCTGTAAAGACATGAATTTGTTTTGCCGCGAAATCATCCGTATAATAAACCGGGTATGGCGCATCTGTAAGGATGTCGTAAGGTAGACGTTTATCTGTACCATAGACAATGTAGTAGGGTGTTTTGCCCGTAGAGCTATTAACTGACCCATTTATAGACGCTGCAACCTGCGGTAACCAATTCTCTCATGCGTATTGAAAACCACTGACAATTGGACGCAGTATTTCTAGGATTTTACGATTGGTTCTTTCAACAAGGCCATTAGCCTGTGGATGATAAGCTGTCACAAAAGTTTGTTTAATACCATATTGTGCACATATATGCGCTACTAGCTGATTCTTGAACTCTGTTCCATTGTCAGAGAGCAGAACTTTAGGCGTAGTATATGGACATATAAGATTCATCACTAATGCATAGGCTACTGCTTCGGCCGTTTTGCTTTTTAGTGGAACCAAGACCACGAACCTTGAAAAATGATCCACACACACTAAGACGTAGCCTGATCCCTGATGACTCATTGGGAGTTGTAACAAGTCAATAGCGGCTGTGTCAAACGGACGGTCTGGTGTAGGATATTGCAGAATCGGGGCTGGTGATCCTGTTGAACCTTTATGTTGAGCACACGCCAAACAAATAGCTATGTGTAATTCTGTGTCTTTCTTCATAGTGTTCCAGAAATACTTCTTTCGTAAATCCGCTAAGCATGTATCACGACCTTGGTGACCTGCCTGTGGGACATCGTGGAACAATGTCATTACTGCTTTGCACAACGTGTCAGGTACGACTATTTGAGACACATTACCCTCAGGAGATTTTCTCGTCCTATTGAGTATGTTATGTCGTAATTCAAACTGACTTAAGGGAAGAACTAACTTGGGGAGTTTAATATCCTCACCCGATGCGAGAGCAAAAATAACAGCTGACCAATATGGGTCGCGTCGTTGCTCATCTTCCAGTTGCCAAAGAGTGAATGCTGATACAGGCATGACTGGTGCTATATTTCTTGACAGAACGTCGGCGACAACATTCGCCCTACCAGGTAAATACCTAAATTCGGGGTCAAATTCTTGAATTGTCAGATACCAGCGTGCTAATCTGCCTGATAAGTTTCTGCCATGGAACAGTTCGGTGACTGCCGCATGATCAGTAAAAACAGTTATCTTGTAGCCAAAGATAATGTCTTTGAACTTCTTAAGTGCCAACACAACGGCTAACGTTTCTAAATGCGTCACCGAATAACGTGTTTCAGCATCGATTAGTTTGCGACTTGCAAATGCTATCACTCGAAACTTCCTACGCGTATCCTCTTGCATGAGCACTGCTCCGACTCCAATTCCGGAAGCGTCAGTACAGAGAGTGAAAGGTTGAGTGTAGTCTGGGAATGCTAGAACCGGGGCATTGGTAAGCGCTATCTTCAATGCCGTAAAACTATCTTCGTGTTCAGCGTCCCATATAAACATTGCATCTTTTTTGAGCAACCTCGTTAGGGGCGATGCTAATGTTGCATAGTTTTTGATAAAGGAACGATAATATCCAGATAAACCGAGAAAGCTACGCACATGATCATTTGAGGTAGGACGCGGGAACTGAGATACAGCTTTGACTTTATCATTAACTGTATGTATGCCCTCACCGTCAACTACATGACCAAGGAAATGGATTCTGGATTTTAAAAACTCGCACTTCGAGAGTTTTATTTTGAGGCCTGCTGTGGAAAGTTTGTCCAACACTTCACGCAGTTTAATCAGATGGGAATTGACGTCCCTACTGACTACTATTAGATCATCCAAATAAGCGCAGACTGTGTTACCAATTAGTCAGGCAAACAGGGTGTTGATCATTCTTTGAAATGTTAGTGGGGCATTTCTGAGACCAAATGGCATTCGTAGAAACTCAAAGTGGCCTAGAGGCGTGCTAAATGCCGTGATTTCTCGTGATTTCTCATCGAGCGGTATTTGCCAATACCCACTAAGCAAATCTAAGTTGCTAAATACCGCATTATCCTTGCCTAAGAATTGCAATATGTCGCTCAAGATAGGAATAGGGTACCTATCACGGATCGTTTGATCATTGACGCGCCTGAAATCTATAACAGGGCGCCATCCACCATTCTTTTTCGGGACGAGGAATAATGGGCTATTAAAGGGGGATTTTGAGTGTCTAATAACATTCTCATCTAACATACCCTGTACCATATCTTGCACTACAGCGCGCTGGCTATGAGGTAGTCTATAAGCTGGTACGTAAATAGGGTTGGTTCCCTCCTTTAAGGCTATATGATGAGATGTTAAATCTGTCTGACCTAGCGTTTCCCCTGGCAAGGTTACTATATTTCTATAGTCGGCATGCAGCTCTAAAAGGCGTGTCTTGCCCTGTGGATGATCGATCACCTTAACATGTGGCGCTGTTTGATCTATCCTGGCCAGTCGAGTCTGTTGGCATTTTGCAACAATACCTAGAATTGGGAATTTAGTAGGCTGCACTTCGACATTGTTGTGATATACTAGAAAATCACACAAATAACATCCTTTCTTTAAGATTCGTTGAACGCCTGTTCGATTTAGAATCAGTACGTCGGTCAAACCACCAGGGCGTATAGTGCTCAGGGTAGATTCACATGACATGACCTTGCATGTTTCCGGGAGACACACAACATCTGTGCCCGTGTACACGTTGGGTAGTTCGACAGTTGCTTTGGTGATTTCCTCATTCTGGTAATGGAGAGTACTCTTTAACACTGCTGGTACGATCGTCCAACTCTTGCTACTGTAATCACGCTGGGAAAGTGTGTGGTTGAGGTCAAGAGGTATCTCTGACGCACGATCCTCCTTCCTCTTAATAGGATTGGTAGACAACACTTTCGTCCTAGCTGTGAGCATAGGTTCAGAATGACTCATTGCTGTGTAGGAAACACCTTTAAACGTAACACTATTATTACGTGGAAGAACATCTATCATGTTCTTTCGAAGAGTTGGTAGACCAAGTAACCCGTCGGCTGGCAAATTAAACTGCTGGGCTATATAGAAGTCCGCGTAGAAGGGCGTACCACGTCTTGAGAATCTGAGTGGTAACGTCACCATTCCTGTAATGCTCAGCTGAGTGTCTGAAACTCCTTGAGCTCAGCGTTACTAGGCCTCCAGCTGAAGTTGCGGTGAGGGAATTTACGTTGTAACTCGTGATATGATGTCAAGGCCAATACATTAGCGCAAGTACTTGTGTCTATATCAAGAGCCAATCTGGTATTATCCACTCTCAGCGGCACTTTGCTAAGCGCCGCTACCAACGAGGCCGCTATAGAAGTGCTGTGAGGAGGGGTGGGAATTACCCTATCTATCCCTCTCCGTGCTGTGGTGTGCTGTGGTGTGCGCTGGTCTTCCCCAGACGACTTGTCTTGAGGACGCTTCTGCTTACGCCTATACGACACTTCTGTTTCACTAAGGTCCACACCCCTAGCCTTTATTAGCACATCTCACTCATGTGAATTATGAGATGTCGATTTGTGAAGGGCGCACCATTTGCGCGCTTTCTGATTAAGAGGAGGTGCTGGTTTGGCTGCCTCACTGTATGACCTTGAGAATGGCTTTGCACCGGGTGTGGCCTTAAAATTTGCACTATTACCTCGGAGCTGAAAACAATCTTCCATTACGTGGCCAAGTTTATTACAATGTGCGCATCGTAAAGATGTTTTTTGTTTATGTCAGGCGGGGAGGAGCATAAGGATTCTGGGAGTGAGGCATGTGCGCCATCTGAGGCACATGTGCGACCCTATCATCATCTTGACCCGTGAAATTTCGACCATAGTCGCCACGCTGCATGATATTAATAATACTATCAGGTTTAGGTGCGGTAGTAGTACTGGCGTGAGGGTTAGAAGAATCCATTGCAGTGTTAGTATTAAGCAAGTTAGTATTCTTATTCCTAACAGAAGGCTGGGTTAATAAGGTTGTTACTGATTTAGCAACAGACACACTATCTCCTGTAACCGGGGTAACTGTTTTTGTATACTTAGGTGAAGTACTATATTGATTACCAGATCGCAGGGTACGACGGTTTAAGTCGTCAAATGATTCCTCAATAACTTTCTCACTACTTCCTACCGTATCGGCTAACTGTGTCCCCGACTCAAGGTCAATGTCAGTCTTTGCTTGATCATCGACGAAGTGGTTATAAGCTAACAGTTGCGGTTATAAGCACACAGGTGCGCTAGGCGTGCAATGTTATCAACACTAGACATGGGAAACTTAGAAAAATATCTATTAGTCTCTCGTGGGTCAATGAATACTTAACAATAAAAGCAGATCACTTGCCTCTCATTTACAAGATAAATGAATATGAATTGTAGTTAATAATTAAACTAACAATAAGAAGACAGACACTTATAAACCACTGTAAATTATAGGATTTCAATACATTAATCTTACATTCGACACTTTATCATTGATGAGGGTGAAAGGGAGCAGAACAGAAGCGGTGATGAGGGTGAAAGGGAGGAGAACAGAAGCGGTGATGAAGGTGAAAGGGAGAGCAGAAGTGGTTGGTGAGGGTGAAAGGGAGGAAAACAGAATCGGTGATGAGGGTGAAAGGGAGAGCAGAAGTGGTTGATGAGGGTGAAAGGGAGAGCAGAAGCGGTGATGAGGGTGAAAGGGAGCAGAACAGAAGCGGTGATGAGGGTGAAAGGGAGGAGAACAGAAGCGGTTGATGAAGGTTCCAGAATGATAACTTTCAGTGGCTGGTCACTTCACGGTGACGCGTGGTTGAGATGGCTTAAATTGACATAACTTCTGGTCTTTCGTCAATACCCTGTGTACAAGATACAAATTAAAGCATAATTTGCATTTTCAGAAGATACCTTAATATGCATGAGATAACTTACATGATATACAGAATTAGTCCGAACTTTCTTGCAACTCTCCTGCTTGTGTCTTGATGTCGGAATGTGTTATTAGTTGTGTAAAAAGGTTCAGAAACTGTACCCAGTTTCATGATTGCATTCTTAGTGGTTAGGGTTTCTCTTCTATGTGATAAAGTAGACTCTTCTTTAAATATTATTTTTTTGTGTAATATTACTTGTACGTTTCACTGGATTTTTATGTAATTTCTGATGAGTAAAATATGAAGGTAAGACTCCTCCCAGTGGTATGCCATAGAGAACAGTAAGCAGTATATGCATACTATTTATATTGAAGTAAATACTATACATTTTATGATATATTTTAAACTACTTAAAGCTATTAAAAGTAATCACTACTTCTACACACCCACAACAATCTCATTAAACAATATCCCGTTTCTTCCACTTTTAGGAGCTGATCTCCCCCTGTGGCTGTGATGAAGTAGTGTCGCCAGCTCGGCCAAGATGAGATCAGGTCGGGTAGAGGGTGAGGCAGGCGTGAAACTCATGGTGAAGAGCCACTACTGAACACCCACGCCCCACGCTCGTCAACCTCAGCCACAGGTAAACCTTCACTCCTCACCTAGGTTAAGTTAAATTCAAATTGAGTTAAGTTACTGATCTC
>CAUDMG010003486.1:782500-875000 GCA_958450375.1 Homarus gammarus
TTTTATATATATATATATATATATATATATATATATATATATATATATATGTATGTATATATATATATATATACAGTATATATATATATATATATATATATATATATATATATATATATATATATATATATATATATATATTATTTTATATTTTTAATTTTTTTTTTACTCATATTTTTTCGCCCCCCGGGCCATATTGTGGGTCGATGACCTGTGCCCGGGTGGGCTATTCTCCGTAAAAAAAAAATACAAATTTGCCTACAATTACTGTCCTTGCACGAAATCTCTCCCATATGCCCTTATCATCAATCCCCTTCCATAATGACAACCACATATTCTACGCTGTAATCATCACCCTCACACAACAGCCTTCATCATGGTCCTCTATAATAAGGTACATCTCATGTAGGGGCGATACATGTCGGAACGCGCCACAGCATTCCACCAGCCTGTGTGGTGGAATGGTCTGCGATGCAATTTTATTAATAATGTGCGAAAATTAAGTCAAGTAAGCGGTCGACACAATGGAGCCTCCCATTTTTTACGATTAATTTTTTCACAAACGAAATCGAATAAATTATGGTAAATAACATAAGAGCATAAGAAAATAAGGAGTCTGCAATAGGCCGGTTGGCCTATGCATGGCAGCTCCTGTCGAGCGTTACTACCACTCTCTATCATCCATGAATCTATCTAGCCTCCTTTAAAAGCTCTCCAGCGTTCCAGCACTTACTTCAAAGTTGCAAAGCTTGTTCCAATCATCCACCACCCTATTTGTGAACCAGTTCCTTCCTATCTCCCTCCTAAACCTAAACTTATCCAACTTAAATCCGTTGCTCCGGGTCCTATCCTGCTCGATATTATAAGAACTTTATCTATATCCCCTTTATTGATTCCTTTCACACACTTAAAAACTTCTATCATATTTCCCCACACTCTTCGTCTTTCTAGGGAAAGCAAGTTAAGTTTCTTCAACCTGTCCTGATATGGAAGGTTTCTAAGTCCCGGAATCATTTTCGTCATTCTTCGCTGTACCAACTCTAGTGAATTGATATCCATTCTATAATAAGGGCACCAGAACTGAACCGCATAATCGAGATGCGGCCTGACTAGCCCAAGATATAGTTGCAATAAGACCTCTGCACTCTTATTATTACTTACACTTCTAGATATAAAACCCAATACTCAGTTTGCCTTACTTAGAACATTAACGCACTGTTTTCTAGGCCGTAGGTCCGGGCTTACAAGTACCCCTAGGTCTCTTTCACAAGTCGACTTCTCTAGGTTGATGTTGTTAAGGCTGTATACATTATCAGTATTTGTTCTTCCAATATTAAGTATGCTGCACTTGCTGGTGTTGAATTTCATTTGCCATTTTTCAGACCACCCCTGCAGTTTATTTAGATCCTCCTGTAATGCATTTGCATCCTGCCCTGAATTAATCTGCTTCCTATTTTGGTGTCATCCGCAAACTTGCTTATGTCACTGCTGATCCCGGTATCTAGATCGTTTATGCAGATTATGAACAAGAGTGGGCCTAGTACTGACCCCTGGGGAACGCCACTGGTTACACGGCCCCACTCAGATTTAACACCATCTACGCTGACCCTCTGCGTTCTATCGATGAGCCATGATTTTATCCAATTTACAACTTTCCCTTCGATACCAGCTGTTCCTTCTCACCCGTAATTTCTCCCACAGACCACTTTCCTCCCTTCCCCCTTCCACCCCAACATCAAATTCACTCTTACTTTTATCCATACCTCGAACACGGACAGAAAAAGCTACTGCACTTGAGCAAGGTGTCGACTTACGGGAGGCAGTGCCTTTGTTGAAGGTGTGACCTTAACTTTCTGACAAACAAAAAACAAACATAGCAATTAAGAAAAAGAGAGAAAACAGGAAGAAGAAGAGGTGTGTGTGTGTGTGTGTGTGTGTGTGTGTGCGTGTGTGTGTGTTTTTGCACACACGGTTGTGAAATACGTCTCTTGTGGCAGCATTATGTCAGTGTTAAGGTGCAAGCACTGCTTGCTCCCTGTCGCCTTCAGCTGCCGCCGCTGGCTAGCTTTTGAAGCGAACAGGGAAGCAATTTGCATAAATCTTCCCCTGCCAGTACACTGCCTCCTCACCATCAAGACTCCTGCTGTGCCTCCTCGTAGCAACACACGGTAACTGGGTGCCTCGTGGGCCAGGCGAGACCAGCAGGGGATCTTGGAGTAGCAGTGGGCCCTTTTTGAAGGACGGCGCATAGGCCCACTGGCATGTGTACACATTCTGGCGCCTACCAACCATTGCCCACTGTCTTACGGATTAACCTTGGTAGGTATAAGGCTACGGGGATAAACCCCGGACGAAAAATCCGTGGTGGAGCCCCGCATCGAAAGACTAATAAGATAGGTAGAAGCACATGGCATTAAAGGTAATATTCGAAAATGGATTAGGGCGTGGTTACAGGACAGGAAACCGCGAGTGAGCATTAATGGCACTAAATCCCATTGGAGCAGCAACGTCACTCGTGGAGTTCCCCAAGGCTCAGTACTTGGACCATTATTATTTATTATATACATAAACGACATAGATATCGGCATAGTCAGCAACATAAGTAAATTTGCTGATGACACTAAAATGGGATTTGTAATTAAATCTGACGAGGACTCCGCAAAACTACAGGATGATCTAAACAAATTTTTAGAATGGTCTGAAAAATGGCAGATGAAATTCAATGTGGACAAATGTAAAGTACTCAGTAAAGGAGATGTAAACAGGGAAACCAGTAACAGATGAACAACGATGCCATTGAGAAATCCGACTGCGAGAGAGATTTAGGAGTAATGATAAGTAGGAATTTTAAGCCAAGTAAACAATGTGTTTTTGCTCGTAACAAGGCTAATAAAGTACTTGGGTTTATACAAAGGAGTGTTAGTTACAAGACTAGAGAGGTCATCTTAAGAATATATCTTGCGCTTGTGAGACCTATCCTGGATTACGCAGTTCAGTTCTGGTCACCGTATTACAGAATGGATATAGAATCCTTGGAAAGAATCCAGGGGAGAATGACAAGACTAATTTCGGGCATTAGGAACCTTGAGTACAGAGACAGGTTAAAGCAATGCTCCATTCTTATGTTCTTATGCATGAGGCAGACATGCTTACAGACCTCCAAGAAGACCAGAACGGCGGAATAGGCGGAAGGGGTGACCACGGAAACCCAATGACTATACTGGCTGACAGGCTACTAAGGCGAAACCCAACAAACTGGGCTATTGGCAGTCCATTGCAACTCTCCCTCTCCCCAGTCGTTGCAACACTTGCACCACTGGATCAGGAAAAGGGAGAGCCAAGATGTGTGGTTACAGCCTGCACTCCTGCCACACCACATAAATCAACTCATGTGCAACCATCATCCAGCTTATCATATCTCTCATCATCATCATCAAAACCCCTATACCCCCAAAAGTCCTATGGCGACAGAGGAGTGGCGACGGGGACAGGCACAGATGACATAAGAACATAAGAACATAAGAATGGAGGAAACTGCAGCGGGCCTATTGGCCCATACTGGGCAGTCCCGTTTACACCCAACCCCTATTGCTCATATGAGCATCCAACCTATGTTTGAAGCAATTCAGCGTATTCGAGTTAATGATGATATTTGGTAACTTGTTCCATTCATCCACTACTCTGTTTCCAAACCAGTGTTTACCTATTTCACGCCTAAATCTAAATTTGTCTAATTTAAAACCATTGTTACGAGTTCGCTCCTGGTTGGATAGTTTGAGTACCTTTGTAATGTCCCCTTTGTTTAGCCCTGCCTTCCACTTATACACTTCTATCAGGTCGCCCCTCGCTCTACGTCTCTCAAGGGAGTGCAAATTAAGATGCTTTAACCTGTCTCTATACTCAAGGTTCCTAATGCCCGGGATTAGTCTTGTCATTCTCCTCTGAATTCTTTCCAAGGATTCTATATCCATTCTGTAATACGGTGACCAGAACTGAACTGCCTAATCCAGGTGTGGTCTCACAAGAGCAAGATACAGTTTTAGGATGACCTCGCTAGTCTTGTAACTAACACTCCTTTGTATGAACCCAAGTACTTTATTAGCCTTGTTACGAGCAAAAACACATTGTTTACTTGGCTTAAGGTTCCTACTTATCATTACTCCTAAATCTCTCTCGCAGTCGGATTTCTCTATGGCATCGTTGTTCATCTGGTATCTGGTTTCCCTGTTTACATCTCCTATACTGAGTACTTTACATTTGTCGACGTTGAATTTCATCTGCCATTTTTCAGACCATTCGAAAAATTTGTTTAGATCTTCCTGTAGTTTTGCTGAGTCCTCCTCAGATTTGATAACACGTCCTATTTTAGTGTCATCAGCAAATTTACTTATGTTGCTGTCAATGCCGATATCTATGTCGTTTATGTATATAATAAATAATAATGGTCCAAGTACTGAGCCTTGGGGAACTCCACTTGTGACGTTGCTCCAATGGGACTTAGTGCCGTTAATGCTCACTCGCTGTTTCCTGTCCTGTAACCACGCCCTAATCCATTTAAGGATGTCACCTTTGATGCCATGAGCTTCTACCTTTCTAATTAGTCTTTCGTGGGGGACTCTGTCGAAGGCTTTGCTAAAGTCGAGATATACCACATCATAATTGTGCCCCTCGTCCACCGATTCGAAAACTGATGAAAAGAATGTTAATAGATTAGTTAGGCAAGAACGTCCGCTTGTGAAGCCATGCTGGGAATCATTGACCAATAGGTGCTTCTTCAGGTGATTTCGAATAGAGTTTGAAATGATTGCTTCCAGTAATTTGCCTACTATTGATGTTAGACTGATTGGGCGGTAGTTAGAGGATAGTGATCTATCCCCCTTCTTGAAAATCGGTATTACATTCGCTATCCTCCAGGATTCTGGTACTACACCTGTTTTTAATGACATGTTAAACAACTTTGCTAAGGGCATACTAAGCTCTTCCTTACATTCCTTTAATACTCTGGCAAATATCTCATCGGACCAGGTGACTTATTAGGCTTTAGTTTTTCTATTTGCTTACTAACATCGTTACTAGTCACTACTATCTCACTTAATTTGTTTTCTTCACTATCTCTGAATAGAGTCGGTGCCTCGGGTATCATGTTTAAATTTTCGGTGGTGAAAACTGTTGAAAAATATTTATTCAAATTATTGCTCATTTCTCCGTCGTTATCAGTGAGCTCGCCGAAGTCTGACCGTATTGGTCCAATCTTTTCTCGTGTTTTAGTTTGATACATTTGGTAGAATCCTTTGGGGTTTGTCTTCGCCTCCCTTGCTATCCTTACCTCATTATTCCTCTTTGCTTTCCTTATCTCGGTTTTAACCCTACTCACCAATACCCTATAATAGTCCCGGAGGTGAATTTCGCCACGATTTATCCTTCTACCTATAGCCTTCCTTTGGCCAATGATGTTCTTTAAATAATTATTTATCCATTTAGGGTCATTGTTGTCTGATCTGAGTTTTTTGTATGGTATGTTCTGCCTTTGTGCATTAAGTAACTCACTATTTAAATTGTCGTGTAACGCGGCAATCTCAGATCTCGTTATCAGGTCGGTGTCATCTGTCAGGTTCACAGCCAAGCATGACACCCCCTCTCTCAGCTGCCTCTTTAAACTGTCAAAGTTTGCCCTTCTGAAATCTGGTACTTTAGTGGAATTTTCCTTACGTCTGCCCTGAAAATCTAACTGGAATCAAATTTCTTTGTGATCTCTGTTTGCAAGTTCGTTCCCTACCTCGACATTGCTAATTAGGTTTTCTCTGTTCGACAGAACTAAGTCCAGTATATTATTACCCCGTGTGGGTTCGGTTATATGTTGACTTAGGAAACAGTCCTGGATCGTCTCGAGAAAATCCTGAGATTCTGAGTTACCCGTAAGGTCAGTCCAATCTATTTGGCCAAGGTTAAAGTCGCCTACTATACAGACTTTGTTGTGTTTGGAAGCCCTGCGCATTTCATCCCAGATAAGTCGCTCATTGACGCTATCAAGATTGGGGGGTCTAGTATATATTACTCCTGTGATTAATTTTTCCCGACCATCGCTTAATTCTATCCAAATTGTTTCTGTATTCCTCTCAGTTTTTATTTCCTTATTTATTTCACACTTCAGATTATCCCTAACATAGATTGCTACTCCGCCTCCTTTCCTGGTCTGCCTGTCGGTATGGAACAGTTTGTAACCCGCAATTTGGTATTCGACTGGTAACTCACGTGTGTCTAGGTTGATCCATGTTTCAGTGAATGCAATTATATCGATTTTTTCGGTACATACCAAGGCCCTATTATCATCCATTTTGTTTCTCATACTTCTGCTGTTCGTGTAGTATACATTTAAGTTAGTCGTGTTCTGAGTCCTCCCCTTACCGCGTTTAGTTTTAAACTCCCTGTCTAATTTAGTTTTGTCATCATTCCTAACACTATTTCCCTGTAGTCTTTCACTTTGTTTACCCGCTCCCACTGCAGTCTCCTCCACCCCCGTGCCCATATGTTCCCTTAGCAGTTTAAAGACTTCTATATCTTTTGAACTGCCCCTACTGTTTGTATAATATACATTTAAGCCTACTCTTCCCTGGTCCTGTTTTACCCCTTGTCCTGAGCAACTAATTTTACTTCCCAGGACCTGCTTGTTTTTTGACTCCCACTTTCCCCGACCCCTCTCTACTGGCGAAACCCCCCCTTCGGAGTGACAATTTCACGCTCCAGGAATGCAGACAACGTCTTTACCCCCTCACGAGACAAGTGTACTCCGTCGCGACAGTACAGGTAGTCGTTGCCATAGAATCGTTGCCAGTTATCAATGAATGCCCAACCATTGTTTGCACAATGTTTTTCCAGTCGGCAATTTATAGCAATTGCCCTGGACAGCCATTCACGACCAACCCCCTCTTCTAGGCAAGACACCACATACTATAGGGATCCCTCCCCTATCTCTAATCTTCCACAGCGCCTCCCTATACCTCTTGAAAAGTTCCTCACTCCTAACCTTACCTATGTCGTTTCCTCCCACACTAAGACACACTACTGGATTGGTACCCTCCCCTGACAAAACCCTGTCTAACCTCTCGGCTACATGCCCTATCCCAGCCCCAGGAAAACACACCCTAGTCCTACGTTTCCTATCTCTCGCACAAAAAGCCCTATCCATAAACCTCACCTGGCTGTCACCAACTACCACGACCTTACCTGTGGGCAGGGTTTGTACAACTGCCCTTTCCTCTCCTTGATCCATACCGTCCTGCCTCTTCTCTTCCTCGCCAGCTTCCTGTAGCACCTGGTAAGGGTTACTACACTCCACACCCTGGAGTCTCTAGTCACAACTCTGCACATGGGCGGCACAGATAAGATGGTCGTTTATGCGCTGGGACCTAGGCAGCAGTGCAATCTGGTCCTGTCTGTGCGACTGAACAGCCCTTTTGAGGAGCCACTCTGCTCACCTTACACGTGTCTTCACTTCTCCGTGTTATATGTGCTCGGCCTGAAGCACATGTGATACTGTTTAATATACAGTACACTGGAGAATGACGCGTCTCAGAAATTCTGTGTTGACGGTACCCAGTTTGTGTCGTTATTATTTACACTTTTCTCGACCTAGCTGGAGCCTTCCCTGTCCTGTCTGCCAGGCAGAGCAGGTCGTACGGTACGGTATGGTACAAAATTACGGTAGGGTGATAAAAGTTCGGTACGATATTTTTTTCAAGTTCAGTACGATACGAAAGTACGATTAATTTTTCGTACTTTTATAATACCATTTCGAACCAAGCTACTCCCTTGAAATGTTGGCTGGCCACGTGGCCATGACAATAGCTTGGGGCGATGCAGGTGTGCTCCAACCTTCAGGTCAGGTGAAGCCGTGAGGTCAGGTCAGGTCAGGTCAGATCCGGCCACACTCAGTGAGCCAGAGAGACCCACAAAATTACATTGCCTCTAGGAGGATGCCCCTGCCAGGCTTTGACACACACGCACACACACTATGACACATTCTCACTCCCGATTCTTTGTGCGTTAGGGACAAACAATTAAATAAAATGTGTAATTTAGTATCAATATATTAGAATATTAAACATTATTATGTTAAGAATGAAATACTAAAGTCAGTAATATAATTATTCTTGTTTTGTTACACCTTAAATTGGGCTACATTTTGTCTCGGGGGTGGGGGGGGGGGTACGAAATTACGGTACGATAATCTATCGTACTAGTACGGTGCGAAGGTATATCTGAGGTACGGTACGAAATTACTGTACGGTCTTTTTCCTTTGGTACGAATTACGATAAATCAATCGTATCGTACCGAAGTGCATGCTCTTCTGCCAGGTCACACTATAAATACCTACCAGTTAGTTCTCATATAATACACAAACGAAACCTTGAATTATACTCCCACCAATGCTTTACCAACACTCGTGCTCGGCGAATGTGTGTGTGTGGAAATGTATGTGTGTGTGCATGTATGGATGCCCCTGCCATACATAACAAATTCCCCAACACAGTGACAATCGAACGCCCGAGGCAAGTGCCGGCAGAACCCACAATTGGTACATAATTGGTCAATAGACCATTATTTCCTCGTTAGCGTCTCCATTAGCCGACCGACAATGGGGAGTGCATGGCGCGTGTGGCCTCATCCTCCCTATTATCCCCCATTATAGGCTGTCCACACCCCCCTCACTTCCCTCCCCTATAGAAGGGTGATCCACCCCATGAATACTTAACTTACGCTCCTTGTCGCTCCATCATCACACTCTTGGTTTATCACCTACTGAATGTTTTGCTTCTGTTGTCTCTGTAAAGTGAGAACACGAACCGGAGGGACGACATTAATTGATATTCTGCATTGAATTTTTGAAGAGGAAATGATAATTCTGATACATAGAATATATATATATATATATATATATATATATATATATATATATAAATATATATATATATATATATATATATATATATATATATATGCTGATAACCACCAGGAAAGAAGAAAACACGAAGTTCCCAAGCGCTTTCGTGTAATTCACATCTTCAGGGGTGAGTCTGTACTCACCCCTGAAGATGTGAATTACACGAAAGCGCTTGGGAACTTCGTGTTTTCTTCTTTCCTGGTGGTTATCAGCATATACCTAGATCACGCGCACCTACAGTGATTTACTTGCATATATATATATATATATATATATATATATATATATATATATATTAGCGGAATCGCCGCCCTCCGGGCGGCTCTTTCGCTAGGTTCAAGATTTCTTAAAAGCATTATAGGAGTTCTAATCTTGAGAGTGAGGTGGTGAGGAGGCATTCCAGTGGGCTCCAAAGAATTAAGGAATTCTGCATGGTACTGGACTGCTTGGTCCTGGTCGATTACTGTATCAACAGATTTGAATGAGGTCTCACTGCCTGGAAGCTGTCTGAGTAGAGTCATGTTGATTTCAGCCACTGTTTCATTCTTTGGTGCCAGAATTGCGCGTTCATGCAGCCACTTGTGATCCTTGTAGTGGTGGATAATATTTTGTTTAGACCATGTTAGTGAGCTCAGTTGAGGACTTTACAACATTTCCACATCCTTTTCAACCTCTGTGTGGTTTAACGGGTCGGGTCGGGTTGGGTGTGTCGGATCGGGTTGGTTGGGTTTTTTTGAGATCCCCACATGACACTTGCTATCCATGCCAAGTTTGGTCCGGGCGGCTCATTCGCTAGGCCACGGTAAGACACAACCCTAACGGGAGGCTCCACATTGTCTCACTGTTCAGTCCCCAAAACTTCTACTTCCATCATTAGTTCATTAACGGTGTATGTAAGTTCCACTACAACGGTACAGCAAAGTATATTTTTTAGCATTAAACTGTTATTATTTTATTGTCTAATCATCACTACATATAACACCACCCATCATCACTACATATAACATCATCCATCATCACTACATATAACATCATCCATCATCACTACATATAACACCATCCAACATCACTACATATAACATCATCCATCATCACTACATATAACATCATCCATCATCACTACATATAACATCATCCATCATCACCATCATATAACATCATCCATCATCACTACATATAACACCATCCATCATCACTACATATAACATCATCCATCATCACTACATATAACATCATCCATCATCACCATCATATAACATCATCCATCATCACTACATATAACACCATCCATCATCACTACATATAACACCACCCATCATCACTACATATAACAACATCCATCATCACTACATATAACAACATCCATCATCACTACATATAACATCATCCATCATCACTACATATAACACCACTTATCATCACTACATATAACATCATCACTACATATAACACCATCCATCATCACTACATATAACACCATCCAACATCACTACAAATAACATCATCCATCATCACCATCATATAACATCATCCATCATCACTACATATAACACCATCCATCATCACTACTTATAACAACATCCATCATCACTACATATAACAACATCCATCATCACTACATATAACATCATCCATCATCACTACATATAACACCACTTATCATCACTACATATAACACCACTTATCATCACTACATATAACATCATCACTACATATAACACCATCCATCATCACTACATAAAACACCACCCATCATCACTACATATAACATCATCCATCATCACTACATATAACATCATCCATCATCACTACATATAACATCATCCATCATCACTACATATAACATCATCCATCATCACCACATATAACATCATCCATCATCGCTACATATAACACCATCCATCATCACTACATATAACACCATCCATCATCACTACATATAAAACCACCCATCATCACTACATATAACACCACCCATCATCACTACATATAACATCATCCATCATCACTACATATAACATCATCCATCATCACTACATATAACATCATCCATCATCACTACATATAACATCATCCATCATCACCACATATAACATCATCCATCATCACCACATATAACATCATCCATCATCACTACATATAACACCATCCATCATCACTACATATAACAACATCCATCATCATTACATATAACATCATCCATCATCACTACATATAACACCACCCATCATCACTACAGATCGGTAAAGTAGGTTCCGAGATTCTCGTGCGGACACACAAACACACATACTTCTTTGTTATATATATATATATATATATATATATATATATATATATATATATATATATATATATATATATATATATTATATATATACTATATATATATATATATATATATATATATATATATATATATATATATATATATATATATATTATATATATATATATATATATATATGGCCTCAAACTAAGGAAAAACACATACAGACTCTCCCTTCATTCGTTGTCACTCGTTGTTTACGGCAACAGTAAACATGCTCTACTATGGCTCTATGAACCCTCCCACAACAAGGCCCCAAATATTTTTTGTTTTATCCCTGTCACTTCACACAGCCTGGCCTCACACAACCTCCCCCACCAAAAAAATAAATAAAATAATAATAATATACCGTCATGTCCTCACTCAGTAGCCACAGTGCTGCTGTCTGAAGTTCATCTCTCTTATTCCTAATGTGTCCTACATATTCTACCAGAGAGAGATGTGTGTGTGTGTGTGTGTGTGTGTGTATGTGTTTGCTAATCATGCTGTCAGTATTTCACAGCCAATATTGTTCACTCATTGATTGAACCTCTATGGGCGAATTTCAGAAGCGAACGATAATACACCAGAAAGTGTTTAGCTTGCTATCCTAATGGAGTTTTCTTATAACGCTTGAGCTTGAGAATAAATTCGTATTTTCTTTTCTTGGAATAGGAAGAAAGAGGAAGCACATAATGCAATATTTATCCGTTAATGCATTTTGGTAAGATGTGTTGTCTTTTAATAAATAACAGAGGAAGACGATAGTAGAAACTTAGGTCACATTAACACAGACAGCCAGAAGTATTTAACCATGTGAACATCTCAGTGTTTCAGTGATTGTCATAATAACCAGAACATTGTCTCACTGTGCACGCATTTTCACCATAATATTTTAATTTATTATTTATGATCAGTTTTTAAATTTCTTGTTTAATTGTTCACATGTGTTTCTAAACTAAGTGTTGAACAGCTCTCAATATAAAGTTTTCATCACATCCTGAAGGTCAACTTTATATTCTTCAAAGTAACAAATAAACTGACGCTTGGCTACTGATCTACCAGTGAGCTTTATACACAACATTCATATAATAGTGAATCACAGGAAGACACTTATTATTACACATCAGAAAGAAAAAAAATATATAAATTTTCATCGAATAATATAATAATATGGTAAATTTTTCTCGTTACTTAATAAGGAATTGCTTGATAGTATCCCCTTACTACACCGTCCTGGGAAACACTTTACTACACCGTCCTGGGAAACACTTTACTACACCGTCCTGGGAAACACTTTACTACACCGTCCTGGGAAACACTTTACTACACCGTCCTGGGAAACACTTTACTACACCGTGCTGGGAAACACTTTACTACACCGTCCAGGGAAACACTTTACTACACCGTCCTGGGAAACAGTTTACTACACCGTCCTGGGAAACACTTTACTACACCGTCCTGGGAAACACTTTACTACACCGTCCTGGGAAACACTTTACTACACCGTCCTGGGAAAAACCGTCATTAAACGAGTCGCTCTTCCATTATACGTTGATAGATTCACTTGTTACTGGTACTTTGTTAAAAGGTTATGCATGATTATTTTATGAAGATCATAACACAACAGTGTCGACTAAAAGGTGTAGACTGTAGATGGTGATGGAAATAATAATGATGATTTATATATATATATATATATATATATATATATATATATATATATATATATATATATATATATATATATATATATATATATATATATGTATATTGTTACTTGTGAAAGGGTTAAGGCTCGCAACAAACAAAAAGTGAAAGTATTTAAAGAGAATTACAATATATGGTTCGTAAACTTGTATTGAGAACATCTCCAACTACGGTGTAATGTATGGATTGTATTCAACCCCTTTTAATAAATGAATACTTGATGATTGGAGTAAAGAAACTTAAATAAAATGTATAACCATATTTACAAACGCATACCACTAATAACAATAAAATAAAGCTAATCACAGGAACATACTAGGTTACTTTAAGGTTGCCAATATCACTGACAACTAATCAATACATGATTCTAGAATCATGAATACCATTAGTACATCACCCAATCGAAGATAGAAGTCAACTGACAACGCAGGACAGTGGTGGAGGTCCGAAGACTATCCAAAGTTTGTGTGCACTGCCCCGGTTCTGAAGCCGTCGGCTTTTAAGAGTTGCTTTGAGCAGACTTACCCAAACATCGTACTTACATGTCATTGTTAATGCTCTAACAGTATTACTGAATTTAATAATATAAACTATTCACACAGAAAAATACCCAATATAATTCTAGTCTAAACACATATATAATCACACAATATATATAAGGAATACATACTCAGTTACAGCTCCTTCCGGCAGGGGCGTACAACTCATTCAGTAATTGGTTGTTAAGGGTAGTTCTATCATGAGATAAGTTGCATGAAACAATATATATATATATATATATATATATATATATATATATATATATATATATATATATATATATATATATATAGAGAGAGAGAGAGAGAGAGAGAGAGAGAGAGATAAAATCACACGGGGAAAAGGGAAACAACGGAGCACCTTAGCTTTCGTCTTTATTCAAGACATCTTCAGGGGCAACTGTTGCCTCTGAAGATGTCTTGAATAAAGACGAAAGCTAAGGTGCTCCGTTGTTTCCCTTTTCCCCGTGTGATTTTATCAAGATTTATCTTATCCACGTTTTCATTGTGGATCTACATGAAGTATATTTATATATATATATATATATATATATATATATATATATATATATATATATATATATATATATATATATATATATATATATATATTCGAGAGAGAGAGTATAAGAGTATATTATTCCTTGAGGGGAATTTCTAGTTACTAAAATAATCTCAATTAGTGTCCACCATTCCCTAAACATTCCGACAAGTGGACACACCCCACGACCACCATTACCATAATCATCAGAGCCTCACTCCCGTCGTCTCTCTTGGCTCATCCCCAAAAAATATTCGCGGTCATTAAAAAATAAAAAAAAATTAAAAGTTTTAAAATGGTCAATATAGGTCAGCTGCGCAATTTAATGGGCGGATTTAACAATTTTGCTGGGGAATTTACGATGTGTGATTAATGCTAATACTGTCAATTAAAGCATTTCCTCCTCATTTGTCGTGTGCTGATGAAAAAATACTGCCAAACACAACACGTCTCTCTCTCTCTCTCTCTCTCTCTCTCTCTCTCTCTCTCTCTCTATCAATCTATCCATCTATCTATCGACGTATCTATCTCTGTCTGTCTTTCTCTCTCTCTCTCTCTCTCTCTCTCTCACGATGAAGGGTTCAGGATCACTTACTTGCCATTGTAACAGCCAGCCCGGACACACACACACACACACACAAACTTGTAATCAACCAGTGTATTCACTTCCAGTCACTCTTACTTTTTGCACTGTCACTATGTTGAAATGCCCTGTAGTTTGAGCTTCTCCCCACCTAGTTATTATATATCATATTTGTATCACTTATGTTACTTGTATATTATTTGCAAATCAAGATACCCATTCCCCAATTATGTAACTGTATATTTTCAGCCCTCCGGTTGCCATGCCCTTTCAATAAACCGTTAATTATTATTATTATCAAACACACACACACACACACACTGATACTTCACTGCTTCCATAGACGAGTTAGCTGTAGGTCAAATATGCCTTATACTCACAAGACACTCAATCCTAATGGGCCTCAACCGTAATAGGCCCAATTCTAATAGGGCCCTGACTTACTGTTCTTAATCCTAATAGGGCCACGTTATTATACTACCATTCCTAAGGGGCCTTAATTTTAATAAGACCAATACTAATTCAATATATCCGTCATGATTGGGTTCATCATGAGTGGATCTCAGTAGAACCTGAACTCACTGTTACTGAACCTTAATTCTTATTGTTAGACTATGTTAGGTTGAAGCTTATTAATTTTAGGGTTCCTTCATACTAAGACGTGTTAGGACTGACGCTTATCACTACTGGGGTCTATTAGGACTAAGGTCTATTAAAACAGGGCCCAACTGACCAATCTCGAAGACGAAGCAAATTCAACCCCCTTAATTTCCTCCCTCCTCCAGAAAACGTCGAGTATTGATTGTCGACTCAGCCATACATAATGTAAGTTGATCTATAGAGGTCTTAGGAACAGGGTGCTAATACTCGTATCATAAAGACATCGCCAGCACCGGCAGTCAATACCGCCTGGTACAACCCCTCAATTCCGTAATAACGCGCACGGTTATTCGAAGCTTTAATAGAGACGATCGTTCGACCACCTTGTGGCAGTAGAGGTACTCATTCAGGGCTTGAGTATATCACAGGCTAACAGGTGTGTGGCAGTGACAGGTGTGTGGTGTAGACAGATATGTGGTGTTGACAGGTATTTCAAATTCACAAATTTGTGGTATTGACAGATGTGTGGTGTTGACAGGTGTGTGGTGTTGACAGATATATGATAATCACAAATGTTTGGTATTGGCAGGTGTGTGGTGTTGACAGGTGTGTGGTGTTGACAGGTGTGTGGTATTGGCAGGTGTGTGGTGTTGACAGATATATGATAATCATAAATGTGTGGTGTTGACAGTTGTGTGGTGTTAGCAGATATAAGGTGTTAACAGGTGTTTGGTGTTAATAGATATATGGTGTTAACAGGTGTGTGGTGTTAACGGATGTAAGGTGTTGACAGATATGTGTGGTGTTAACAGGTGTGTGGTGTTGACTGGTAACAGATATAAGGAGTTAACAGGTATGTGGTGTGAACAGGTGTGTGGTCTTGACAGGTGCGTGGTGTTAACATGTGTGTGGTGTTAACATGTGTATGGTGCTAACAGTTGTGCGGTGTGACAGATATTAGGTGTTAAAAGGTGTGTGGTGTTAACAGATATAAGGTGTTAACAGGTGTGTGGTGTTAGCATATAAAAGGTGTTAACAGGTGTTTGGTGTTGACAGGTATATGATATTCACAAATGTGCGGTGTTGACAGGTGTATGGCGATGACAGGTGTGTGGTGATGACAGGTATATGATATTCACAAGTACGTGGTATTGACAGATGTGTGGTGTTGACAGGTGTGTGGTGGTGACAGGTGTGTGGTGTTAACAGGTGTTTGATGTTAATAGATATAAGATGTTAACAGGTGCGTGGTGTTAACAGATGTAAGGTGTTGACAGATGTGTGGTGTTATCATGTGTGTGGTGTTAACAGATGTAAGGTGTTGACAGATATGTGTGGTGTTAACAGGTGTGTGGTGTTGACTGGTGTGTGGTGTTGACAGGTGTGTGTGGTGTGAACAGAGATAAGGTGTTACCAAGTATGTGGTGTTAACAGGTGTGTGGTCTTGACAGGTGTGTGGTGTTAACATGTGTGTGGTGTTGACTGGTGTGTGGTGTTAACAGGTGTGTGGTGCTAACAGGTGTGTGGTGTGACGGATATAAGGTGTCAAAGTTGTACGTTGTTAACAGGTGTGTGGTGCTAACAGGTGTGCGGTGCGACAGATATAAGGTGTTAAAAGGTGTGTGGTGTTAACAGGAGTATGGTGTTAACATGTGTGTGGTGTTAACAGATACAAGGTGTTAACAGGTGTGTGTGGTATTGACAAGTGTGTGGTGTTGACAGGTGTGTGGTGTTGACAGGTGTTTGATGTTAACAGGTATGTGTGTGTGTGGCGTTGACAGGTGTGTGATGTTGACAGGTATGTGGTGTTAACAGATACAAGGTGTTAACAGGTGTGTGTGGTATTGACAAGTGTGTGGTGTTAACATGTGTGTGGTGTTGACTGGTGTGTGGTGTTAACAGGTGTGTGGTGTTATCAGGTGTGTGGTGTTAACTGGTGTTTGGTGTTGACAGGTGTGTGGTGTTAACAGATACAAGGTGTTAACAGGTGTGTGTGGTATTGACAAGTGTGTGGTGTTGACAGGTGTGTGGTGTTGACAGGTGTTTGATGTTAACAGGTATGTGTGTGTGTGGCGTTGACAGGTGTGTGATGTTGACAGGTATGTGGTGTTAACAGATACAAGGTGTTAACAGGTGTGTGGTATTAACACATAGAAGGTGTTAACAGGTGTGTGGTGTTAACAGGCGCGTGTGGTGTTGATAGGTGTGTTGTGGTGACAGGTGTGTGGTGTTACTACCTCATCACCATTACCTGCCTCAATAGCCGTCTTGTCCAGCCTCGTCAGGTGAATTATTGATGTGTCGCCTGGGTAGAGGAGAGGAGGAGGAGGAGAAGGGGAGGTCTGAGGTGCTGGTGGGGAGAGAGAGAGAGAGAGAGAGAGAGAGAGAGAGAGAGAGAGAGAGAGAGAGAATATTAGAAAGGACAAAATAGACAGAGATAGAAAGATGAGAGAACTAGATATAGACCGGAGATAGAAAGATAGAAAGAAAGAATAAGTGTGTAGCATAAAAATGTGTGTGTGTGTGTGTGTGTGTGTCTGTCTGTATGTCTGTCTGTCTGTCTATCTGTCTGTCTGTCTGTCTGTAAAAAAGATGGAAAAAATAAGATAAAAATTTCTGGCATAATTCAATTGCTTTGTGTAGGTGAAGGAAATCTTCCCCCCTCCGTCCCCTCCCTCCTCCCCGTTCCCCTCTCTTCCCGTTCCCCTCTCCCCACCCCCCTTCCCCTTGAATCTGGACCTCACCCTCACTTCCCGTTTACCTCCGAGACACGTGGGTTCGTTGACAGCTTCACAGACTGGACTACAGGAACCTACAGATGTCTTTTATTTAGGTTCGTCATATATCGTACTGTAGGTGACCCGCGATGGTGGTAATACTCCTCGGATATTACCCAATTTAAGTGTAAAGTTAAATAAATCTTCCTCGCCATTGCAGTTCCTTATAATGTAATAAGTTATGAAGGAGAATTTTATTGGTGGGTCGTGTGTCGTGTTAATAGTGAATCTAGCGTGTGACTCGCAATATGGGTAAATTGGAAAGTTTTTACCGTTACTGTCTATATGCATGTTGAACTATATACCTGACTTGTCTATATACATGTTGAACCAATTGTAAACTTGTATATGACGATTTTACTGAATATCAATCTATCTATCTATCTATCTATCTAATCTATCTATCTAATCTATCTATCTATTCGTAAAGTTAGGTATTTTCCTGAAGCAATGATACAGTTCACAGACGTTTACTTACATAAGAACATTAGAACATAAGAAAATAAGGAGTCTGCAATAGGCCGTTTGGCCTGTGCATGGCAGCTCCTGTCGAGAGTTACTACCACTCTCTATCATCCATGAATCTATCTCGCCTCCTTTTGAAACTTTCCAGAGTTCCCGCACTTACTACAAAGTTGCAAAGCTTGCTCCACTCGTCCACCACCCTATTTGTGAACCAGTTTCTTCCTATCTCCCTCCTAAACCTAAACTTATCCAACTTGAATCCGTTGCTCCGAGTCCTATCCTGCTCGGATATTATAAGAACTTTATCTATATCCCCTTTATTGATTCCTTTCACCCACTTAAATACTTCTATCATATCCCCCCGCACACTTCGTCTTTCTAGGGAATGCAAGTTAAGTTTCTTTAACCTATCCTGATATGGAAGGTTTCTAAGTCCCGGAATCATTTTTGTCATTCTTCGCTGCACCGACTCAAGTGAATTTATACCCATTCTATAATAGGGGCACCAGAACTGAACCGCATAATCGAGGTGCGGCCTAACTAGCGCAAGATATAGTTGCAATAAGACCCCTGCACTCTTGTTACTTACACTTCTAGATATATAACCCAATACTCTGTTTGCCTTATTTCGAACATTAACGCACTGTTTTCTAGGCCGTAGGTCCGGGCTTACAAGTACCCCTAGGTCTCTTTCACAAGTCGACTTCTCTAGGTTGATGTTGTTCAGGCTGTATACATTATAAGTATTTGTTCTTCCAATATTAAGTACGCTGCACTTGCTGGTGTTGAATTTCATTTGCCATTTTTCAGACCACCCCTGCAGTTTATTTAGATCCTCCTGTAATGCATTTGCATCCTGCCCTGAATTAATTTGCCGCCCTATTTTGGTGTCATCCGCAAACTTGTTTATGTCACTGTTGATCCCAGTATCAAAATCGTTTATGGAGATTATGAACAAGAGTGGGCCTAGTACTGACCCCTGGGGAACCCCACTGGTTACACGGCCCCACTCAGATTTAACACCATCTACGCTGACCCTCTGCGTTCTAAAGGTGAGCCATGATTTTATCCAATTTAAAACTTTCCCCTCGATACCCTGAGCCTTAATTTTTCTCAGAAGCCTCTGATGCGGTACTCTGTCAAATGCTTTGCTAAAGTCTAAGTAAATAACATCGTAATTTTCGTCATTATCTACTACCTCGAAGACTTTCCTAAAAAACGTAAGCAGATTTGTTAGGCAAGATTTTCCCTTTGTAAACCCATGTTGAGAGTCGTAGATTAATTTGCTTTTCTCTAGATGCGATCGGATGCTATCTGCTATAATTGATTCAAGAAATTTCCCCACTACTGACGTCAAACTGATCCGCCGGTAATTTGACGCTGATGCTCTGTCTCCCTTTTTAAATATGGGTACTACATTCGC
Organism: Homarus gammarus; assembly: GCA_958450375.1. Lineage (NCBI taxonomy): Eukaryota > Metazoa > Arthropoda > Malacostraca > Decapoda > Nephropidae > Homarus > Homarus gammarus. The sequence goes on from CAUDMG010003486.1 coordinate 802,386, forward strand.
CTGTTTCCACAACTCTGGCACAACTCCAGTGTCTAATGATTTTGTAAATAAGTTTACGAGGGGTCCGCTAATCTGTTCCCTACACTCTTTTAAGACTCGAGGAAAAATTTCATCCGGCCCTGGGGATTTTGTGTTCTTTAGTTTATTTATCTTCTTAAGAACATCCTCTTTTCTGATGGTGATATTCTTTAATTTCTCTTCTTCCTTTCCCTTAAATATCAGTTCCACCTCCGGAATTTCATCGCAAATTTTTTCTGTGAAAACTGATAAGAAGTAGCTGTTCAATGCTTTGCTCATGTCTTCACTGCCATTTATCAATTCTCCCCTCCCTGACTTTAAAGGCCCAACTTTGTCCTTGACCTTTGTCCTATATACCTGGAAAAATCCCTTGGGATCGCCTTGGATTCTCTTGCTATTTTGATTTCATAGTCTCTCTTTGCTTTCCTTACATTTTTCTTAACATTCCTAGATAGTTCATTATACCTGTTTCTGAGCTGCTCCTCCCCTCCCTTTAATGTCTTATATATTCCTTTCTTTATTCCTATGTCATGTTTAAGTTTTCTGGTCATCCACCTTGGCTCATTCTTATTTGACCTAATTTTTCTGTATGGTATATTTGAAATATCCTTCCTAGACGCTTGACTGGTTCTTCCTGCTGTGTTGTGTTGTAGCTGTCCATCTACTTTATGCTGACCATTACTAGTTTTCTAACTCTTTAATTTCATAAATGATTGGCTAGTGCAGGAAGTGAGAGTCTATGTGAGTGAAGCCTGGTAAAATATTAGTTTCGGTCATCCATGTATTGAGGTATCCAAACAATGTGATTTCCGATAGATATAAAGGTCCAAATCGTTCAAAACACATAAAAAACATCGGAAAAATGAAGTTTGGATTCCTAACCTAACCTAATTCCTAAGATTCCCCGGGTGACCGAAATTAAAATAATACCTGAAACCTTAACTTGTTGAAGCACAGACGTACATCAGAAAAACTAAAACTGCCATTTCAAAAAGCCTTTATAGCATTGCCAAACACTCAAAGTCCTCACCCTAATAACGTAGACTGTCTTGAGGGCATCAGTGATGGTAGTCTTGGCTATGAGCCCTCACTGTCTGCGGGTGTTAGTTGATGACGACAGAAGGTAACAGATACAAGATCTATTTACCCTTGGGTGATTTACCTGCTGCAATTCTTCACTTGGACGGATATATATATATATATATATATATATATATATATATATATATATATATATATATATATATATATATATATATGTATATATACTTCATGCTTTGAAAACCTTTGTTCTAGATGTATGATAGTTATTTAGTGGGTCCCTTATTTTTGACCTGACTTGACTAGTCACGTCACCCCCCTTCTCTTAAGCTCCTCTACGTGTGTGTTGGTGTGGGGATTAGTGGATGACATCATTATAACCTGACCTCATGTTTTTAAGGTCACCCTGTATATTTAAGCCTCTCTCTGTCCATGTAATCCAGTTGCCTCTGAAGATGTCTTGAATAAAGACGAAAGCTAAGGTGCTCCGTTGTTTCCATTTTCCCGTGTGATTTTAGCAAGATATATATATATAATTTTTTTTTTATTCTAGTACACAATAAGACAACAAAAAATAATGTCAGTACACACCAGTAACGATGAGACGCCCTCGTTTACGATAGTACAAAATTAGAGTTAAGTTTCTGGTATTGAAGCTGTCTCATAACCAATCACCGTCATCAGTCGCAGAATCCATAACATAATGCTTCATTCCAACAAATAATCATTAATTAGAATGTATCTGATAAAACTGACCTCATATTCGTTACAGATAACTAATTTGACAGTTTGTTAATTAACCGTTATCATCACTGACAGCATGCTTGATTGGCAGGTAATCTTTATACCATGACTTGTTGGAAGGTCATCGTGGAGCGCCTGGTATAGTGTGAAGTACTGTTCTCTTCGGCCTTGTTCAGCGGACAGTCGTAAGAGAGAGAACATGAGTTAAAGAATTGTTGGCATTTATGTTGTGCTTTCAGGGGACTCGCTATGACTGACACACACACACGCAGTTATTACAATACCCTTGTTCTTCTCAAGGACTAAAGTAATTATTCCTTCTGGCGACAGATGAAATTTATACAAGGTTATGTTTTAATAAAGCGAGTTGCTCTCTCTCTATATATATTCTTCTTCTAGCGAGAGAGAGAAGCATAACTAGTGAGTGGTGTAAACATCTCGTGGCTACCTAGCGAGTACCTGTATATGGAACAAAAATGGTAAATAAACATATCATGAATTATTCTCCTGCTTCTTGTCTTTGTTACATTCTGTCTGTTTCTATTTATCCGTGTGTCTATTTTTCTCTCTCCTTCTCTTTCTCTTTCTGTATACGCGTCTTACTGTATACGCGCGTCTACCCCGTCTCCTCTTTTCTCTTTCTTTCTTTCTCTCACCCTCTCATTTCGTTCCCTGAGGTTCTTTCTCTCTCCAGCACTCATGAATAAGACAATAACCGAGGCCCTTTCTTCCAGCATCTGGGTGACAAGTGAAAGTTTTTTGTAGTCGGTAAAGAGCTTTCTCTATTACCTGGCCACTTTTTTAGAAAGCCCAGGACTTTCGCACACGTCGCCACTTTCCCCCCCTGAGGCTAACTAATAGTTGGCTTCATGCTGCTGCGAAAATGCAGAAAAGCCTGGAGGAATGGTGTGGAAAACTTGAATGGGTGAAAAATGCCTGTAATGATGCAGAAAGCTTGAATAATTGCAGAAAGCTTGAATGGTTTCAGAAAGCTTGAATGGTTGCAGAAAGTTTGAATGGTTGCAGAGAGGCTGAATGGGTGCGGCAACGCTAGAAATGTGTGGAAGGCCTGAAGTGTGTAGAAAGTCGGTCTGGAAAGTAAAAGAATATATGAAAGTGTGTAGAAAGTCTTTATAAAAGTTCTGAAAGAGGGCAAACAGTCTATAAGAATTCAGAAAGTTTGCGAAAAGTCTATAAGGGTTTTCAAAGCGTGCGGAAGTAAGGAAAATGCTTTGAAAATGTGCGAAAAGTTTCTATAAGGATTCTCAAAGTCTTCGGGATATTAATAAACGTCTTGATAGTATGTGGAAAGTCCATTCGGGTTCTCAAACTATGGGCAGAATGCCCGAACGAATCTAGAACTCTAAGAAAAGGGTACTGGAGCCTGTTTATTATGTGGTGTATGAAGAACCAGGGTTAAGAGGTTTGACAATATCAATTCAGTGTATTTAACAGGTAATTAATGTGTCCAGGTTACGGAACTTATAAGAAAAGGGGGAGGAAGAGAGGGAATGTAGGTTAGATTAGGTTAGGCTGCAGTGTCAGGTTAGGTTACAGTGTTAGGTGAGGTTAGGCTACAGTGTTAGGTGAGGTTAGGTTACGTTAATGTTTTCTCATACAAAGAAAGAATGGTGGGAGGTGGTGGAGTTCTCTCTCTCTCTTCTGTCCTCGTCATGGGGACGGGGATGGCTGCAGTAAAGTCTATTATGAGAATGTAAGAGAACATAAGACAAACTTAACAAGAGAGAAAGAGATGTGTAAAGACAGATATACAGATTAACAGAGACAAAGACAGGAAGGAGGACGGATAAAAAAAGGAGAAGAGAATAACAATTAGAGAAAGAAAGAAAGTGATATTGAAATAAAAAGAAAAGAAAACGAGAGAGAAAGAAACGAGTAAAGAGTGGTAAGCGAATTCACGAGAGCAAAGTAGAGAAAGAAAAGAAAGAGAGAGAGAGGGAGAGAGAGAGAAAGAAATACACACACACACACACACACAAAAGTAAAGGCCATCTTGATAAAAAAACAATATTTTCAAGCTTGCTTTTATCCCTCTCCCACAATATCTACGGCACCATTAACGTAAGTAGGAACTGTTTCGGTAAATAAAACAGGTTATCTAAGAGGTCGTGTTTATAGCTATCACGATGAGGTCTACCAAGGCCGAGTTTAAAAGCACGATTGATGATGTCATGTAAAACGGTGATGACGTCATGTAAAGCGGTAGATGACGTCAAGTAAAACCCAACCAATCGGAGCTCTTTTTCTTGAGCTTAGTGATTCTAGGTGGAGGTAATATGATGTCCATGTGGGGTTTCTCATAGGTTCATATGAGAGATATTCCTCGTAACTGAAGATATAAAAATGTGACAGGTTAATTAAGTCAAATATAACCATAAACTCTAAAAATTATCTTCTTTATTACACTGGGACTCTCCAGTATAAGTTAAATTACACCACTTAACTCTTCCACACATGATAAAGGTAAAGATACTCTCAAAAAATTTTCCTTCGATAATATTGTTTTTTTTTCCGAAAAGATCTTGAGTGAATCTGCGAATTTAGTCCCAGTTTTAATATTGATGCTAGAAAAGGATTTTATTTTTGCAGCGCCGCACGAGGGAGGACATTGCTAGAAGGGAGGGAATATATAAAATAAAATTCTTCCTGGAAAAAGTCAGTCAGGAAGGGCAGACCTGGGTATATAAGATACTAGATGTGACATATATATATATATATATATATATATATGTCGTAGTTGTGTAGTGATATTCAGGTAGTCAACGTTATGTAGATGATTTTTTTTTTAAATAATTTACTATCCATAGAAACATACATACATACAGTCAAGCCAGATGCCCAGCTGACTGGAAGACCTCTTATGTATCACCAGTGCCCAAGTCAACCAGCCCACAATCCTTAAATCAGCTACGACCTATTGCAATCACCCCAATACCCAGCCTAATCTGTGAAAGTTTTGTGTTCGACTTGGCTTATGCTGATATTGCAGGAGTCGTAAACCCTCAGCAATTTGGCAATATGAAAACTTCCTCCACCACTCACTGTCTTGTCAGCTTTCTCGATTACATATACCGCCATCTCGAGAAACGAAAAACGTCTGTAGGTGTCGCCTTCATTGATTTCACTAAAGCATTCGACCTAGTCGACCACAATATAATCATCAACAAAGCTATTGACCTCGGGCTTCGGAGAAGTCTTATACCATGGCTTACAGACTTCCTCAGCGACCGACGCCAAGCTGTACGCTTCCGAGGGGCTGTCTCCACCTTTCAGTCACTCACCTGTGGCGTCCCCCAAGGCACCAAGATGGGACCACTCTGCTTCCTTATACTCATCAATGATGCCCTAAGAGAAACCCCTGCTCGCTGGAAATATGTCGACGACTCCACCATTGGGATCAGCATCAACAATTCTGCTCCCGACTATAACGCTCTTCAGGATTTATTGAACAGTCTCCAAAACTGGGCCACAAACAACCACGTCACCATCAACCATACCAAGACCATCGCTATGCACATCAACCTCTCCTCCGACGTTGTCCCACCCTTTCCATTACTTTAGGTCCCAACACACTCCAGGTTGTAGATTCCACGAAACTCCTCGGCGTCACCATAGACAACAAACTAAATTGGAAACCACACGTCAGTGAAGTTGTCAAATCCTCCAGTTTCCGTCTCCACCTCCTCCGCCGACTCAAGTCCCTCGGAGTTCCTGCACCCGAGCTCCTCAGTGTTTACACAACATTCATACTTCCCAAGCTCACCTATGCCCCACCTACCTGGTCTTCCTCCCTAAATGCCACACAACGTAAACACCTAGAAAAAGTGCAAAAGAGGGCATGCAAGATTATTCTCTCCCCTTCCTACTCCACATATCAAGAAGCGCTCAACACACTGACCCTTTCGACTCTCACTGACCATCACCACGACCTCATCTGCAAATTTGGTAAGAAGCTTCTACACCATCCTCGACACCGGCTCCTACTACCACCTGAGATCCCTAGCCCGAGAATTGCTGTTCGACACCACAACCGCATGCAGCCCATACTTGCACGAATTGATCCCTATAAGAACAGCCCAGTCCTAACCATTGTAAAAATTATCAATAGCTTGTAATAAACCAGTGTATTCACTCCCAGTAAATACTACTTCTTGCACTGTCACTATGTTGAAATGCACTGTAGTTTGAGCTTTTCCCCATCTAGTTATTATATATCTTATTTGTATCACTTATGTTACTTGTATATTATTTGTAATTCGAAACCCATTCCCCAAATATGTAACTGTATATTTTCAGCCTTCTGGCTGCCAAGCTCTTTCAATAAACCGTTAATTATTATTATTATTATTATTATTATTATTATTATTATTATTATTATTATTATTACATACATACATACAGGGCGAACAATTCACAGCAGCCTGTATCTTGGGTGTCGCTAATTAGCAATTAAACCCTTTGATCATAAGGTGAATAATATAACCCCTAATCACTACGTCTTCTCTCTCTTATCTGAGTCTTTAATCACGTCTCCAGCGAGGACCCAAGGCAGCTCTTTTTAACTCTCTTATTTTGTTGATGTTTGCCATCTGCTGCGCTTATTTCTGTTTTCTTCTTTTGTTTACAGTTTTCTCTTGTAGTTTCATGTAATTCTCTCTGTTGCTCGGCGTTTTTGTCTATGTTTTTGTTAATGTGTTTATTTGTTGTCGTCCATTCTTTGTTTCTCTTCAATCAGTCATTTTGCTTTGTTTTTCTCCTGCGTCTTTGTTTTTTTTTTCGCTTTTTGTTGTGTTTGTGTCAGTTACTTTGTCCGTTTTTTATTGCGTTATTGATTTGTCGTCCAAATTCCATTACCTTTGTTTCAGTATTTTTTTGTTTTCATCTGTTTTCTGCTTCACTTCTGTTACTTATTTCTTTCTGTCAGCTTTATTCTGGTGTTTCTGTCAGTCACTGTCTGTTGTTGTCCGTTATTTGTCGTTGTCAGTCACTGCTGTCATCTGTTACCAGTTGTCCTCATGGCCTATCACAAACGAAAACATTCCTCTTGAATATTGTTGTGTTGCTCGCTGGTGAATATTTCGTGAGATGTGGGTAGACCCCGGGTTGACGGTAAACAGTCTGTCCGAGGCGACACCACGGATCCTTATAAACATCTTGGTCTCAGCAGGTGTCCAGGTGACGGAGACTACCTCAGCACCCCCCCCCCCCACCCCCTCTATCCAAACATCAACTTTGCACTGCCTCACCAGTTTTCCTGCCCGCCGCCTCCCTCCATCTGCACCTTTTAATAATGTCAAAGGTTCACAAAATACCTCCAGAGTCCTCCTGAAATTTTCATTTATAATTCTCTGGCAGCACCGAAGTGCTCCACCACCTCCCTTTTCCTGTCCACCCCGAACCCCATCAACCCCCCATCCCCACTCCCAACCCCATCAACCCCCCTTCCCACACCCCCAACCCCATCAACCCCCCTTCCCACACCCCCAACCCCATCAACCCCCGTTCCTCACCCCCAACCCCATCACACCCCTCCTCCACACACACCACCCAACTTAACTGCCCCCTCTGATGTAACTACTGATTATAAATCATTCACAAGTGAGGAATGGTGGAGTACCTGTAGTATAAAACATCTGTCATATAATTCCCTCGTTGTTAGTGACCAAAAGCAATAATGATGTTTCTTTCGGAGGAGTTTTACTGATTTTTAACACCGCCATAAGTACAGGTACGATCCAGACGTCTTTTATAAACTCAGAATGTTTAGTGCAGAAACAGATACAAGTTAAGGTCAAATTACTGTACAAGGAAAGGTACAAACATAAGTCCTGACTCTTATACCCATTTTCCTCTAACTCATTAACTATATTATCTTAGCTCTGGTTGACAAAATACTTACAAGGAAATAATGTATATATCTTAGTCTGACAATGTAAAGCGTCTTAACGTAATGGTATTTTTGGGCGGCGTCTCTGAGAGTTATTTATATATAAGATTTTAAAACAGAAAATGCGAGAATACGTCTATATAATGAGAGAAAAGGATAAGAGGAAGATAGAATGATAATGTGAGTGTGGAGAGAATAAAAGAATTATTAGGATATATAAAGAATAATGAACAATAAGAGTGGAGACAATAACGAGAACCAGGAGAGAAGAAAACAGTAAAGGTATAGTGAGAAAAATAAATAAATTAATGAAGAGAAGGAAAGAATAATAAGAATGAAAAGGAAAGGAAAGTAAATTAACAATAGAGAAAGGAAAGAATAACATGAATGAAAAATGAGAGAGAAAAATATGTTTATAAAAGGAGAAGGAGAAAACTAACAAAACTAAAGAGAAAAAAAACGAGGAAATACGATGAATAGAGACGAACCATAATGAAAACAAATACGAAACCAACGACTTCATCCTATTTCCATTATATTAAAGAGGCTCCCCTCCTCCTCTTCTACCTACTCTTCCTTCTCTTCTTCCTCCTCCTCCTCATCTTCCTCCTCCTCCTGCATCTCCTCCCCTTCTTTATCCTTTTCTTCCTCCTAAAACCTCCTCCTCCTCTTTTTCCTCTTCCTCCTCTTCTTTTTCTTCCTTCTCCCCAATCGTCATCCTCTTCCTCCTCCTCATCTTACTCCACTTCTTCTTCCTCCTCCTCGTCCTTCTTCATCTGCTACTCATCTTGCTCTTCTTCCTCCTTCACTGTGAAGGCCAGGCAGCATCCTTGAGAGATCACGGATGTTCCTCCCAATAAAGCTGCATCATCATTACCACCCAGAGCATCCTGTTACACATATACAAATATACATAATACATAGGTATATACACTCATACAGTTTTCACTCTCTCTCTCACACACACACACACACACACACACACACACACACACACACACACACACACACACACACACATAAATAAATAAATACTTCCCATGATGTTATACTCATTGTCACTCTCTGCCGTGACCTCGTCTTAGCTACGTGACTGTGCATGATCTCTCGGCTGGTGCACTATTTTGCGCTGAAGAAAAAGATTCTCTCGTTTTATCTTTTAGAATCTTCAATATATTTACTTGTATTGTTGGTAATGGAATATTTTGTGCATAAAATAGGATTTTTTTATTTATTTTTATTAGTTTCTAGGTTTTAATTGCACTCGTATCTAATTGGGAAAACAGTGAATTATTGTTATCATTGTTATCATACTGTAACATACTGCACACACACACACACACACACACACACACACACACACACACACACACACAACAGTAAGACTAATATTTGGACCAATGTTTCTTGAATAGCATAATTCCATCTCTTGAGTTCTTAGGAAGCATAAAATTATATTTCTCAAAAAGTTTTGGCCTTTGATGTTTCACGCTTGGTCAGTCACTATCACTCGCTCTCTTCCTCTGAGTTGGGAAGATGAATGATAGGGAAGGATGGAGAGGGGTGGATGATGGGTTAATATGGGAAGGAGGTAGGGAGGAAGGGAGAGCAAGTAAGGAGGAGGGGTGAGGAAGTAAGGAGAGGAGAGAAGGTAAAGCGAGGAGAAGAAGTAGGAAGGAACGAAGAGAAGGTCGGGGGAAAGGAGAACAGGTAAAGAGGAGCGGGGAGCAGGTAAGGAGGAGCGGAGAGCAGGTAAGGATGAGGGGAGAGCAGGTAAGGAGGAGGGGACAGCAGGCAAAGTGAAGGGGAGAGCAGGTAAGGAGGAGTTGACAGCAGACAAAGAGAAGGGGAGAGCAGGCAAGGAGGAGGGGACAGCAGGTAAGGAGGAGGGGAGAGCAGGTAAGGAGGAGGGGAGAACAGGTAAGGAGGAGGGGACAGCAGGCACGGAGAAGGGGAGAGCAGGTAAGGAGGAGGGAAGAGCAGGTAAGGAGGAGGGAAGAGCAGGTAAGGAGGAAGGGACAGCAGGTGATGATGAGAGAAGAGGGGAAAGGAGAGACGAGGAGAAAAGAAAGAGAAACGAGGTGGTAGAGAAGAAAGAAGAGAAGGTAGGGAGGACAGAAGAGATACTGTAGGTAGGGTATGAAAGTAAAGTGGCAGAAGGACGGATAGTAAGATAAGGAAGGGAGAAAGGAGATAGGAGAGAGTAATTATAAAAGAGAGACAAGGAGAGGGAAAACACACCAATGTCCTGATTGTGACAGTAACTTGACTCGGGTGTTGGTCATGAATACTGATTGAAAGAAGACCTGTGTGAGGACGATACCGTGGCTTACTACATAATCACACCAGGTCATTACTTCACCAATATTCCTTGAGTGTATTTATTTATTTATTTTTTATTTATTTATTTATTTATTATAATTTGTGGGGATAAATGTACGATAGCCATTGAAACTTTTTTTCTTTTTTTGCAGTGTCGTAAAAATCCGTCGTAAACTGGTTGAATACAGTATATGCGTGTACAAAGCAAAGATTCATGATACAAACACGCAAGTACAATGATTGCTAGACCTCCCCATCTGACCTATCTGAGGGAGGGGATGACTATGGGGAGTTAAAAATTCGGATAATTCTGTAAGTTATGTCGCGATCCCACTACCCTTTATACCTGGGGAGTGAAACCTACCCCAAGTTATTAACAAATAAAGGAACAAATAGGGAACACGGCAATAATTATCCCCACAAAAACCTACTCAACTAAATGTACTTGAATAAGTATGAACAAGTTGAAATAAGTAAGTCACAAAAGGGAAGATAATTAATTAATTCAATTTATGTTCTGAAGGGAGTAATGACTAGCAAACATGAATTTAAGGGAATAAGTAATTGTATATTAAAATAAGAGTGATGCCGGAAGGGTGATAATATACCGTAAGGAGTTAGACCAAACGAATATTACTTAACATAACTATATTACACAGACATACAAAATATATATATGCAACAATCCCTACAGAATAGTTATTTCCTACCAAACAGGAGATTCCTTACCACCAGGATCCCTTCCTAGGCCTAACTAAACGTGTCACTAATACCTGATACCCCTAGGGCATTGCAGAAGACTGGACAAGCCACTAGACAAGGGTCAAGGCTAGAGAACGAATGGACACGTCTACCCTATGCCACTGTTTTTCGCTACTGGGGAAGCGTCACCACGCGGCAGAGGAGAACGTCTCATATCATGTGATCCAGGACATTTGCTGGATAGTTTATATAATTAATTAATACTACTCTTGATTTGACATAACAGAGTAAGACAATGATGCAAATTAATAAAATACATAAATATACAATTAACCTAAGTAACTAAGAACAATAATAATATAATAAGTACAATTAACAAGTTAATAGCTTGTGAGAAATGTAGGCGTGAACATATGCCTCACGCTATGCGAGTTCCCGAGCGCTCAGGCACGTGACACCTCCCCCAAAAAAGTGAGCTTACAACTAACTGGAAGCGAAAATGGATATACAGCTACACAGTGAAAGTAATAACTAACACAATCAGTTTAAATCAATATGAAGCAAAATAATTCATAATATAAACACAAGGTACTCAATGACAATAAAACAAAAACTAATTTGCATATAGACATAGTTACTAAATAATCAGACTCGAGAAAGTGCATCACCCAACACGTTTTCTTTTCCGCGGATATGGGAAATATTCAAGTTATAGGGCTGAAGTGATAGAGCCCACTTCAAAAGTCTTTGGTTGGTATGTTTCATCTTGTCAACAAAAGTAAGTGGGTTATGATCAGTGAACACTTGAATGGGATAAGCAGTGCTGCCAATATATACTTTGAAGTTTTCTAGTGCCATGATCAGTGATAAAGCCTCCTTTTCAATGGTGGCATAGTTTCTTTGATATTTGTTAAATTTTCTAGAAAAATAGCACAGCCGATGAAGCACTTGATCACTCTCACCCTCTTGCAGAAGCACAGCACCGGCGCCAATTTCACTGGCGTCGACATGGAGAGTGTACTGTTTCTGGAGGTCAGGTGCAAGTAGTACAGGAGCATTGCCAGCAAGGATTTAAGATTCTCAAAAGATTCCTGGCAAGCCGTAGTCCACTTGAAGGTTTTCTTGCCACTCAGCAGATCAGTCATGGGAGAGGGAACGGAGGAGAAATTTGGACAAAAACGGCGGTAGTACCCAGCCATACCCAGCAACCTCATCACACTCTTCTTATCGCCTGGCACTGGATACTGTTGAATTGCCTCAATTTTTGGCTGCTATAGGCTGGACTTCCCCTTGTCCGACCACATGCCCCAAGAAAGTGACGTGGGCATGGCCGAACTCAGTTTTGACGTCAGCTTGCTTGCAGCCAGTACGGAGAAGAGGGCTTGTAGACGACTCATGTGATCTTCCCAGGAACTTCTGAAGACGATGAGGTCGTCTAGGTAACAGGGGACACCTTCCAGACCAAACGTGATGAAATTCATGAGGCGTTGAAAGGTTGCAGGGGCATTCCGCATACCAAACGGAAGGACTGTGAATTGGTACAACCCCTCAGGAGTGACAAAAGCAGAGATGGCCCTGGAGCGTTCAGTCAGTCTTATCTGGTAGTAGCCCTGGAGGAGATCCAACTTGGTCATGTACCTTGCCTGTCCAAGATCGTCGATCACGTCGTCGATGCGTGGCAAGGGATAACCATCGGGTTCAGTGACAGCATTCACCTTGGGATAATCCACACACAGCCGCATTGACCCATTCGGCTTTGGAACTAGAACAACAGGGGATACCCATGGACTGATGCTGGGTTCGACGAGGCCTAGCTCTTGAAGACGCTGTACCTCGGCTCGCACACACTCCCGCTTGAAGGCATTAAGACTGTAGGGATGCTGTCGGATTGGCTTGGCTCCCCTGGTCTAAACGTCATGCTCCAGTACTGAACAGGAGAGTGGGTAATCACCAACTATAATAAGATACTCCTGTAATAGAGACTTTATATTATTGGCTTGGTCACTAGAGAGATGGCACAACTTAGCACTGGGGTCCTCCAAGATAGTCGAGTTTTCCACTTTTACACTAGACCCATTCATTATTTCAGAAAAACACTGATCTTTATCATCCTTACACTCTGGCACAATGATACAATTTGGCAAGGATTGATCAACACAAGCAACTGCTTTTCCCAGGGTTTCGTTACGAACATGATATGACTTTAAAAGATTGACATGGATAAGGCGTTTTTTCTTACGCCGTTCAGGGGTGCTAATCACATAATTCACGGACCCCTGTTTTTCTAGTACTTCATATGGACCACTGTATTTGGATTTAAAAGGGTGATCATGTAAGGGCAGGAAGGCCAACACCTGCTCCCCCACTTGGAATTCTCTAGGTTTTGCCTGATGGGCCTTATCAAAATGCAGTTTCATTTTCACCTGAGCACACCTTAAGTTGGACTGGGCAAGTTCTACAGCCAGACGCAACTTCTCCTTGAATTGGACCACATATGAAGCTAAGGGCGTCGCGCTCTGATCACTCAACCAACACTCTTTTAACACCTTAAGAGGCCCTCGCGCCTCATGTCCATAGACGAGCTGGAAGGGCGAGAATCCTAGCGACTCTTGTTTACTGTCCCGAACAGCAAACAAAAGCAGGTCAACTCCCTCGTCCCAATCCTTCCCAGTCTCCAGACAGAAGGTGCGCAACATGAGTTTTAGTGTCTGGTGAAATCTCTCTACCACCCCCTGTGACTGAGGGTGATAGGCCGAAGACCTCAACTGCCGGACTCCCAGGGTTTGCATTACCTGATTAAACAACCGGGAAGTAAAATTGGAACCCTGATCTGACTGCACCACTGTAGGAAGGCCTACTTGAGTGAAGAAGTTGGCTAAGGCTTTGATAACATTCTTCGCTGTGATGCGGCGCAAAGGAATGGCTTCAGGATAACGGGTTGCACAATCAATAATGGTTAGCAAGAACTGATGACCACGAGGGGTCTTAGGTAAGGGACCGACACAATCTTTGACCACCTTACTAAAGGGCTCTTCAATGACTGGGATAGGCTGCAGAGGGAATGGTTTAACACTGGGGTTCGGTTTCCCCGCTACTTGACAATCATGGCAAGTGCGACAGTAAGAGCTGACGTCTTTCTTCATCCTAGGCCAAAAGAACTGGGATAAAATTTTTGCATAGGTCTTCCTAACTCCTAAATGACCACCCACCCCATCAGAGCGATATAAAGTACGTCCTGCCGCAAAGGTTTGGGAATAGCAACTTGATGATGAACTAACCAAGTGTGATTGGCAGGAGAATTGGAGGGACGGAACTTCCGCATTAATACCCCAGACCTAGTGTAGTAGCAACTTGATTCTTGCTCAGCTTCTGTCTCAGTAACTGACCTATTGAGAAAACCTACTAGCTCAGGATCCCCTGCTTGTAGCTCAATAAACTTACTCCTAGTGATGGGAGAAGAACCAAAACTAGTGACATCTGGGTTCCTATCTCCATCAGAACTACTCTGGAGGTTATCTGGTTGTGGGGAATCCTCAAAAAATTCACTGAGACCAAGATCAGAATCGTCCGGCTGGATAAGATTATCCTCGGACTTCTCACAGTCCTGGAGGGAAACTTCATCAACTTCACTAGTCTCTTCTACCTCTGTACTGCGGCTCATGCTACGGGTCACAGCACACGCAGGGAACAACCCTGGAAAGTCTACTTCTAACTGCACAGTATTATTCTCGGCAGTGGGACAAGATGAGATCACAACATTAGGGGACATCATGTCGCCAACGAGGTCATTTCCTATCAATAGAGAGACCCCTTCTACAGGTAAGCTATCTACTACTCCTAACGTGACATAGCCTGACTTTATGGATGACCGCAGGTACGCTTGACAAAGGGGAATACGCGACCCACCGGTCAAACCGTTCACAAGCACCCAGCTACCAGTATAGCATGAATCCAGGAATGGTGCATCTTCTTTAGTGACAAGAGATAAGGCTGAGCCTGTGTCTCTCAAGAGTTTGACAGAAGTGGGTTGACTGAATTGATCCAAAGCTAAGGAACCAGGAGAACAAAATGGTTCAAAGGTTGATATCATAGAAGAGGGGGAAGCATCCAGGGCAACAGTCTGACTGAGGGCAGTGACACAGGGCTCCAATAATGTCTCAGATTGCTCGGCCACCCTGACCAAAAGAGCGGGGGATCCTTGGTGAGAGGAATTTCTTTTCTTTAACTTGAGACAGTCGCTGATGACATGTCCTGGCTTCTTACAGTACCTGCAACTAAAGTTTTTCTCACCAGTAGGAGTAGATCCACCTGTTCCATGGACCATGGGGTCACCCGGGGTAGATGATGCAGAACCTGAGGGTCGGGTCGGTATGACAAGAGGCAGGGACCCCGATGTAGATGTTGGTGTGGGCCGCTTGAAGGAAGTGAAGGACTGGGACATGGGAGCATAAGACCTGGAATTTACATTTCTATTAGTTAAGGAATAATGGTCAGCCACTGGACCAGCATCAGCCAGGGTACAGATACCTCTCTGATCCAAGTGTGCTCGAATGTCGCCTGGGATACACTTTCTAACTTCCTCTAGCAGGATTAGTTCAACAAGCTTGTCATGTTCTACATGGGCAGACTCACTTTCAATCCACCTCCGACAAAGGACCTGTTTCTGCCTGAAGAACTCCACAAATGTTTGTTTGTCAGTCTTCCGGCAGTTACGGAACTGTTGCCGGTAGGCTTCAGGAACAAGTTTATAAGCGCTCAAAACCGCGGACTTAAGAAGGGCATAGTCTAGACATTGATCCTCAGAGAGGGCAGAAAACACATCTAATGCTTTACCAGTGAAAGATCTATAAATAAGTTGAGACCATTGAGAAATAGGCCACTTGTTAAGTCGGGCAATTTTCTCAAAAAGAGAGAAGAATTTGTCTGGTTCTTCCTCATTAAATTTAGGAACACTGTTGAGACATTTGTCTACACTGAATGTTGAAGTATTACTACCCTGAGCCAAACCTTGTTGTTTGAGAGTTTCCAGCTCCACCTCTAGTCTTTTGAGTTCAACTTGTAAGGCCAAATTACTTGGTGTAACAATTTCCTCTGAATTTCCCGACGGTTGGGCTATGATTTCATTGTCAATAAGGTAGTTGAGGACTGCCTCTTCTAACCTAGCCTTATTCATGGAAGAGCGGCCTTCTACTTCATAATAAGCAGCGAGGGATTGCCACTCTGTCTTAGTAAGCCCCTTCAGTACTTCGGCTGAAGGTGAAGCCAAAAAGCTTTCCAGGTCAAACATGTTGAACTCAAAATCGAGAAGCGAAAAAAAATAACCGTGGCAGTTAAACTAATTAGCTAGCTAGCTAATTAATAATATTAAAATGCAATCAACTGTGAAACACAGCAAGGGAGTAACCCAACACCTGGTACACAAGATAAGGGTTATCTCGCCACTAGCTTAAGCAATAACAGGAGCAATATAAATGAACACTGTGAACACAGCAACTTGCATCCAAAAATACTTAGCGATGAAACAACACCTGGCGAGTAACAACACTTGATATGACACAACAATGGTGGTTAGTTCCCGGACACAAGCCCCCACTTGTCGCCATCCCACTACCCTTTATACCTGGGGAGTGAAGCCTACCCCAAGTTATTAACAAATAAAGGAACAAATAGGGAACACGGCAATAATTATCCCCACAAAAACCTACTCAACTAAATGTACTTGAATAAGTATGAACAAGTTGAAATAAGTAAGTCACAAAAGGGAAGAGAATTAATAAATTCAATTTATGTTCTAAAGGGAGTAATGACTAGCAAACATGAATTTAAGGGAATAAGTAATTGTATATTGAAATAAGAGTGATGCCGAAGGGTGAAAATATACCGTAAGGAGTTAGACCACACGAATATTACTTAACATTACTATATTACACAGACATACAAAATATATATATGCAACAATCCCTACAGAATAGATATTTCCTACCAAACAGGAGATTCCTTACCACCAGGATCCCTTCCTAGGCCTAACTAAACGTGTCACTAATACCTGATACCCCTAGGGCATTGCAGAAGACTGGACAAGGCACTAGACAAGGGTCAAGGCTAGAGAACGAATGGACACGTCTACCCTATGCCACTGTTTTTCGCTACTGGGGAAGCCTCACCACGTGGCAGAGGAGAGCATCTCATATCATGTGATCCAGGACATTTGCTGGATAGTTTATATAATTAATTAATACTACTCTTGATTTGACTTAACAGAGTAAGACAATGATGCATATTAATAAAATACATAAATATACAATTAACCTAAGTAACTAAGAACAATAATAATATAATAAGAACAATGAACAAGTTAATAGCTTGTGTGAAATGTAGGCGTGAACATATGCCTCACGCTATGCGAGTTCCCGAGCGCTCAGGCACATGACAGTTATCTTGAAGAGCAATGTTTATAATTTCAGTCATCTTCGTAAATAATCTGTATAAGTTCAAAACTGTTGTGGTATAGAGCTGCAGCAGGAGGTGATGGCAGGGTGTGTAATAATAATAATAATAATAATAATAATAATAATAATAACAACAATAATAATAATAATACACGGTTTATTAATAGAGTTGCAGCCGGTGGCTGAAAATATACAGACTTACATTTGATTTAGACATTATGATATGCGTTGAATACATTTACAGGGCTGTACAGTACATAAATCAGGAGTTGTTTATTATGTTAACAATAGATGGGATGGTGCTATTCTTATATCTATCAGTACGGGCTCTTATGGGCTGAATTTCTTGTAGTGGCGGACTGCTCGAGGTGGGCGGGGGAGTGTGTGTGTGTGTGTGTGTGTGTGTGTGTGTGTGTGTGTGTGTGTGTGTGTGTGTGTGTGTGGAAGGGATGAACTCACCGGAGCAGAATTATCTTGACACGTGCACCTGTACACACCATTTGTGGCAAGTGGCGTGAATATCCGGTGTAAACTGGTGGACGAGTTGATTCTATAAACTTTATGGTTATAGACAGACACACACATGCCATTCGCCTTAATCCCCTTCAGTCAGGACCAATGGAATGGAAATTTATAGTTCAATAGAATTAATTTGACTGAAAACAGTATATATATATATATATATATATATATATATATATATATATATATATATATATATATATATATATATATATATATATATATATATACATATATATATATATATATATATATATATATATATATATATATATATATATATATATATATATATATATATATATATACTCAAGGTGTTTGGATATATCAACTCCAGGACATAAATGTTCATCAGTCTTGATTAGTTGACATTTTGCTATACGTCGTTCCCTCAGAAATGAAAAAGCATAGAAGCTGTATGAACATTTCATGGCCACTGCTTCTTTCAGCAGTAGCAGCAGAAGATGAAGGTCATCACATGTTTTATCACACGTAAATAGTGCACAACACGCCCTCAGCGCTCTATTCATCAACATGGTGCACCGACATAGCTGCTCGTCTGGCCAGGAGAATATTGAAGCAGGTTGAACATACATCATATGAAGCTGTCCAAGTCGGGTTAACAATAATTTACAAATTATGTACAGAATTGTTGAAGCAAGACACACGTTTTAATGAAGATATCAATTTCAGAGCATTTCGCTTAAAATAAAGGCTGAAATGGTTTCTGATATGATGGTGAACTCAATGCCAGGACATGTTATCTGTGACAAAGACAGAATTTGCTGTGTGTATTCACAATTACCGATCATTTCAATCTCGACAACTGGCGAAGGAAATCAGAGGAGAATTTATGATGAATTGATAACTGTTGGTGAAATAGATTAAAAATCTGACCTTTGCTGTTGAGGTTTATATCTTAGACTATGAGGTTGGGCGGGGGCGCCGGTTGGTAGAACGGTACCGCTCTTGCCTCGCAAGCGAGATGTCACGGGTTCGATTCCCGGGCCGGTGGAAAGTTGTTCGGACACACTTCCCAGCCTCCCTGTGAGGCAGGGCTGGGGTGTGACAAACTTTGAGGCCAGGCTGGGGTGTGACAGACTGAGAGGCCAGGCTGGGGTGTGACAGACTGTGAGGTAGGGCTTTCAGTTATAAATACATTCATAATCACCATGACGACCTTCAGAATTTCTATGTTGTCCGATATCAAGTCTTCAAAGCTCAAAGGATCACATCACTGAAACATGCACATCCCCCCCCCCCCCCACCCCATGCTGTTGCTCACCAGAGTGTTTGATGAGTATGTGCGAGTAAGGAGTTTGTGCGAGGAATGTCTACGTAATAAGTGAATAATAAATGAGAACTGTTTACGATGAGTGTGGTTTGTTGACTGTGTACCAAAATATACACGAGGACTTGAGTATAAATATTGACTCAAGATGTGTGCATATAAAGCTTTATCTTACCTGGAATATTATATGACCGAACTGCTGCTCAAATTATACGTGTTTGATCAAGGTATAAGTCTGTCAAGTTATTAATACAGAAGAAAAGGAGTGATCATTAGCTGTATAGTGTCTGCACGAAGAAGAAACAAGGGGAAGAAAATGAAACAAGGCACATGACACAAAGACCAAGTTTTCACTCTTATAAGGACGAATCTTTTATTAATTCAATATAAACACTTAATACATTATCGTCTAGAAATTCATTACGAAAGATCAATAAGCTACACCTACTTCTTATTAAGGTTAAGAAAACCTTTTGTAGAACCTTGAGATACATGATAAAATGAAATACATTAATTACTTGTATGCAGAGTCGTGGGTTTTGTTGTTGTTATTGTTGTTATTTTAATTATTATTGTTCCTATAATTATTATTGTTATTATTATTATTATTATTATTATTATTATTATTATTATTATTATTATTATTATTAGTAGTAGTAATAGATGCAGCATTATTTCTACCATATTAATAAAACTCTTCATTACTATAATAACTGTGGATTTCATCTGCTCCAGTATTTTTAACGTAATTAAATGCTTTTGATATTACATTTATGAAGTATTTCCTCTACCCTCTATTCTTATAAAATGTCCGTGAAAAAAGGAACAAAAAATAAGACAAATCCTCTTAAGTAAAAACAAAAACAAAACACTATCGTATTACAGAACAAAAACGCCTTTATGCATTGTTTTATATCCCAGAAATACAAAGTTTGTTTTCATCTATACTGCTGCTGTAAAGTGTAGACCAGACCATCAGATAATAACATCACCATCACCGAACTATATCTCATCCCTACATAAAACTTCATGTAAATAAATCTCTCCTGAACGAGGTGTTATATATATTTTTCTCTCTCTGTATCTCGGTCCTGTTTCTTTTTCTTATTTTTTTTTACAATTTTTTAATACGGGGAAAAACCCCGAGCCGTGTAGAGGGTGTTGTGGGGTGACTGGTACTATATATGGTGACGCGCTTATATGGTTAAAAAAAGGTAAATTGTCGAGAAAAAACTGAAACTAAATGGTATATATAACAGAGATTAAAACACACACACACACACACACACACACACACACACACAGAGCAGTATCGGCCAGGGCTATTTTTCGTTAACTGTATCTATGTTTGGCGGAGTAATTAAGGATCACATCCCCTTGTTATCGGTAATCTGTACTTTATAACTACCTGCACCACTAATTACTACTGACCCGGGGGGGGGGGGGGGTAATTACAACTCCTACGCTCTTTAATAAAAAAAAAATATCCGGCCAACTGGTAACTGATGTATAAAACAAAAATTGGTAAATTGTGTCTTATAATAAAGTCTTAGGAAATAGAACATGATGAGAGCCTTAGGTTGTGTTTAAGCATCATTGGTGTACACACACACACACACACACACACACACACACACACACACACACACACTCCGTTAAATAAGTCTTCTTCTTCTTCTTCTTCTTCTTCTTCTTCTTCTTCTTCTTCTTCTTCTTCTTCTTCTTCTTAATATTATTATTATTATTATTATTATTATTATTATTATTATTATTATTATTATTATTATTAAAATGTATTATTATTCCTATTATTATTATTCTTATTATTCGTATTATTATTGTTATTTGTATTATTATTATTATTATTATTATTATTATTATTATTATTATTATTATTATTATTATTATTATTATTATTATTATTATTATTACACACGTACAGTATATACATACCAGCACCATTTTTCAATTGTCTACAATGATATTAAATCAGTATCTTGGTGACGATAAGAGGTGAGGGACATATCACCTGCCTACAAATGATGGACTCTTGCCTTATCACATCGGACAGGTAGGCATGTCTCGAAAATTACATTAACAGGTGTGCACAGACAACTTGGTTAGTTTGTTTATACAATAGAATTTCAGTCGAAGTCACTGATATTGATAAATGTTTTTTTTCCGAGTCTGTAAACTGAATCCAAACAAACGAGTCGGATTCATAAACACTCCTCAAGTGACACTCGGCAACCTCTCTTAACAGCGTTCACAAATCACAATAAGTCTCTTTTAAAAGTTTCTTTTAGTTCCACTCATTAAAAACCAACTTAAATTCCTCTCATCAAATGAAACACCGACACTAACTCGACGCTGACTCATAAAACCACTGTTCACCCCATTCAAAACCACTCATAATCCCACTCAAACCCACTCTTATTCTTATTCAAAACCACTCATAATCCCACTTAAAACCACTCTTAATCTTATTCAAAACCCCTCTTAATCCCACTCAAAACCATACCAACCTACCCATAAGCCACACCAGATCCCAATTCAAAATCCAATCCCATCCCTTACTCATTAACCACGCTAATTCCCACTCCAAAAATCATGTTCCGTTGTATTCACAGATCGTTTTCGAGGGGCCACTCATTAACAGTACTTAAGTGACCAATTAAACCCCGGTCGTGGTCACAGAGTTGCAAAATGCTCTCATTCGTATTCAAAACATCACATTAAACTAGTAAATAACTCACACTCTCATGACATTTTACGAGTGTATTCCTTCAGTCTGTGTACTTTAATCACTCGTTCTTACTGCCTGAATACTTGTGTACATTTAGAAGCGACATCTGGTGAGTGAAATGTGAAGATACTCGTTAACTAAGAGAGGGAAGAAAGAGGTGTGTGTGTGTGTGTGTGTGTGTGTGTGTGTGTGTGTGAGATGTCTCTTCCTCTCCTTAAACTTGTATGTGTCAAGAGGTATTAATTAACGTGGTGACATAGTTTTCTGTGTCTACTTGTTGATCTGTCTTTCTGTCTGTCAATCTGTCTGTCTGTCTATGCCATTCTATATATCTGGCTCTCTATATCCCTTTATGTATGTTTGTTCCTTCTTTTTCCAGTCAATGTTACCATTACGTACCCCGGATCTCCTCTCTTCTTTAGGTTCAGACATATATAAACCCCACACACACACACACCCACACTGTCGACAACGAAGGAGAGGGAGAATCAGTTCAGTTTTGGTTATACATAATAAATTGCGCTTCGAGAATTACCAAGTCTGTTTTTTTTTTTTTCTTTTTTTCAGGTAAGATTGCAGTTTTATTAAAAGTTCGTTTATTTCCACAAGAAAACTTTCACTTCTGTTCAATACTCTTTTGTTTTAAGAATGAACAATAAAAACATCGATTCGTATTTCTTAATCAAATAGTTTAGAGTACAATATCGCTTCTGGCATAAAATCTTCACTCCCAATCTCATCTGGGCGTGATTTTCCACTATTATATCTCCTGGCGTGATATCGCTACTCTGTATCATTTCTGGCGTGGTAACTCCACTTCCTATCTCGTCTTGCCATGATATCTTTTTTCTCTATCTCGTCTCAGCATGATATCTCCCTCCCTATATCGTCTCCACTAATCCCTATTTCTTTTGGCGTGATATATTCACTCCCTATCTATTTTGTGTGATATATTCACTCTGTATCTCGTCTCAGCGTGATACTCGCATTCCGTATTTCGTCTCGGCGTCATACCATCCTTCTCGTGCCCAGCTCAGAGAAGGAAACGGAGGAGGAGGAGCGACGTGTTGGTATATTGATCCTGTTATGATATTCAGGCTTGTCATACATTTTGTAGTGAGTAACACTTGTGTGGACGGTAGTAACCCGACCCTCCCGCCCACCCTTAACGCTTAGCTCACCACCACAGCTAAGAAGAAAAAACTTTCATGTAACCCATTCTCTACAGTGATATATCTGGTCTATTACCACAGCTAAGGTTTTAAATTGAGCTTTATCGACATCTCAGCTAAAGAAAATAGCTAAATTAACTCTTAACCACAGCTAAGAGGGCGAAGCTAATTCCGCAGTGTATCTCAAAGCCACACTTAAATCAAGAATTAGATTATCTCACTCACCACAGCTGAAATAAGAGATCAGATAACCCACAGCTCCAGCTAAAATTAATGCACAGCTAATTTATGACAGCATTTACAATGCACTTCAATACCTTCAGCTGTGTTAGAAGTGTTAGCTGAAAAAAGAACTAGCTTACTGTATACCCTAGTTGCAGCTAAATATTTGTAATAACTTGTATTCAAAGCTAGAGTTACGTAATCACAGCACTTTATTCACCATGACTCACCTCGTAAGTTATAATTTAAAGATAAAATTTCAGAATCCCTTATTTACAGCTATAATTGTACAGCTATAGAATTATATTCCTCAACAGCTAACCTATAAAGCTAACAGTAATACTCTATAGTATTTTAGTATCCGTTATTCAAAGCTATAAGGATTTTAGCATCCTCTACTAGAAGCTAAAAAAACTATACAACTATGGCATTTTACTCATTCACTCTCCCTTGCCTTGCCCTCCCGAGCTAAAACAAGGATGCGTTAATTAACCCTTTTGTTGATGTAGTTAATGGCTGATAACCTTCCTTCCTTCCTTCCCTCCCTCCCTCCCTCCCTCCCTCCCTCCCTCCTTCCATCTCTTCGTCCCTGCCTGCCTCCATCCATCCGTCCCTCCCTCGATCTCTCCCTCCTTCCCTCCACTCATCCCTCCGCCCAACCCTCCCACATCTACTGGGCCCCAACACAAAAGCAACGAAAATGTACCTCCCATTCTATTTTTTTCCCCGATTTGATACATTTGTACCTTAAGTAGAGCTCTTAACTAGGGGGCTTAAAATCCATATTTCCTCTAAGCTTTAAAAGAAGGGTAGGGCGAGCCTTGTTGGCCGAGAGGCACTGAGACGCCTTTCTTTATTTCTCTCGTAATATTTTTGAGTGTCACCTTACGACCATCTCAGAATACAGTTTTTGTTTTGTAGCCGCCGTATTGTTTCACCTCCCCCCCCCCCCCCCCCCTCCGTGTGTGTCTAAATCAGAAATTAGGGAGGTGTGAATTGGGGAATGAGTGGAATGAAATATGGAATGATTAATCTCCCAGTTTGACCAAACCCAATTTTTTCCTAATCTCACTAAACCTAACCTAACCTAACTTAATTTAACCGACCCATAACCTCACCTAATTTTCAGCCCATGTCTCTTGATATGTCTGATCTCTTATCTTAAAAGGAAGAAACATTATATGGTGCTAAAGTAAGACATTATATACTCTTCCCAACGTAGGTATATCAGCAGCCATAAGAAAGACGATGTTTTTTCTTCAACTAGCCATTGGGGAAGATACTGTACCTTTAGGTAGCCATAAAGAGTACATTCTGTCATTTTATTAACCATCGGGAAGATATTGTTCAGTTTAATGCTGAAAGACCTTTTGTACTTAAGTATAGAGAGTAAATGATATGTAGTAGTCATTATTGTAATGCATTTTAGTACACACAGAATGTAATGTACTTCAGTATTAGACAATGTACTGAACTAGACATGAACAAGATATTAGCAACATAAAAAGAAATTTAAAATAAGACATTACATTATTTTAGAGTAGCCATGAACAGTGTACGCAGCCATAAGAGCGACATCATGCTGGTTTAACGCACCCTGAAGGACGTCTCTATGTCTATCTATGTCTAACTACAATAGCCTTAAGGAAAAAATAGGGGTAACAATAAAGTTGTCATAGAGAGGACATGAGAAGACATCATTTCTCACCACCGTAACCATGAAAAAGACATAACGCCAGAGTAAAAATAAAATATAGCCATGGGCAACACATTACGTCACACAAAAAGTAGCAATGAAAAAGGCATCCCACCACACCGAAACAGCCCTGACATAGACGTACTCACATCTCGATATGGTTGTCACAAAGAAGATATCCTTTCTCACTAAAGTAGTCGTAAGATATATTGAAAAAGGAAGACAGTTGTAAACAAGCAGTGCATTTTTCATTATAGTAGCCATTATTAAGACATCTTATCTGATCAAAATAGCCATAAATCACTTAATAAAAAATAGATGCGAGTACCATTCGATTCTGGCCTCAAATTGGCTATTCTAGAACAATATATGAAACGTTACTTTCATGAGTCATTTCAAAGATTATTTTAGGGGAAGGTTAAATTTCAATGATTTTTTTTTACAGGAATAAAATATTACTTTTATTTTGAGAGAAAGTCTGACTGTATATTTCCCTTCAGAATATTAATTCTTGAATCTCTCTCTCTCTCTCTCTCTCTCTCTCTCTCTCTCTCTCTCTCTCTCTCTCTCTCTCCCTCTCTCTCTCTCTCTCTCTCTCTCTCTCTCTCTCTCTCTCTCTCTCTCTCTCTCTTTTTCTACTCATAAGCCAGTATTAAATCATTCACCACCGCCCAGAAATATTAGTTTTTATGTCATGTATATATATATATATATATATATATATATATATATATATATATATATATATATATATATATATATATATATATATATATATATATATATTTTCTTTTTTTTTCTTTTTATGGATGTGAGAAATAAAAACAAGAAAGAAAATACGTTTCGTCATGCACAACTGCACAACCGGAGGATATACAGAGACAGACAGACAAACAGACAGAGAGACTATACAGAAATGGGGAAGCAATACTCTAGCTTAATATTACGTAACCTCCACTAACCTAACCTTACTCCTAACCTAACATAGCTTACTCCGAACATAGCACAAGTCAACCTAATCTAACCTAACTTAACCTTACCTAACTTTACTCATAGCCTAACCTAACCTACTCCGAACCTAATCTAACCTAATCTAACCTAACCTAACCTAACCTAACCTAACCTAACCTAGCTCAACGTAACCCAACCCTACCCACAATTTTAGTTAGACAATTTTGGATTCGTGTCCTCATTCCGGTGTTAGTTTAACCACCTCTCGACTCCATAACAAACACATCATGCGCTAATATACTGTATACAGGTTGAATTGTTGGTAATGTGAAATTCAGTACAGGCCAAATCTGTCGTTGCAGGCGCTTATTGCCCACCAACTCTGAAGGACCCTGTTATATAACGCGTATGTGTGTGTGTGTGTGTGTGTGTGTGTGTGTGTGTGTGTGTATGTATACTGTACGTGAATGCGGATATAGTGGAGTGCGTGTACGTAAACCTGATATCTTTTACTGCACCAATTTTTTTTCAGGGTAGAACACACACTTGGTATACAGTACATTAACGGATGATGCATTGATCCACAGTCTCTGGAAGGGAAGACAGTAATAAATGCAGTGAGAAAAATGTATGGAGAATGAGACAGACATACAGACAGAGAGAGACAGACCACTATCAAAGGAACCACAGACGGGGATATTCAGGGGAACTCTGAGATGTTTAGGGGAACTCTGAGATGTTTAGGGAAACTCTGGGAGGTTTAGGGGAACTCTGAGATGTTTAGGGGAACTCTGAGATGTTTAGGGGAACTCTGGGATGTTTAGGGGAACTCTGAGATGTTTAGGGAAACTCTGGGATGTTTAGGGGAACTCTGAGATGTTTAGGGGAACTCTGAGATGTTTAGGGGAACTCTGAGATGTTTAGGGAAACTCTGGGATGTTTAGGGGAACTCTGAGATGTTTAGGGGAACTCTGAGATGTTTAGGGGAACTCTGGGATGTTTAGGGGAACTCTTGAGGCGAATTACTTTACGGGTGTGAAGGATGAGCTCTGAAGGCAAGAGGAGGGAGCATATTAGAAGCGATATGAAAGACCAGCCTGAGATATGTGGAGTATATAGGATACAAAAGAATGTAAAATACCGTCATGAAGAGAGAAAGATGGAAGAGGAAGTTGTGTTGAGCAGAGAACGGGTCAGAGTCTGCTCAGGTGGTATGAGAAGTGACATAATAGTAAGAATAATATATAATGTACTACAGAGTTGGGTGGTATAAGGTAGGGGAGGGGAAGACCAAGAAGGAAATAATAAAGATGGAATAAAGAATGAATTTATAAGCAGTAGTGTACGTGAGTGATTTTGGGGGAAGGATGTCTTGGTGGTGGTTGCTGGTGGTGGGTGCTGGTGGCTTGTGTGAAACTACGGTGGATTATGAGATGGATATTTTGTGATTTTTTTTTGGAGGGGGGGGATAACGTGATAGAATATGTGTCTATTAAATAAGTAAAAATGAAAGAGAGAAGATTAAGGTAATTTCAGTGTCTTTGTTAGTTATTGTTTCGAGCCAACCTGCAGCAAGTGGGAAAAAGGCTTAAAAGAGTTGTTTCCCTTTTCCCGTGTGATTTTATCAAGATATATATATATATATATATATATATATATATATATATATATTATATATATATATATATATTATATATATATATATATATACTTGGTAACTCCCAGAGACAAGTTTGAGAGTTTGTCCTAATCTAAAACAAAGAGTGTGAGGCAAAATCACAGCGTGGATATTGTATCAGCCGCTGGTGTGAACACAGTCTGTAAAGTTATATTCTTGTGATTCAGTTTGTGTTGACGAAACTTCTTTGGTTATTGAATTTTATCCCCAGTCTCCTGTAGCTATGATCAGAAAATTCCTACTTGGTTTGTACTTTTTTTTCATTAATAATAATAATATTATTATTATTATTATTATTTTTTTTTTATTATTATTATTATTATTATTATCATTATTATTATTATTATTATTATTATTATTATTATTATTATTATTATTATTATTATTATTATTATTATTATTTTTATTATTATTATTATTATTATTATTATTATTAATATCTCCAGCATTATTTTCTGTTCCTGATGTAGCTCCACGTTTATTTTAATTCCAACAGAAGGTCTTAATCGTTCTCATGGTTTGTTTACGTCTATCGTCTCGTTGCTTATTTTGCCCATTTGCTTTGCCTTAATCGCATAATTACAACTCCTTCCTTAACTAAATTACCGTAAATGAAATCCAGGAGGTTTTTCCTTTAACATCAAATAATGAAGGAGCAGCCTCTCTCTCTCTCTCTCTCATCCCTCCCAAGCAGAGCCCGTGGTCTCAGCCCCCTCTACTGAGTTGCAATTAAAATATCATCCTGTTTCATTAGCCTTCAACGTCAAATTGGCAGGAGGGGAGAGAAGCTCTATACTCTTATAAGTCTTATCCAACTCCGGGAAGCTGTCGGCGACTCTACATGTTAGCTAAAAGTTACATCGTTGTAGATGTATTATTGTAGTGTGTGGGAATATATTGATGCGTCTATTGGAGTGTTTTCAAGTGTTGCAGAAAAAAAAGGTTTTCTTTTATGTTACAACCTATTCGAGCTTTTAGTGAAGTATTCTGAATAATATAAGAACAAACCCGGCTATCTTGTAAAAGTTTTCTTTTAGTTTCACATCCGAGAGAATTGAACATAATATAGTGCATCAACAGGACATCAACATTATTTTCTTTTTTTAAACTATAGGTGTTAAGTTCACTGGTCGTCATTGTTCCTTTAATAAACCTTCCTCTCAGTCCTGATATGTAAAAAAAAATAAGCTTTATATATTTCATTAACCCTTTAAACAGTAGTGTCGCACTGATATATTTTATTCCGGATAACACCAGATGATTTTATTCAGCCAAAAAAACTTTTTACTACTCAATGGGTTAAAAATACCTGTGTCTAGTGTTATATAAGAGTTAGTATGTTACATCAGAGTATCTCAATTCATTACTGACAGCATTATTCTCTCACTAATACTCCACTATTTAAGATAACGCAAATTACACTAAAAGTCCTCAGTACTGATCAACACGCTCTTAGCAGCTATTCGAACATAACTCGTGAAAGGGTTGTGTCAGGACTACATCAACAGCCTCCACGATTATTACTAGACGCTGAGGGTTTCCATCATTATTAAGTCTATGTTCTATGATATAGGTCTCAGTCCTGTATTTAAAGGTTTTAGAGCCATACTAAATGCCCTCAGTGCTTGATCAAAATACGAATTCGTAATATAATTTTGCTTGGTATATCATGGGTTCAATGCTGTGGTAGAAAGGGTTACATTTATATTCCAGGGTTTCTTTTTTTATTTTGAAGGATTTCGCTTAAGGAGAAATACTTCGATAGTGTAATTATGAGAAGCTTTTTGTTTATTAGTAAAAATTAGATTGTTATAACAGGTTTTCGCTTTTATGTCGTATTTTAACAAAGCTTTTATCGTCACGTCAAGGAGTGTCATTACCTTAAGTGTCGACGGAAGCTTCTATAGGAATAAGTGGGGTGATGAAGAGCGCTGGCGGGGGTGTATCAAAGACACTTTGTGATACACCCAGGACCTGTGAGGGAGACGGCAGGGTATTCACCTCCAGAAGGCAGTTGTTTATGAGCCCAGAATAAGGCGGCAAGGGGAGGTTCCGGTATGGTGCCCAAGGCGTGAGGGAGGGAGGGAGGGAGGGAAGAAGGGTTGGATAGATGGGTGGAGGGACGGATAGATAGGAAGAGGAGGTAGAGAGGATGAGATGGAGGGGTTTGGGGAGGGGGGGAGGCTTAAGGAAACAGGGCGTTCCTTGTGATTCCTTTTGATCCTCGTCTGCCGCTATTGATCTTATTCCTTATTTTACTTCCCTGTCTTGCCTCTCTAATTTTTTCTTCTTTGCTTCTCTTTATTTATGTTTTCTCTTCGTCTTCCTCACTCGTACTGCACACGGACTGGTAAACAAGACACGCCAGGTGGACCTTCTTTATTATCTACTGCTCTTCCGGGTCCGTCATCACTTTATTTATTCCATTCTCTTTCATATCTTTATTTTCACTTATCTATGTCTTTCTCTTTTTCCTTTTCTCTCTACATATTTTTTATCTTCTACTTACACTGTATTTGTATCTCTCTTTCTATTCATCCCGGTCTCAGCTGATGCTTTGCCTCACCTTTTGTAAACAGGAGGTGATGACGTATTAACTTCACGAGAATAACTGTCTGCTCTTCTTTCCTTCTTATTTACCATTATAATACATTATGTATTTCTCTTTAACTCTTTTTTTTATGCAACGACAGAGCACCGTTGGCCCTTTGTCCTGTTATTTATACTTACATGATATTATTTGTTGATGTCGCGCCGTTGTTTGATGTTAAAGAAGAACATCAGTTGCTGTCCTTGTTATGACTCGTAAGTGTAGATATATATTCAGTTAAGATTCCATCTTCAGAGAGCAATATTAGTCTCTGATGCTATGATGTATTTACTGTGCTTCAACAACTAAGGTCTTTTTTAGGTAGACTCGATTCTGCTTTCGTTTGATGCTGCACTGCTTACCGCTGCTTTACCGTACAGAATATCCAGTTACAGTTCTCCAGCATTTCCATCCCTTATTTGCGACACTGTTAGCTTATGACCAACACCTAGCTTGTGATGCAGAAGACGTGCCCCCTCTCCTCCCTCTCGTCTGTACGAGCCATCAACAACTTCTCCACTCCTGTCGTCGTTTACCTCAGCTGCGGGAACATCTTGTGTCAGCCTCTGTTCCTCTAACCCCCGTCTTCTTGTTCCTCCTGCTGGTGTTGCTTACGACCGTAGAACATTGTCAATTCTGCCTCGACGAAACTTGAGCCAAGTCGTGCACTAAATTGCCCCGGAAACTTGCACAATCTCACTATGGGCGCTGATCAGCTTTAGAGTTTGAAGTTGAGTTTATCGAGAAGCCAAATTACTGAGGCCGAAGACCAAACTTGGGAATATTGTGTATCAACGGCACTACGACGACGGTGGTGGGGGTGGTGGTGGTGGTGCTGGTGCTATTGGCTTGATGCGCGTGGCTCCTCCGTTCTTCGTCTTAGTTTCTTCCCTTCTTGTCTTCCTTCTTCGTCTACTCCTCGTCTTCCTTTTCCTCCTTTTATATCTTCTTCTACTTCTTAGTCCTCTTCATCCTTTTTTCTCTGTATCCTTCTCTCTTTATTCTTCCTTCTGCCACTCTTTAATCCTCTCTTCTACGCTACCTTTACCATCCCTCTCCTCTCCCTTACCCCTAAAAGTTACTCTCCCTTCCGTCTATTTCTCATTAATTACCCCCCGTTTTTACCCTTTTCATTGGTTTATCAGCTTCCTTCTTCCCTCCTTTCTTTCTCTCCCTTTTTATAGAGATTACGACAGCGTTGGTTGAAGCTCAGCAGAGGGCGTGTTCTTCACCAAGGGATTAGTTCTGTGAGATGCTGTTTATTAAGTTCATTAATTGTTGGGATTAGGGACGGTTCTGCAATTATGGATTAGTTGATCAGTTAGGGATTAGTGCTTTTACGTTAAGGATTAGTTCTTTGTAAGTGAAAGTTTAGGGATTATATTTTCATTAGTGGATTACTTGTTTGTAAGTCAATGTTTAGTATAACAGTTTTATCAGTGTGTTGAGGGAATATTATTTGTTTCAATATATTTTCTCATAATTCTATAGCAGAGATTCTTAGTTAATTATTCCGTAAAGTTTCATATTTTGTTGATGGAAGGAGCACTGTTCACTAAGGGAGTCATTCTCACTAGATGATTCAGTTGTGCAGTAAACTGAATCCCGTCTGTGTTTTCAGACAGCTACACACACCTTTACTTAATTAGATATTCCTCTTAACCTCACGTTTTGTATCAAGTTCTAGAT
Organism: Homarus gammarus; assembly: GCA_958450375.1. Lineage (NCBI taxonomy): Eukaryota > Metazoa > Arthropoda > Malacostraca > Decapoda > Nephropidae > Homarus > Homarus gammarus. The sequence goes on from CAUDMG010003486.1 coordinate 834,127, forward strand.
TCACTCTCCAATTCCGTATCCATTTCTCAGGAGTGACCGTCTCACAGAAGCCATATGATCAAAGCCAAACGCCAGACTTTATTGAGTATTGTGGATCAGGTAGAACAATGTGTGATGGTGTTGTTATACGCGACCTATCTTCCTATCATTTGTTGTCTTCTCTCTCTCTCTCTCTCTCTCTCTCTCCATCATCCCCCATTCCCCCATCCATTCCCCATCCTTCCTCCCCATTTTCCAATTCTCTCCCTCACCCAGATTTCGCTAGTGTTAAATAACATGAGCTGCCCGGGTCACGCTCCCCCATCTAATATAAACTACCGCGGGTCACTGCAGTCCTTGGAACAAACCTCGCCACATGTAATGGTATAAAAATTATCCCTCCCTCCATACTTACCCTTTAAAGCTCTAGTAGTATGTCTAAATGGGCATCAATTTACATCTAAACTGAAATGCATGTACAAAAGTATTCATAAATCATGTATCTAATACTTTTCACGGTCGTTTTGCTAGTAATGAATTGAATGTTTAATGAAAAACAAACAAATGTTTTTCATCTATAGCATGAATAAATGAACCCATGAATAATGAACATATAATATGAAATTCAAGCGATATTAAAGCTATACAAACATGTACAGTATATTTTACTCCAATATTCGCTAGGAGAAACTTCTTTATTTGGTTTGTTACCTCACCACGCAGATGACGTCAGTGTTATTTTCTGTCACATTGTTATGTAGCATTTTCATTTAATATTGCCACTTCTATATTTTTATTATTAACCGTGTGGGGGCGAGGGAGTAAATCCTCATACCACAAAGAAAACAAAAAGTTAGTCTTGAAACCTGGGCTGGACATTATTTGTATTTTATGTCTGTGTCTTTAACTGAAAAGGTTTTAATCTGATTTACTTTTCTTCCTGCAGATATGTTAGCATGGTGGCTGGTGTGGGCGTGCCTGGTGGGCGTGACGCGAGCGTTCTGTCCACCTGGTTGCAATTGTGATGACAGTGTGCCCAGTGCTCGCTGTGTGGGTGTGGGCATCAATGTGGTGCCTATACTCTTCAACCCGAACCTGCGTCGCCTCAATTTGGCCCACAACTTAATCGACTCGATAGCTCAAGCTCTCGTGTTCTTCGACCAGCTACAAGAGCTTGACCTGTCCCATAATGTGTTACCCTCTCTGGGTACAGGTAACCTTGAAGAGCAAGTACAGCTTCTGGAACTGCGTCTTGCCCACAACAACCTCACCGCCTTGTCTCCAGGGGCCTTCAGGGGCCTTATGTCCCTCCGTTTATTAGACCTGAGTCATAATGGAATGTCAGATCTGCCTGCTGGGGTCCTTGCTGACGTGCCACTCCTGACGGCGCTACTGCTGGCCCACAACAAGTTGCATCTATTAGCAGAGAACACCTTCCGAGGACTTCGCAATCTTCATGTTCTCGACCTGTGTGACAACTACTTCCGGCATGTGCCGTCCTCGGCGCTGGAGAACCTGAAGAGACTCAAAGCTCTTCACCTGTGCCGTAACCGCCTTACGCGCCTCGAGTCTGACACCTTCACAACAGACACGCTTACTTCCCTTTCATTAGAAACAAACAACATCGACTTCATCGCAGACGCCGCCTTTCATCACCTCCAGAGACTGCAGAATCTCAACCTCAATGATAACCTGCTACGTGAGGTTCCAGTGACCACACTGTCCTCCCTGCACATGCTTGATTCACTAATCCTCAACAAAAACAATTTCACATCTATAGAGGCAGGTGCGTTTCGTAGCCTAAGCCGCTTGGCTGCTCTTGAAATATCGCGGTGTCCGCGCTTAGCCTCGATTCATCCGGATGCCTTGAGCCAATGTGTCAACCTCCAGCGTCTGACTATTTCTCATAACCCATTGATACGACACCTTCCGGAGAAACTCCTGACTTCCCTCCCTCTAATCCACACCCTCGACCTCCGTGCCAACAGCCTACAGAGTGTGCCGGAGGCCAGTATGCCCTGGGGATCTTTGGTCCGTCTCGACCTCCGTGATAATATGCTAGTATGCAACTGTTCCATACGGTGGCTTGCAGCACTACTCAGCGCCTCCAACACCTCTCTTGCTGCCCCAGACATCCAGTGTGCCTCACCAGACAAGCTGAAAGGCATCTACCTTTCCAGGTACGACATATACACCTCTAAATGTTCGAATGTACTTATAAACACTTTATACTTGAGTGTTGTGAATTTTACCGACCTCGTTCACTATCAGTTTCTTTCTTTAAATCAAATTACATTTAACACTGTTGAACAATTTCCACGTCCCCTCTTCTTCAAACACTCTGCAGCTCACAATTGGGTAATTGTACCAAATAATATTGTACATGGGTTCCTTTCCGCCCGACGTTTGCTCTCACATGGATTTTTCCCGCCTTCCTACGCATATATTTCCAGTACTGACGTGAGTGCTGTCGCTGTTGCTATTCCCGCCATACGTATTGCAGAGTTCCAGGAAGTCCATTCACTCCTGCACTGCCACGGGTGGTTCAGGCTATGTGTTCCCAGTAGTCGATACCCCATCCATTCCCACCAATCCAATTCCTAGTCCATTCCAGCAGTGTATTCTCGAGTCATTATCCCTTCGTTCCGTGATTAATACCGGTGTGTCTAGTGGCTCCATTCATGGTCGACTAATCTTCCCCACTTGTTGGTAATATCGAGACATCATACTAAAAATATTCCCGCCTGTAAAGTTGCTTACTCCATCTCACATTGTTATCAAAGCTTTTTAATTACTATTTATTGCCTCTGTCTTATTCTCGCTCATTCACCATCTGTGAATAGTTGTTTTTTGCTTATTAGAGAGATATAGGATTTTAGGATTATATTTCTGAAATTGGTTTTGTTTCCTTATTTTGAGACATTTCAAACAATGCTTGAGATCACTTTTTGGTTGTTGATTGACTTGTTTGCCTTATTGTTTAGTTTGTTTATTAATCTTGGATATTGTTTTTTTTCCACCTTTACTCTCTCTCTCTCTCTCTCTCTCTCTCTCTCTTCATAGGCTTTCATTCCTTCCGGGTCATTTTCTCTCTCTTCCATTCCTGTCTTTTTAGTTCTTTAACTTCTTCTCATCACTTTTGTCTTTTCTCTTTTCACCTTTTTCTTGCTTACAGTTATTCCTCTTCCATCTTAATGCCTTGTTTCATCATTTCTATTATTTATTCCTCCTTTACTATTACCCCTTCCTTCTCCTCCTCCTCCTTCAGTATCACTTTCTCCTTCTCCCTTCTTCCCTCCGCCGCCACTTCTCTTAAAGTCATCTTTTATCATTTACGTTTTCTTTACTCTTCACATTTATCAATTCTCCCACCTACTATGCCATTCTATTACCACTATTAATCAGCACTCAACCACTACTACTACCACCATCCCTTCCTTCACCACTTTAACATAACCTCCACTTTCTTCATCACAATCCGCTCTTCACCACTTCACTACCACCCCTTCTTCACTACTATTTCCTCTTCATCACCATTACCCTCACTTTACGATTACCCTCATTTCACCACTTCTCCTGACAAGCTTCACCTCTCTTTCATCACCCCCACTTCATCTAGTTCCCTCTTCACCTGCCTCTACTTCGCCACCATCTCCATATCACCACCGCTTCACCTACCCCACTTCACTTCCCACTTTACTTCTCTCACTTTATTTCTCTCACTTCATCACCCCACTTTACTTCTCCCTCTTCACTTCTCCCACTTCACCACCCCCACTTCACCACTTCACTTCTCCATCCCCACTTCATCACCCCCACTTCACCACCCCCACTTCACCACTTCACTTCACCATCCCCACTTCATCACCCCCACTTCACCACCCCCACTTCATCACCCCCACTTCACCACCCCCCCTTCACCACTTCACTTCATCACCCCACTTTACTTCTCCCTCTTCACTTCTCCCACTTCACCACCCCCACTTCACCACTTCACTTCACCATCCCCACTTCATCACCCCCACTTCACCACCCCCACTTCATCACCCCCACTTCACCACCCCCACTTCACCACTTCACTTCACCACTTCACTTCATCACCCCCACTTCACTTCTCCCACTTCACCACCACCGCTAATGCCTCCTCTACACGTCGGATCACTAAAATCTCACAAATTATTGTTTCTCCAACTTTTATGCTTCAAGTTTTCACGATGCATTTTCTTGCCGGAGTTTTTCAAGAAATTTGTTTCTATTTATGAGAGATTTATTCCTCCGCTGTGTCAACCCTGAATAAATTTTCCTCCACTTTCTTGGATGTTGTCTCTGAGATATTAGCCTCACATTTTTCCTTCTTTCCAACGCTATGCCTTTGATATATCTTTGCCATGTTATTTTATTTATTTATGTGTGTGTGTGTGTGTGTGTGTGTGTGTGTGTGTGTGTGTGTATGTGTGTGTGTGTGTGTGTGTGTATGTTCTTGCCAACTGTACCCAAGGCTTCTCCGACAGCAGCCGAGTCTCTGTGAAGAATTGAAATACTCTAACTAACAAGTGAGGAGAGTCGTCGTCCCTAACCCAACACTTCTGACCATTACTCTGTCTTCATTAATCTTTCCTCGTTAATCCTACCTTTAAATTCTCTTCGTTTACCACTTTCATCATCATCACATTTTTAATTTATTAGTTCTTCTCTTGTTTATTTATTATGCCTTATCCCGTTTATTTCACTCTTGCCTCCTTTACTGCATTAACCCTTCCTTCGTTTAGCACATTTGTCTTTTCTACCTTTACTCCCTTGATTTATCTCTCGTTTACTTGGTTTAGTCATTACTTCTCTCGTTTATTCTATCACTTCCTCTTCCGTTTTCTCTCTCTTCTCCCATCTTCAAAAAAAGTTTGTCTTTTTATCGGATCTTCTCCTGTTATCAAATCCTCTCCCACGTCTTCCTTTATCAGACATTTCCCTTACTGTTATCGGATCCTTTCCTCCTACTGCTCCAACTGCTATCGGATCTTCCTTCCATTTCTTCAATTATCGGACCTTTCTCCTTCTCTTCTTGTTATCGTATTCGCTACACAATATATGCACCCCAGTTTCTATCACCTCCTGCCTATCTCTCTTATCTCTTCTCTTCAGTGTCTCTTATCTTTTCCACCATTGTCGATACTTAATTACCTTTTACCGTTTTCCTTAAGTATGATTTTCATTTTACTTTCTTATGCTCTCTCTCTCTCTCTCTCTCTCTCTCTCTCTCTCTCTCTCTCTCTCTCTCTCTCTCTCTGTACTTAGCGTTTCCATCTTCCTTCCATTAAGCCTTTTCTGTTGCTCATCTTCTCCCTCTTATTCAATTATTCATTATCGCACGTTGCCAATCTATCACTTCTCTCTCCCTCTCCTTCATTTTCTTTATCTTTTTTCTCCCATGCTTTACCGATGTGCTTTTTTTTTCCAATTCCCTACCGCCCCATAGCCCGGTAGGTAGTCTCTCTCTCTCTCTCTCTCTCTCTCTCTCTCTCTCTCTCTCTCTCTCTCTGTCACCGCTTTCCTCCTTCCATCTCTCCCTTCCTTCACCTCACCCTCCCTCCACCTCACCCTCCTTCCACCTCACCCTCCTTCCATCTCTCCCTTCCTTCACCTCACCCTCCCTCCACCTCGCCCTCCCTCCACCTCGCCCTCCTTCCATCTCTCCCTTCCTTCACCTCACCCTCCCTCCACCTCGCCCTCCCTCCACCTTGCCCTCCCTCCACCTCGCCCTCCCTTCACCTCGCCCTCCCTCCACCTCACCCTCCCTCCACCTCGCCCTTCATCCACCTCGCCCTCCTTCCATCTCTCCCTTCCTTCACTTTACCCTCCCTCCACCTCGTCCTCCCTCCACCTCACCCTCCCTCCACCTCGCCCTCCCTCCACCTCGCCCTCCCTCCATCTCACCCTCCTTCTCTCATTCAGTCAGTCTAGCCCTCCATAACTCTTTTCCTCACTCCATTACTCCTTCCCAAACACCAACATACATTATAGCCCCTCTCACCACTCCCTCCTGCCCTCCAACACTCCCTCTACCCCCCACCACCTCCACCCGTCCTCCATCACCCCCTCCTATCCTCCACTACCTCTTCCTACTCTCCACAACTCCTTATTACGCTCCACCACTTCATCCCTCCCTCCACCACTCTCCTCTACCCTCCACCACACCATTCTATCCTCCACCACCCCCCCTACCTCCCACCAACCTATCCTGCCCTGCACCACTCCCTCCTACCTACCCTCCACTATTCCCTCCTACCCTCCACCACTGCCCCCCGCCTTCCCGAACATTGCTACCCGCGTCACGATCAGTTGTAATGAAAGATGCCCTCAATATCCGAGGCGGTGACTGACCAACCTTGCTTCTCCTGGTTACTGTGTGGTGGTTGTGGTAGTTCTTGTAGTGGTGGTTGTGGTAGTTGTTGTCGTGGTATTTGTAATGGTTGGTATTGATGGTGGTTGTAGTCGTTATGGTTGTGGTTGTTTTGGTGGTTTTTATAGGTGGTTTTTATGATTGTAGTTATGGTGGTGATTAGTGTAGTTGATGTGATGACTACTGTGTGGTGATGATGGTGGTGGTGGTAGACTGTGTGGTGGTGGTAGGTACTGTGTGGTAGTGGTAGTAGGTAGTCTGTACTGGTGGCAGTGGTGGGTACTGTGTGGTGGTATTGGTAGGTAGTGTGTGGTGGTGGTTGGTGGTGGTGGTGGGTACTGTGTGGTGATGGTTGTAGGTAATGTGTGGTGTTGGTTGGTGGTGGTGGTGGGTACTGTGTGGTGATGGTTGTAGGTACTGTGTGGTGGTGGTGGTGGTGGTGGTGGTGGTGGTGGTGGTAGGTACTGTGTGGTGGTGGTGGTGGTGGTGGTGGTAGGTACTGTGTGGTGGTGGTGGTGGTGGTGGTGGTGGTGGTAGGTACTGTGTGGTGGTGGTAGGTACTGTGTGGTGGTGGTAGGTACTGTGTGGTGGTGGTGGTGGTGGTAGGTACTGTGTGGTGGTGGTGGTGGTGGTAGGTACTGTGTGGTGGTGGTGGTCGTGGTGGTGGTGGTAGGTACTGTGTGGTTGTAGGTACTGTGTGGTGGTGGTGGTGGTGGTGGTGGTGGTGGTGGTAGGTACTGTGTGGTGGTGGTGGTGGTGGTGGTGGTGGTAGGTACTGTGTGGTGGTGGTGGTGGTGGTGGTGATAGGTACTGTGTGGTGGTGGTGGTAGGTACTGTGTGGTGGTGGTAGGTACTGTGCGGTGGTGGTAGTAGGTACTGTGTGGTGATGATGGTGGTGATGGTAGGTACTGTGTGGTGGTAGGTACTGTGTGGTGGTGGTGGTGGTGGTGGTGGTAGGTACTGTGTGGTGGTGGTAGGTACTGTGCGGTGGTGGTAGTAGGTACTGTGTGGTGATGATGGTGGTGGTGGTGGTGATGGTGGTGGTAGGTACTGTGTGGTGGTGGTGGTGGTGGTAGTAGGTACTGTGTGGTGGTGGTGGTGGTGTTAGGTACTTTGTGGTGGTGGTGGTGGTGGTGGTAGGTACTGTGTGGTGGTGGTGGTGGTGGTGGTGGTGGTGGTGTTAGGTACTTTGTGGTGGTGGTGGTGGTGGTGGTGGTAGGTACTGTGTGGTGGTGGTGGTAGTAGGTACTGTGTGGTGGTGGTGGTGGTGGTGGTAGGTACTGTGTGGTGGTGGTGGTGGTGTTAGGTACTTTGTGGTGGTGGTGGTGGTGGTAGGTACTGTGTGGTGGTGGTGGTAGGTACTGTGTGGTGGTGGTGGTGGTGGTGGTGGTGGTGTTAGGTACTGTGTGGTGGTGGTGGTGGTGGTAGGTACTGTGTGGTGGTAATGGTAGGTACTGTGTGGTGGTGGTGGTGGTGTTAGGTACTGTGTGGTGGTGGTGGTGGTGGTGGTAGGTACTGTGTGGTGTGGTGGTGGTGGTGGTGGTGGTGGTGGTGGTAGGTACTGTGTGGTGGTGGTTGTGGTGGTGGTGGTAGGTACTGTGTGGTGGTAGTGGTGGTAGGTACTGTGTGGTGGTGGTGGTGGTGGTGGTGGTGGTGGTGTTTGGTACTGTGTGGTGGTGGTGGTGGTGGTGGTGGTGGCGTTAGGTGCTGTGTGGTGGTGGTGGTGGTGTTAGGTACTGTGTGGTGGTGGTGGTGGTGGTGGTGGTAGGTACTGTGTGGTGGTGGTGGTGGTGGTGTTAGGTACTGTGTGGTGGTGGTGGTGGTTGTAGGTACTGTGTGGTGGTGGTGGTGGTGGTTGGGGTGGTAGGTCCTGTGTGGTGGTGGTGGTGGTGGTGGTGGTTGCAGGTACTGTGTGGTGGTGGTGGTGGTAATGGTAGATACTGTGTGGTGGTGGTGGTGGTGGTAGGTACTGTGTGGTGGTGGTGGTGGTAGGTACTGTGTGGTGGTGGTGGTAGGTACTGTGTGGTGGTGGTAGTGGTGGTGGTGGTTGCAGGTACTGTGTGGTGGTGGTGGTGGTAATGGTAAATACTGTGTGGTGGTGGTGGTGGTGGTAGGTACTGTGTGGTGGTGGTGGTGGTAGGTACTGTGTGGTGGTGGTGGTAGGTACTGTGTGGTGGTGGTAGTGGTGGTGCTAGGTACTGTGTGGTGGTGGTGGTGGTGGTGTTAAGTACTGTGTGGTGGTGGTGGTGGTGGTGTAGGTACTGTGTGGTGGTGGTGGTGGTGTTAGGTACTGTGTGGTGGTGGTGGTGGTGGTGGTGTTAGGTACTGTGTGGTGGTGGTGGTGGTGGTGGCAGGTACTGTGTGGTGGTGGTGGTGGTGGTGGTGGTAGGTACTGTGTGGTGGTGGTGGTGGTAGGTACTGTGTGGTGGTGGTGGTGGTAGGTACTGTGTGGTGGTAGGTACTGTGTGGTGGTGGTGGTGGTAGGTACTGTGCGGTAGTAGGTACTGTGTGGTGGTGGTGGTCAGTAACTTGTAATGGTAGATATAGTTATGGTTACGGTGATTCAACAATTAAGTTAACCTTTTCAATATGATGGCATTGTATTCAAGAAGTTAAGTCATCATAGTCAAGGAGTTAAGTCGTCGTAGTCAGTCAGTTAAATCATCGTCTTTTTAGGGTAAGTCATTGCACTTAAGGGGTTAAGTCATCGTATTGAAGGGGTTAATTAATTGTATTTAAGGGGTTAAGTCATCGTATTTAAGGAGTTAAATCATCGTATTTAAAGGGTTAAGTCATCGTAGTCAAAGGGTTAAGTCATGGTAGTGAAGGGGTTAAGAGTGTCTCTTAAGTCAGGTCCTACAGTAAAGGGAGGGGAAGAGCCAGGACCCCGGGCACGAGACGACACATATACAAATATTTAGTTCTCGACCTCTTAACCTACACAGTTCTCGTTCAGACCGCCCACCCACCACCTCCTCCTCCTTCGCAAACCCACAAAGTGACACTTCTGGCCGCATTCCCCCGCATTACTACTGCAGTCCGGACGCATTTCAACCACCTCCTGCCACCCAGTCGCTTACACGAGACAACTTTTTATCAAGCTCCTACCTAAATCCGGGTAAAGAAAACCATCCATCAGCTGAGGCTCTGAGAACAATCGCGTGCGAGGAGGACCCGAGGTGGAAAGCACACCGTTTATTTTAAGAATAAAACTTTATTGTTATTACGAGGATTTCAGGCGGTGTGTGGACGGAGGCTTTATCAGAGGTGTGGGGTAAGGCGAGGAGGGCTCTGCCTCGCTATATTGCCTTGCCTGGATTCTCACACCGCCGCTAATATTAAACCCTCGCCATTTTCACTCTCCCCTCACCTCCCCTCCCCTCCCTTGCAACACTTTCTCTTCCGGACGTCAAAATTACACCCCTGTCAATGTTTTTTTTCTTACATCTGAGCGTCAGCTGTGTGTTTGCTTACATTGCCAGGGTGGATATGACGGCGTTCGTGACACAAAACCTCCCATAGCATGAATGAATAATGCAGTGTTTAGCAAAACTGATGCTCCAAATACGTGCGTCACACACACACACACACACACACACACTAAAAATATTTCTAAAGGTTTATAAAAAGAATGACATTTAGCAACGCACATGATGAACGGTGGGTATAATTCTTAATATAACTGACCCTCTCCACTTACACAAAAATAGTCTTCCAAAGAAATAAAAGACCAAAAGTTTGTACACCTACTCTTTTAACTGTACCAGAGACCGTAATTTCACAACAACTAAACACTATGCTGATAGAAAATAATGTAATCATTGTAATTTATTTTATATCTTCATATAGTCTTAGAGAGGGAAATGCAGAGAAGAGAGTGACAAAATGGATGTTTCTCCTTGTATGTCTAAGTCAATTATCTTCCTTTACTATCATCATCTTCTTGGCGTGAAATGGTTTTCTTGTCTATAAAAGCATCGTTTAAGCCTTAAACTTTTAGGTGAAATTGATACAGACTGAACTATAGCCACGATATAACAAAATGGATAATTTAAGAAAATACTTTGTTGGTTAGTTTATGAATATAAATATAAATATAAATAAATATATATACTGTATATATATATATATATATATATATATATATATATATATATATATATATACATATATATATATATATATATATATATATATATATATATATATATATATATATATATATATATATATATATATAGTCAGTCACACTTGCCAGATGCTTCTGGTGTTATTGTACAGGGGTACCAAGTGACAGCGCTAGCATCCCGCTTCCTCTATCAAGGAATAAGCAATTGAAATTGAATATATATATATATATATATATATATATATATATATATATATATATATATATTTATATATATATATATATATATATATGCAAGTAAATCACTGTAGGTGCTCGTGATCTAGGTATATGCTGATAACCACCAGGAAAGAAGAAAACACGAAGTTCCCAAGCTTTCGTGTAATTACACGAAAGCGCTTGGGAACTTCGTGTTTTCTTCTTTCCTGGTGGTTATCAGCATACATATATATATATATATATATATATATATATATATATATATATATATATATATATATATATACACAGTATATATTTTTTCTTTTTTTTTTCTTCAAGTAAGGGCATGATGAGCAGTGTAGAATATTCCCGGTGAACGAGGAGCTTGGGTAAATATCATATCAATCATTTCACAATAAATATATCGTTTCATCTCCCCAGTCCTTGCCTATATACCACAATGGAATACATTATTACCAAATAGTTATATAAATCTTCACATAAACTTCCTAAAGTCTTATATTCCTAAACACAGTTTATAATTTCTTTACCTTTAAAAACAAATATTCTCATCCATAACCTACCGAGTCAAGTCTTCCCACAAATCAAGTCAAATAGAAAACGTAAAACAACTGGAGATAAAAAAGAGTATAGAGAGATTGTTATATTGTGTTCTGATGGAATTACAAGTAAAGAGCCTTGTAGATATACGTAAATAATGGATTAATATGTGTATGATGTTTGTTGCTGTACATTGCATGGTGTGTGAATTAGAAGTTATATTTGTGGTCTATGTTTTAAGCTTTAAATATTGATGCAAGATGTAAGTGAAGTCTATAAAAGTCATTGCAACGTTGAGTATTGCAAGATGCATAAAATCAATATAGGGTGTTTTTCAACTATCTTTCAAAACTAGAAGACATACTTAGGAATTCGTCCATTATCCTGGTCCGTAGTCAAAGACGTCACGCACCGCACACCTGTAGCAAACACCACGATACTACGGACCAGGAAATAGGACGCCATCACCAGTGAACCTGGACTGAAATCGATTATTAGTTAAGGTTGTGAGAGCCACTGATGATGCACCTGTGGCAGTCTGTTGTCATTTCAAGAAAAAGTGTTAGAGTTGGACTTTTGATGGTATACTGTCACTTTACGCTTCTATATCTATTTGTTTTATATACAGTAAGTATTTTAGAAAGATAATTTAGGTTCATTCTGTACAGTATATGTGATAATGTTAAATTTCACAAATTTAAAATCCAATGTGATGTTGTTATACTAATCAGGTTAAAAGTTTCTGTACAATAATGTTTTTGTTTTTTTTGTATTATATCACATCTGTAAAACTCGGTGAAAGATATTTGAAAATGCTCTAAGTTGCAAGCTGTGAATATCGTTGCGTCAGATTCGTTTTATGTTGCAGGATTTAAAACTTATTTCAAGGTGTCAGTCGTTGAGTGCTGGAAATTGTTTAAAAAATACGTCAAAATATTTTATTGTTTCTTTTTTTTTTTTTTGTAATCCATAAAATGTAATGAAATATTTAAGTTATTACTTGTTACAGGTTATGAAAAAGTGCAAGACGTATGTTGTGTGTTGTAGAGTGTAACAGATTAGTACAGTGCTGAAAAATACTGTTAGTGTGTAGGATGTTACAGGTTATGAAAACTATGCATATGTGTGTTATATATGCTACAGGCTGTAAATCTAACATGTGTGTCGTCGTGTATTACAGGCTGAGCCCGAGTGAACTGCTGTGCGTGGATCAGGTGCAGGTCGTTGTGGGGATCGTTGTCGTTACAGTCTCCACCGTCCTGCTCGTCGCTCTCTCCGTCCTCCTCTGCAGGTCTCTTTTTTTTTTTTTTTTTTTGTGTGTGTGTGTGTGTGTGTGTGTGTGTGTGTGTGTGTGTGTGTGAGACAAACATTTTCCCTCCCAACTCCTGAGAGTGTTCACACGAGCAAGACTCCTGGTAAAAAATAATCACACTCGTGACCCTCCAAACTTTTGCTCCACCCAAGCCTTCCTTCCTTCCCTTCTCCTCCACTGCTCTTTCCTCCCTTCCTCCGTCTTCCACTTCCCTTCTCTCCCTTCTTCCCTCCTCGACACCACCTCCTCCCCTACCCCACAAACATCTCTCCATTTATAACTTCTGAAGCAAAATATTATCCACTGCTCTCCTTTTCCACAGTTATCCAAGAATTCCTTCTTCCTTATACACTCTAGGAGAAGAGATGGTATTTTTTTTACTCCTACAATTGCTCCCTCAAGGTTATGTTTGCCAAAGCTGCTCACTTGGATTTCACTTGAACTAAACTCACTTACCCCGACTTCCCTTAGCTTGATGTCTACTAGTCTACACACACTCATGTATTAATCAAACACTGTTAATCTTTGAATTCTAAAAGAGAGTGTGAGAACGAGAGATAGAAATGTAATTAGAAAGAGAAAGAGAGTGAGAGAAAGAAAGAGAGAATGTTTACGGGAGGGAGAGAAAGAAAGAGAGAATGTTTACGGGAGGGAGAGAAAGAAAGAGAAAATGTTTACGGGTCTCCTTGATAAAAAACTACGTCCAACATTCCGGTAAACGAATTTCAAAGTTGGTAAGATTTTAGTTTAAGCGAGTTGAGTTATAATTGAATTTTAACTTTTGCCTGACGTGCCGCTTGCATGTCTTGTTATTACGAAGCGCTAACCCAACTCCTCTTCCCCTCCCCCCTCCTCCTTGACTTAGGTACCGCCGGAGACACCAGAGGGACAAGCTGGGACGTGGTTGGCCCCCGGGTCCTCTAGCACCTTGGCCTCCCGACGACCACTCCGCCCCAACGAGACACATTATGGCCGATGAATACGTGTACCACACTTACTCCTCTGTCAGGAAAATTCCAGTCACGAAAGTATGAAGTTTACACCTGCTTCAGGAAGATCCCTGTTCCTAAAGTGAGAAGATTACTCCACCAATCATGCGTCAGGATGATCTCCATCGTAACAAACTGAAATACCTGTTACCACTTTAAACCTTGGTATCAAGAAACAAGCGCTCGCTGATGAAACCTAAGGCGCCTATATTCACGATACTAATTTGTATAACATATTTACATCACCGAAGTCTGAGGTCCACGTCATCTCGCGCCAACAGGAAAATCCTGTTGAATCGCCACGTTTGTCCCGCGTCTGGGAGCCCCGTCTTACCCAGGCAACGTATCTAATAATTTATGAAAAAAAATAGATATCCTTTCTAAAATTATTACAAGTACACCCAAGGTTGGTGAACAATATATAAACCAAGGGAAAGTGACCGACGAAAATTTAGCTAATCAAGACTCGATTTCGCTTACTGTGTGTGTGTGTAGCGCATCGGTGTAGTGTCATCGTCTCCAATATGTGTCATTTTGGGCCGTATGTTACTAGTGTAAGCCAACGAATGCTTCCAAAAGTACCATAAAACCACCAGAGAAGCTGTGAATGCATAGCAAGAATCAAAAATGTCAGAAATCTCAGTGTTGAAGGAAATGTGAAAAAGTAGCACTTAAATATTTTGTAGATTCTTGAATATATATCATATAAGGACTTTTATCGTTTGAATAAACATACATATATATACATACATACATATATACAGCATATAACATATTTGTGTTCGTCATTAACTAGTAAGAGTTACTATAGACCGAGAGGAACCGAGTGATGTGGACTGTACTTACACTGACAGCAAACGTGTATTTAATGTTGGTTGAGAATGACAAAATATATCAGTAACATGAGGCTAAAGTAATATTCTGTAAACTTACATGTCCATGTTGCTGCTAAACTTTGTCCTGGAGTGTCTTTTGGATATAGTGCGACCGACGGTGATCAGCGTGCAGTACCACACACAGCAGGGGGCTGTCAGTCAAGTGTCCACGTCAACAACAACACTTAGGTCCAGTGGAGCTTACGAAAGAAAGAATATGTATTGGGGAGTGAGAAGCCTTCCCAGTACATAAGATGATACGGACAATACCGTGTCTTGTGTGTACAGTACTCGGGTGTAACTATCGTCTTGTAGTTAATTAAAGAAGACAACTGTTACTTTTTAATTCTGTTTATCACTAAGTGGAGAACATCCACATATCTTTGTACTGTTGGCAGGTTATCACTCTCACAGTCAGCAGGCTGTTGTCTACTGGAGTGTAAAATAATCTCAAGGCCTTTGTCGGAAAATCAGGGTCTGATTACGTGGACTTATACACTTAATTGTCAACGTTTTTGCCTCTATAAAAACACTCCTCGCTAGGAAGTATATAAACTGTGTATTGAAATGTGTCCCACCAAGCTGCTTCTGTACAAGTGAAAGATGTTTTGGGTATAGCTGTTGGTATTTCACTTTTTTCATAAATTAAATAGTTGTATAATCATTACCTGCTCCAAGACTTCATGAAACAAAAAATTCCTCTTTTAAATCAAACAGCTTTAGAAAAATTAAAATTTTCAACATTTATTGAATAAAAAGTGTTTGTGGTGCAAATTAAAATAAATGTTTAAACTAATTTTCTTGTTCTAATATTTTTTCTGTGATACTTAAGAAAATGCACAGACTATATTAAATTTATATGAAAAAAATCATTGTAATTTCTGCCCCTGCAAACAAATCAAATTATAATTTAAAAAAAATTCTGAACAATTAAATCAGTTTATAAAACAAAAATAATGTCACTCCTTTAACACTTTACTGAAGACTTCTCGAAATATTTCCTGATATCGATAAACAGAAAATGCAGAGTTCACCTTATCTTGCTAGTACACACAGCCAAGTTGCCTTGACAGTTTAAGCTCCTGTACTAAGGCATGCGCACCTAATATATATATATATATATATATATATATATATATATATATATATATATATATATATATATATATATATATATATTATCAGAGTGGGGTTTTCAATGTTCTTATCCGTAAAAATGGGATTCACGTAAGTAATCAGATATTCACTGCAATGTATTCTTGTTAATCAAGGTGTCAGAAGAGTGTCACTCAAGAGTGACCTTCCAGTACTTTTTCCTTATTGCAATAATTCACCTGATTGTGTCAAATACTTTAATTAAGTTCTTTAGCTCTCACCGGATAAAAAAGGTCACAGTAATGGAAATTCGGGTAACTCGAAATGCATTAGCTTCCCTGATAAACTTAGAAAAGAATTAAAGTCGATTTGGAGAAATTAAATCTCTATGTGCGTGATTCCTGTGCCCTTCTTCCTCTGAGGTATGACCCTCGACCAGCCATTTGACTTGTGAGACTGACCTTGTATCCACGGCAGAGTCCTTACTCCAGAGTACGCCAGTCAGTGTACTGTGTGTGTCACGACGACGCCTGCCGGGTCTCGTACACACGTTACTAATTCTAAGTCTTAATAAGCTTTTTTACTTTATCATCTTTCAAAGCGTTGCTCAATTTTCATCTTAGGTACAGTGCAGTAGTGACATTCCATTGGACTTCGGCTGCTAATGTTCTGTGACACAACGCTGCCGTGGTCACGCTGGCACGCACGGAGGCTAACTTATAGACACAAGTCATTCTCTTTCTCTGGAATTTTTGCGTCTGTGAACCTTAGACCAGCATGTACAGTTGTTAATCTGATCTTCATCATCTTTCGCTGTATGTTAAGGCCCAGGCTGTGGCGTGTTTGTTGAGGCACACGGCTCGCTGCTCTCAGACTTACCTGGACCACACCAGCACTCACCGCCAGCTGCGCGTGTTGACTTACCATTACCCCCCCCCCCACCCCACTCTCCACCTCCAACTTTCCACTCCACCCCCACCTCACCTCCCACTCCTGGCATCATAAATGTGATTACTCCATTCCCCCTTCCCCCTTCATACGTCTCCTCCATCCCCGTATCAACAGAATTCAGCAGTGCTGTTTAATCCATGTACACTTCATGACCCGCTTCCTGTGCATCGTCCCCGCGCTGCAGTAACTGTTCATATTGTCATAATTATACACACAAATATATATATATATATATATATATATATATATATATATATATATATATATATATATATATATATATATATATAACAAGATCGATGCTCATTCACACCAAGTTGTTAGCTGGCGTCGACTCCCGCAGAGGACTGTCAACACAGCTCTTGTTACCCTATCCCCCACATACATACCCATCGCAGCGGCACTACAGCCAAGATTTTTGCAAGTTTTATTAATAGTTGATACTTCTAGTGAATTTATTATATACCAATTTAAAACTCAGAAATACAACTCCGAGGCATTTGTGCCACTTATTAATTACAAAAAGGGTTCACTGTAGTTTTGGATTACATGATGCATAGTTCATAATATCCTCATCCTTTATATATTCAACTAAATGTACACCACACACACACACACACACACACACACACACACATACACACACAAATACACACACACACACATACACACATGCACACACACACACACACACACACACACACACACACATACACATACACATGTTCACCACAGATGGCAGACCATCAGCAATTTCGAAGCCTATTTATAGTGAGTGTCTCTTTGGAAAGAAATTAATTTTTAGAAACCGAAGTTTGTATTATTGTATCGCCCTAATTCTAGGCCTCGTTGTGGACTTGAGAATCTTTCACTGTGGACCGTTACGGGGAGTTACAAAATCTAGATAGAATTTTTGTTCTTGGGAAGGGACTAACCCTGTTCACTTGTATTAATACACATTTATCACTTTTCCTTTATCACTTCTGTTTGGTTTGCATAGAAGTGTTATCTGATGCGCTGTAAAACGAAGGTTTCCCATAAATACTCTATCGTCTGAGTAATTTTGTAAGATAATTCATAATAAAAACTTTAATATTTATCTTTCGTGTTGTTTAAGTGTTCTTGACAGTGGATTCGCATAGTGCAGCGTTGATTTAGTTGTAGAAACGATTGAAAAATGAGTTGTGTATTCACAATCTTTCGGTTACAGGATGATCATGTAAATGTTTTCATGTACCATGGTGGGTGAAGGCACACCGATCCTCCTGTAGCATTATAGTGACACTTAGATCACCTCATCTCTGCCTTTAACATAAGATCAATCATAGGGAGTTACTCGAAAATAAGAAACATCATAATTTAGAACCAAACGACGAGAATGGACCTTATCGGTGGTCTTAACCTTTCATTAACTTTTGAAGTTTAATGTCTGCAGCTTTTCAGGATGTGCACGAGGAGTTACCTGAAGCTCTGAGTCCTTGGTAGTTAAATCAGCATATGACACACAGGTATACAAACGCATTTCATGAGAAAAAACCGGACCAATGTTTGTCAAAGCATTTCAAAGTCGATCTTCACAGCCGGTGTGTCCATTACTTCCTAAACTCCAGCACTTCCCTGAGGACGGGACCGAAGATATAAATTTACACTGACAGCATTGCTCCACAATTTTCAGATCGTAATTCGTCGCCGAGGCATAAGTGTCAGCCACAGGCACCAAAGTGTATACACGGAGGGCGTGGTTACCGGGAAACCAGACGGAAGTTTATTTTTCCAAACCCGTTCAGTTTCAGCTGTGTCTTCTTTACTATCTCGGAATATTTAAGCTCATTTGCATGCAGCGTGTAAATCATATACTCATGAATACTTTTAAGGCTGAATATATATTACACCCGTGCTTAATGACGGGTACAGGGTCGACACGGCTTTATTTATCGCTATTGAAGTCCATTATATCACAGACATGGCTGAAGGAGGAACAGAAGAGACTCATAGTAGTAAACTTCACACTGTCTCTTCCTTAAATGAAGTTGTTTGCAGCGTCAGGATGATCACAAGTCGACACAAAATGATTACGCCATTATTTCAACTCCTTAAGAAGATGCATAATGGGAAATATAACACCGAACACTTTCAAAATAGCTAACGTTTCAAAATATGAGTTTAGTCATAATTCCATAATATACGAGTCTGAGCAAGAGGGTCTTTCGAGCAAGGAGACACTTGTTGCTATATTACGAGAGGAACAACTCAGCTACGAACGTTGCCTGATGAGCCTTTCTTGGCCGCAAGAGAGAGAGAAATATGTGTACCTTGAATTACGTTCGTTCTCACTATGCGAAACCTGGTCGATGATCCAATCCAAAAAATTTTGTAATTACTTAGTGTTATCCATCATTATCCATGGGAAGCTACGAAACAATATTATTATATAAGATAAGCCGCTTTATGTTATTATACGACTGGACAGAGAAGCTTAGGTGCGGTAGCCCAGGAAGCTGATGCTGGTGGCAGCGTTGCTCACACCACTGATGGTAAACATTCCACACTTTACTACACCAAATACTTTGTGTTTTTCTGTACCAATTGACTGTATAACTACATATGTTAACATCTATACCACAACACTCAAAACACCTGTGTAGGCACATAACACTCACTCACACTAATTGCTTGCAGCACCACTATATCAAAGCGCCTGTACATTCACATAAGAATATATACACACACACACACACACACACATACACACACACCTGTACTGTATTGTAGTTTAAAACTCATCCACACCCATACATCCATCTCTGTACATATAGGCCCCTTAGAGAGTCCACTTTTTTCTTCTTAATCTCCAATGTTGTATTAGTGATCTTAATATAGCGTTTAATCTCTGAATATTGCGGATCTATTATGCTTCCAGAAGGCCTCCTGGTGTCTCTCTTTCCTCTTCACCTTCCCATAAGCGCACGGAAAGAGTAATGACCTGGATGTTATCGGATTGTGAAAATATTTTGTATTTTTGTAAAGAAATTGTGTAAATAAATATTTCATCTTTGGTGTTGGTTTGTTTTGAACCCTTCCTTCCTTCCTTCCTTCCTCTTCTGGTTCTCCTTATATTTCTCCTCTTCATCCTCCTCCTCCTCTTCTTTCTTATTTTTCCTCGTTTTACACCTCCTGTTCCTCTTTCTTGTTCTCCCTCTTCTTTTCCTCACCCTCTTATTTTTCTTATTCTACCTCTTCCTCCTCCTCCTCCTCTTCAGCGTTCTCCTTCTTCCTTCTCTTCTTCCTCGTTCTCTTTCTTCTCCTTCTTCCTCATACTACTCTTCCTCGTTCTACTTCTTCCTCCTCCTCTACCTCGTTCCCCCTTGTCTTCTTCCGACTCCTCGTTCTCATTCTCCCTCTTCCTTCTCCTCTTCTTCGTTCGCCTTCTCCCTCTTCCTCCTCCATACACTGAAAAGGAAAAAACATAGACAAAGGAGGAGTTAAATTGTGAATTTAATTTAACAAATTTATTGACAAAGCTTGGAGTACAGTTTGCCTATTCTGAGTAATTCAGGCAGGTCTTGACACTGAGGGTGGTATCACTTCTCACTGCCACGCAGGACAGAGGTTCGTACACAAAGAAATACACCATATTCATTTGCAGTATATATATAGGTCAGTGGTTCACATACAGTGGACGTCATATTCTAATTGAAAACTAATCAGTGTGGGCTAGCAAATTTTGGATAAACAGCAAGAATGTCCTCAAGCACCCCTGATTTAATGTAGTAATTACAAAGTTCATGATACACTAAGCCAGGTGGCCTGAAGTCTTTGAAAGCGCCACATTCAATAATATAGTGCTCAGGTGTATGCTTTGAAGGTTTATCACAAAGTTTACACGCTGAGTGCTCCGGTATGGGTACAGCGATACTAACTTGCCAGATGTGTCTGTATCCTAGCCTAATTCTGGCCACGACTATATCACATTGTCTGGTTCTGTCCTTCTGCTGCCCATACCGGTACCTCTTGTCACAAAATTTGTCATATTTACTAATGCTACAACTGCCAGATCTATCTGCATTTCTCAGTTCTTCTAGATCAGAGTTCATGATTCTGACTTGAATGTTTTTTAAGTACAGCATTGGACAGGCCAAGGTTACGGTCAACATTTTCTTTCTTACATGCCTCATTGGCCAGTCTATCAGCACAGTCATGATACCTTATTCCAACATGGGACGGAATCCACACAAATTCGATACGAGAATTGTTCTCATTGGCAGTTATCACATTTATTTTAATATAACACACAACTTTAGACATAGAGCCTGACGGGCTGCTCATTGATTTCAAAGCACTTTGAGAGTCACAGAATATCACTGTTACGAACCTCTCCACCGATTGTCTTCATCTACCTACCCAACACCACGAGCAACGCCATCTAGGGACGAAACACGAGTATGGCTCGTCTTAGTTACCACTCCCGGGTTTCCCTTCTCCATATCCTGGTTGTTGCGTCACTTCCGCCTCAGTCTACTTTGTCAGCTCCAATTCGAGGAGAGGACACACTTCACTCTGGGAAGCGACCACAGGATCACCTATCCTGGAAACCTACGGCACAGTGACTATTTACCGTCTTCTACCATACTCAGCCTTGCCCGTCAGCCATCTCAGCTCCTCACTTAAGTATTTGTAATCTTGTATTGCCTCTCCCCCCTCCACATTGCTTCACTATTGTTTTATGTTTTATTGCTATGTATATACTGTTCGTGTTTAGGTTAAGTTTGGTTAAGGGTAGTTTATAAGCTGAATATTTTGTTAAGGAATTTATGGTACTTTATTATATACAACAAAAACTCGCATCCTTTGTCTACCCTTTTTTTAGTCCGATTGTCTTTGTTTTTTTTTTGTGGATTTAGACGATATGCTGATTGCCTAATGGGTTGTACATCATCTGAGATTAGCTTAATATCATGTTTAAGTATATTGCAAAATCCTGGGAGGTCTGACGTGACTTTAGGAAATGTTGATAATAACTTAGTGAGATCTTTTGCTTGAGATGGATTCAGAACAGAAAAATACTCATCCAAGTTGTTGAGTATGTGACTGTTAGCAGGGTTCTCTTTAGGTAGAGGGAAGTCTAAATTCTCCAATAGGTCCATGTCATCTGTCTCCGGCTCCGGCCCTGACAAAACCGTATGCAATACAGGTAGGCTTACAGCCTCGGGGATGTCTTCCTCTGACTGCCTGGAATGGTAAAGTTTCATGAGATTAATGTGAACAAGTTGTGAATCTTTTCTGCGATCAGGAGTATGGACTATATAGTTGAGAGGAGATAGTTTATTAGCAACTACATAGGGACCAGTAAACTTGCTTTTAAGGGGAGAGCCTGGAATGGGTAGAAAGAGTAACACTTTGTCACCTGGAGAAAATGATCTTTTAACTAATTTAGGTTGGGACTTCACCATTTTCTCTTGGACTTTTTTTAAGTTTGACTGAGCAATGGTTCGGACTTCAGTTAATTTGTCCCGTAAAGTGTCAATGTATTGGGAAACTGTTGCGGGCTTAATAGATGGAGTGTCAAACCACTGCTCCTTTACTATTTTAAGGGGTCCCCTAATTTGTCTCCCATATAGTAACTCGAACGGGGAGAATCCCAATGACTCCTGGGGACATTCCCTGATGGCAAAGAGTAACAAGTCTATGCCTTCATCCCATTCCTTTTGGTGTTCTATACAGTATTTTTTGATCATTGATTTGAAAGTTTGATGGAACCGTTCCAAGCAACCTTGGGATTGTGGGTGGTAAGCCGAAGATGTACAATGGTCCACACTGAGGTCTTTCATCACCTGTTCGAAAAGATTGCTCGTAAAATTGGTGCCCTGATCGGATTGGATCTCTTTAGGAATGCCCACTGAAGTGAAAAGATGCAAAAGATGTTTGATTACGTTTTTTGAAGTGATGCTTTTAAGGGGAAAAGCCTCAGGATAACGTGTACTGGTATCCATAACTGTGAGCAGGAATTGATTTCCCTTCTTAGTCTTTGGTAATGGGCCCACACAATCCACAACAATCTTTTCAAATGGGGTAGAAAATACTGGGATGGGCTTAATGGGAGCTGCAGGTATACTTTCATTTGGTTTTCCTACCATTTGACAAATATGACAAGATTTTAGGTATTGTGACACATCCTTCCTAAGTCCAGGCCAGTAATAGTGTTGGAGGAGCTTTTTATATGTTTTCAGGATTCCCAAATGTCCTGAAATACCATCATGGGCAAGGGCAATTAATGCTGGTCTGACTGAAGCTGGAATTACCACTTGATGTATTTCAGACCACGTGTCTAGATGGGCAAGCTCAGGGGGCCTATAGGCCCTCATCAAAACCCCTTCATGATAATAAAAACACGGAAGGGTGTTAAAATCTTTACCTTCAACTGCTGCATGATGAAGTTTATTCAAAGATGGATCAGATTGTTGGGCTTTAATGAGCTCCTCCTTACTTATCGTCTTATTGTACAGATCTTCTGTGGGTAGGAAGATATTGGAGGTGGTTTTAGATGAAGAGGGCCCATTTCGCACACTCTGTGACCGGGTGACAGCACAAGATGGGAAAAGATGAGGAATAGTTTCTTTAAGGTCAGTGGTGGAGTTGACAGGTAAGGGAGAGTCGACTGTCTTTATGTTAGGAACCACTAGATCTCCTACCAAGTCATTACCCAATAATAAATGAATGCCACACACAGGCATTGGGTCTTTCCTTATGGCTATTTGCACTTCCCCAGTAATCAAGGGACATTGGAGGTGCACTTTAGCTAAAGGATAGGAAGAATGGGACGAGAGATCTGAAATTAGAACACTCTCATTTGTAAATGCGGTAGATATATCAGGAATGACGTTAAACAGGAGGATAGATTGTGCTGCGCCCGTATCACGTAGTATACGAATAGGGAAAGAACGAGACCCTTCTACGATTGAAATTTTTCCCTCATAGGTGAATGAAGAGAAGAGATCCTGATGGGGCCTTGCCACATTGGCATTTGCTATTGGTTTGGATTTGGGATCCAGGGAACTACTTTTAGCAATTCGACACTTTGGGTGTTTACAAGTCTGGATCGTATGGCCTGGGATTTTACAGTAAGAACAAGTAAGCTTGGTTGCATCGGGGGGAGTAGGTGTGGGACCTTTCGACCTACCACTCACGCCCCCAAGGTTATCATCAGAGGAAGACCTAACATGTCGGGAAGTACCACGTTCTCTACTGCCCAGTGACTCCACCAACAAAGCATACGCATCAGCCAGCTCAGCAGCACGCCCTAAATTAACCTCTCCACGCTCCTCCACATGCTTCAAGATGTGAAATGGAATCTTGCTTTTCCACTCCTCCAGGACTACCAAATTTAACAAATCCTGAAATGTGGAGGTCTCTGTAGCCTCTAACCACTTCTTAAAAAACCTAAGCTTTTCTTGAGCAAACTCAACAAATGTGTGTGAAAATGGTTTGGTTAGTTTACGAAACTTCTGCCGGTATCCATCTGGCGTGATAGCATAAGAGGTGAGGATATTCTTTTTTACGTTATCATAGTCATCAGTCTGGTCTAAACAGTTATAAACTCTACGAGCCTTACCATATAATTTAGGAACTAACACTGACACCCACTGGTCCTTTGGCCACTCATTCTTCCCGGCTATTTTCTCAAAAGTCCTAAATGACCCGTCCATATCGGATTCATCAAACCCGGGAACAAGGGAAGAAGCAGTAGCAGGGTTAAAAGCAGCGAGTTTCTCTTTTAATGCCACTTCCTTTGATTTAAACTCCGATGTTAAAGTGACTTCTGTCTCTCTCACCTGTAGTTCTTTCAGTTTAACCGCCTGCACCAACTTGGCCTGTTCCATCCTTTCCTCATGCTCCAACTTGGCCTGTTCCGACATTCCCTCATGCTCCAACTTGGCCTGTTCCAACTTGGCCTGTTCCATCCTTTCTTCATGGTCCAACTTGGCCTCCAACTTGGCCTGTTCCAACTTGGCCTGTTCCCTCCTTTCTTCAGGGTCCAACTTGGCCTCCTGCTCCAACTTGGCCTGTTCCAACTCGAGTTCTTTCATTTTGATTTGGAACTCGAACCTAGCTCGTTCTAGTTCTAAGGGGTCTATTCGTTGTGTTTCTTCTTGAGGGCTAGCCAGACCTGAGGCAACTTCTGGGTGAGGAGGGGTGGTGGATAGTGGTTGAAGTTTCTTGGACATGGGCGTTAATCTGTCAACAGCGGATTCTTTTAAAACTTCTTGTTGAACCAACACTTCAATCACATGATTTTTTAACATTTCCTTAGTCAGTTGCTGTGAAAATGGGATATTGTAATAGTTGGCTATTTCTTTCCATTCTTTCTTCAGGATATTAACACGTAATTTAGCTACGGAAGGATTTTCAATAAAATCCTGGAGATCAAAACCTGAGGTGGCCATTGTTAATAAAAATAGGATAAATTAACTAATGGTCAAAAGCTAAGATAAGTGGATAACCCTAGAAAATATCACGGCAGTGGATAACCAGAAAGTCCCGGAAACTAACCAAGTTATACCTAGGGAAATTACACTTATGATTATTGTTCTTCCGAGAAGATCCTTAGATAAGGACAAGAGACTTGAAAGAGGTAGGGCGTATTACGGCATTAATATAAAGATCCGGATTAACAACCCTGATATACTTGAAAGAGGTAGGGCGTATTACGGCATTATATAAAGATCCGGATTAACAACCCTGATATACTTGAAAGATGTAGGGCGTATTACGGCATTATATAAAGATCCGGATTAACAACCCTGATATACTTGAAAGAGGTAGGGCGTATTACGGCATTTATATAAAGATCCGGATTAACAGCCCTGAATGAGATAATGAGAAGAACAATAATGGAGGCTTTATAATTATGGGGTCCTGGTAGAGCGGGGCGTCCCAAGATATCACTTCACTCTAAACTAGTAACTATGGAACAGCCTACTCTGGAGTGAGGGTACGGCATATAACAGATCCGGATTCTTCCCTACACTCGATAAGACTTACCACACGACTGCCACGTGTAATAACAGGTAAGCCTTATGACACTTGGAACCTATTATCCTACGTCTGTCACTCTTACTATACGGTAATACCAATATATGCACACACATATGAAGGAAACTTTAAACCACCGTAAAGCAATTGTAAACAGAAGTGACTGGGAGGGGTAATTAACACTGAGTAACAAGGGAGGAAGGAATATGGTACTTAAGGTCGGGTCCTGTCACGGTCGCCATTTGTTACGAGTTGGGGATTTAGAATATAGTTATACGTCTACCCAGATCCCAACGGGTAACAACAAAAAAAAAACAAAGACAATCGGACTAAAAAAAGGGTAGACAAAGGATGCGAGTTTTTGTTGTATATAATAAAGTACCATAAATTCCTTAACAAAATATTCAGCTTATAAACTACCCTTAACCAAACTTAACCTAAACACGAACAGTATATACATAGCAATAAAACATAAAACAATAGTGAAGCAATGTGGAGGGGGGAGAGGCAATACAAGATTACAAATACTTAAGTGAGGAGCTGAGATGGCTGACAGGCAAGGCTGAGTATGGTAGAAGACGGTAAATAGTCACTGTGCCGTAGGTTTCCAGGATAGGTGATCCTGTGGTCGCTTCCCAGAGTGAAGTGTGTCCTCTCCTCGAATTGGAGCTGACAAAGTAGACTGAGGCGGAAGTGACGCAACAACCAGGATATGGAGAAGGGAAACCCGGGAGTGGTAACTAAGACGAGCCATACTCGTGTTTCGTCCCTAGATGGCGTTGCTCGTGGTGTTGGGTAGGTAGATGAAGACAATCGGTCTGTGGCTAAGTAGATTCCAGTTAGTTCAGTTTGTGTTGTGCTGGCCCAGTTGTTCAGCCTTTGCTTGTTTGACACTATCATCTCTTTTCTTTATATATTACAATTGTACAGCATGTTCTACCTGTGTTTGTCTGCACAGAACCATCAGTAAACGCATGACATTCACTTAATTTAATACTCTCTATGTGTCTGTTAATAGTTTCTAGTGTGACATATCTCATCACATCGGTGTTTAACATTTGCTTACTACCAACAGGAGTGTAAATAATAGGAACTGATATATCCAGCCAAGGAGGAATGATATTAATAGGTTCGTCTGGGGTGACTGGGCATTCAGTTTCAAGAGATCTGCAACACTTTTATGAAGCGAAGCCCCAAAAAGAGTCTTTGGTGGAAGGTTAGCGAGATAGTCGGGATTACTTAGATAGAACATCAACTCAGTTTGAGCTGTAGTTTGAGAACCATTTTTCTTCAAAACTTTGACACAAAACATGGTATTAAGTAGAGCTATCCTCTCAGATAGGGAGGGCAGCTCGAGCTCTTTCCTCATGTTTACAATTCTGGTTGATTTGGGGCATCCAAGAATGATGGGCATGGCTTCATTTTGCACTACCTCAAGGCTGTTGAGTTGTTTAGGCAGAATAGTCACAAGATGGAGAGCATGATAGTCAACTACAGAACGAATGAAGTGAAGATAGAAAGTATGTTAATTCCATAGCCCTCGCCAACAAGGGTTCTGAGGGGTTTAATACGCTGCATTAGTTTGTCACGAAGGTTGCCGACAAAGTTTGCATCATTCACACAAATTCCAAGATATTTATAAGAGCTACATAGTTCCAAGGGCATGCTGTTAATGTTATAGTCAAGAGGCAGAGGGTGAGCAGGACGAGGATTCAGGAGAGGCAAACACACAAAAGAAAGGAGAAAGAAAATTAAGAATTAAATTTAAAAAGAAGAGAGGATAAAAGAAAAAGGAATAAAAGGAATAAAAACAGAATAAACAAGAAGAAAGAGAAAAAGGGGAGGAAAGGAAGATAAAGAAGTTGATTAATAGACAAAAAAAATAAATATTGAATGGAACAAAATTCATCGTAGTCAGTCATATATAACTTACGAATTGGCTATAACTGAGTCTTGGTATAACAGTGATCCCTTAACATAATAATAATTATATTTTACATCTTACAACCAACCTAACCTAACCTAACCTAACCTATCCTTATTTTATCATAACCTAACCTTATAAATAAACATTGGGTAGAGTTCCCTTAACTTGGCTTATATATAAATAAGTTGAGGGGTTAAGTTACAAACCCAAAATGGTCTTTTCTCCATTTATTGGTAAAACTATATTGGTCACAGTCTATTAGTAGATGCACCGTAATTAACACTGCAAGCTGTGAGTGTTAGTTAAGGACGGGGACTGAGCTTGACTGAGTCAGGTCACCCGTCCGATTCTCGTGAGCTTCAAGTGAGGAGTGGTGCCTGTGAGGACTGGTGCCTGTGAGGACTGGTGCCTGTGAGGACTGGTGCCTGTGAGGGACTCTGAAGGAGAGGCTGGGCTAACCCTACATTCTCAAGGTCGGCCTACTGATAGAGGAATTTCCCCTCACGTGAACAGCACATGGCGCCTCACAGGTTATGGAAAATTACAGCGGGATGATTGGATTATATAAACTAAATGTATTAATCCAAATTTATAAAATTGTTATTGCCATGAGTTAGGGGCTAATACAACCTAATCTAACCTAACCTAACCTAACCTAACCTAACCGAAACTAAGCTAACTTAACCTAACCTATTCAAACCTAACTAAATCTAACCAAACTTAACATAACTTATCCAAGCCTAATTAAATCTAATCTAACCAAACCAAACCAAACCAAACATATCCCAACTCAACCTAACCCAACCCAACCAAACCCAAGTAAACCTAACCAAAACTAAACAAGCCAAACTTAACCTAACCTAACAAACTAAAGACGAGTAACCCATATTTTTACTCACATCTATTACTCATAAATACAATAACAATAACAGAACGGCGAGATAATATCAAACTCAACAAGGTTAGGTTATGTTAGGTTAGGTTAGGTTATGTTAGTTTAGGTTAGGTTAGGTTAGGTTAGTTTAGGTTAGATTAGGTTAGGTTAGAAATTGTATCCGAAAGTTTCATGTATATATTGATTAGAATGTAGAGATAAACTAACCTAAACAAACTTAACAACAACTTAACCTAACCTAAACATCATGATTAGTTCAGGTATAGGTAAGTTAACTCAGTATAAAAGTAATCGAGCAAACTCTAGTTTAGCTAATTCAACAAACTCGAGCTAACAGTGTAGGTAGGCAGTCAAGTATATGTGTCAAATCATAAACCAATCGAGCAAATTCAGTAAGTTACAGCGACTAACAGAGATTTTGTACTACTAATCGAACTAACAAGGGAAGGTCGCTACGTTAGGGTTAGTATACGTCAACTCATAAGGCTAACTAATCGAACTAATTCAACAAACTAAAACTAACAAGGGCGGGTTACCATGAAGAGGTCAGCTACACGTCACCTCAAAATTACCAAACCTCACGCGAGCGACCCTGATCCCTGAGGTAACCATGCCACTACTACCAGAGGCCCTGTGAGTCACCCTGACTCACTCTGTTGTGTTACTGACTCAATATGGCTCATCTTAAATTTGCTCTGAATCACCCATCCTGACACCACTGTGGGAGTGAGTCACATTAGCCTCATAGGCAATTTGGAGCAGCACAGACACTGCCTAAAACTTTAGTACAAATGCGGACATTGCACTCGAATGTCTTCATTTCCACAACAATAAAGTTGGGTACTTATTCATGCCTGGGTGGAATTGGGGTGCCCATGATGCTAACCAGTGATCCTAAGGGCTGGAAACAAGTGCCATAGCTACTCGACTATCGCACCCTGAATCGCCATTACTCGCTCTAGTTTACCTTTACTTACTCGTCTTGACTTGACCTGGTGATTCAATGATTCACCATGATTCCTCTTAGTCTCACTATAAAACAACTTCACATGGCTGATTCACTGATTCATTACGACTGAACTAAAGTATGTTTAGCCCATTATGAGCATATTATAACTTATTTTCATTCTCCAATTCACTCTCACTCTTTTACCTTGATTCTGTTTCACTACCAGGTTCATGTGAACCTAATTCACCCCATAGTAATTTCTGTTGAATCCTTATTATACTTTAATTAACCTTCAACTTTTTTAGCTTTACTTTGACTAAGTCTTACTCAAAATGACAAATCCATCACCCAGTATGACCATCTGTCACTCAAGCTGTATCTTCAAATAGGGGTACGATGAATTTCAAAATGAACACCTCGACTCCTGTTGTCTCGGTAGGGTGGTCAAAATCCTTCGTCCGTTGTGTCAAATTATCTCACACAAAATCGTTTAAGATACGTTTTTGTAGTGAGTGTGCAGCCAGGGAGACCACAGGTTAACACATGACTCGCATTGTGTTAGGCAGCGAATAAATGAGTGAAAGGTTGAACAAATATATAACCCTCGACCTACTTCTTACTTGACGCGTATTGTGTTATTAAGCGGCCTGGTGAGTGAGTGAGTGAGCGTGACAGTGAATGAGTGAGCTTTGAGTGAATGAATGAGGATATGAATGAATAAGAGAGTGAATGAATGAGGATATGAATGAACAAGAGAGTGAATGGATAAGTGAG
Organism: Homarus gammarus; assembly: GCA_958450375.1. Classification (NCBI taxonomy): domain Eukaryota; kingdom Metazoa; phylum Arthropoda; class Malacostraca; order Decapoda; family Nephropidae; genus Homarus; species Homarus gammarus. Next base: position 864,191 of record CAUDMG010003486.1, read on the forward strand.
CGTGCGAGTGAATGAGTGAGAGAGAGTGAAGGGAGAGGGGTGGTCACTCACCACTATAGGAGTTAATCTGCGCTAACTACTCCCACGAGGGGCCCAGTGATCCTCCCTGCTGATATATGGGACCAGATTAAAAAAATATATATATACTGCCACTCTACCCTTTGTGGATGATATATGTCGGGAAGACTGTGTAAATAGGAGAGGAGAGGAGGTTATAGGGCTTGTGGGGTGTGTGGGGGTGAGGTGAGAGGAGTGAGAGAGGGAGGGGTGAAGGGTGAAGGGGTAAGGGGGCTAAAGGGGTGAAGGGTGGGTGATATTATTAGTTAGTGATGATTCCGAAAAAGTTCTTATGGGATAAATTTTATCATTAAGACATTTTAGGAACCCACCTTTGTTGCACTGGTGTAGGGAACATTTATATTAAGTGGCAGAGTGACACGAGTGGTTTGGGAGCAGCCATAATTAGTAGCTAGTTTGAGAAGGTTGTTGGAGAGCAGATGTAGTTAGTGGTAGTTTGAGGAAGATGGCTGGAGTTAAGAGTGACATGAGTTAGATTATGGTTGATAATGTACCTGAGAGTAGTTTGGAGGGACAGAGTGACAAAGTTAAGGCAGGTGACGTCCGACACGGCTCCCTTCAGCAGTCTTAATCACCCTCACCTGCAACACTGCAACTTTGAACTAACGATCTGAATAAATGTTTCTTCCGTCAAACGCAATTACCGTAAAAGTCTTAATAATAATAATAATAATAATAATAAGAAGAAATTATAATAATAATAATAATAATAATAATAATGATATATAATAATAATAATAATAATAATAATAATAATAATAACAATAATAATAATGATAATAATAAAAATAATAATAATAATAATAATAATAATAATAATAATAATAATAATAAATGCCTGCAAACAATTTCTTATCATATAAAGAGAACCTCACTACCCTTATATATAAACAATGTTATTAATATAAAAAAAATAACATAATTATGTTGAAGGTAAAGGTTTAAGAGATCAACAAATACAAAGAACTTAATTTGCCTGTTTTATTTTGAGAGCAATTAGGTTATATTATCACCTGGGAATGTTGTTGATGTAGTATACGTCACATGATGGGCCTTACCTGTCTCACACCTTACAAATGAAGTGCAATGAGTTCGTTTCGCCTTTTTTTTTTTTAGTTTTCCAGAATAATTTTATCTCGCGGACTTATTTGTTTCACAGAATAAACATGTTTCGTAATCCATCAAGGATGATAAATAGAAACTCCCGACGTGACACAATTATATTTGGGGATTATCTTGGTATCTTCATGCTGACATTACGTATACACGTGTGTGTGTGTGTGTGTGTGTGTGTGTGTGTGTGTGTGTGTGTGTGTGATAAAACACATACCAGAGCCGTGAACCAAAGTGGTTGTGCTTCACAGCAAGCGGCGGCCAACCGTGAAATGGTCAAGGAGGTCTCTTATTTTTTCAGGCGAACCTTTGAGGCGCATTCCAGTGGATTTTGAGAGCGTGTGTTTGAAGGGGATTTTTCTCCTCACACACTCGGGCGAATACATTTACATGCAGTGAGGCAGACGTAGACAACGATACTCTCATTGTGGATGACCGACATCACAAGGTACAGGACGCTCATATTTACATACGCACATTAGCATGCACTCATGGTGACCTGCATGATTTATACCCTTGGGAATGTACGCATATGTACTAACACACCCGTACATACATGCACATACACACGCTCACGCAATCACACACACACACATACACAATTTAATCATCAACAACGCTATCGACTTCGGGTTTCGAAGAAGTCTTATACCATGGCTTACAGACTTCCTCAGTAATCGACGCCAAGCTGTACGCTTCCGAGGGGCTGTCTCCACCTTTCAGTCACTCACCTGTGGCGTCCCCCAAGGCACTATGTTTCCTTATGCTTATCAATGATGCGCGAAGAGAAACCCCTGCTCGCTGGAAATATGTCAACGACTGCACCATTGGGATCAGTCTCAACAATTCTCCTCCAGGACTATACCGCCCTTCAGGATTTATTGAACAGTCTCCAAAACTGGGCCACCAACAACCACGTCACCATCAACCATACCAAGACCATCGCTATGCACATCAACCTCTCCTCCGACGTTGTCCCACCCTTTCCATTACTTTAGGTCCCAACACACGCCAGGTTGTAGATTCCACAAAGCTTCTCGGCGTCACCATAGACAACAAACTAAATTGGAAACCACACATCAGTGAAGTTGTCAAATCTTCCAATTTCCGTCTCCACCTCCTCCGCCGACTGAAATCCCTCGGAGTTCCTGCCCCCGAGCTCCTCAGTGCTTACTCAACATTCATGCTTCCCAAGCTCACCTATGCCTCCCCTACCTGGTTTTCCTCCCTAAATGCCACACAACGTAAACACCTAGACAAAGTGCGAAAAGAGGGCATGCAAGATTATTCTCTCCCCTTCCTAATCCACATATTAAGAAGCATTCAACACACTGACCCTCTAGGCTCTCTGACCATCACCACTACCTCATCTGCAAATTTGGTGAGAAGCTTCTGCACCATCCTCGACACAGGCTCCTACTACCACCCGAGATCCCTCGTCCGAGAATTGCTGTTCGACACAACAATCGCATCCAGCCCATACGAGCACGAACTGATCGCTATAAGAACAGCCCAGTCCCAACCATTGTAAAAATTATCAATTACCTGTAATCAACCAGTGTATTCACTCCCAGTCAATCTTACTTTTTGCACTGTCACTATGTTGAAATGCCCTGTAGTTTGAGCTTATCCCCACCTAGTTATTATATATCATATTTGTATCACTTATGTTACTTGCATATTATTTGTAAATCAAGAGACTCATTCCCCAATTATGTAACTGTATATTTTCAACCTTCCGGCTGCCATGTTCTTCCAATAAACCGTTAATTATTATTATTATTATTATTGTTACTATTATTGTTATTATTATTATTATTATTATTATTACTATTATTACACACACACACACACACACACACACACACACACACACACACACCCTACTCCACCCAGGTGAGGAGCTATGATTTCCTAACTACATCATATGAGGAACAAGAACCATCTCCAACACCCTGTGTGAGCTGGAGAACCTACCCGGAACACGGGGTACATCTGCAGCTGTGGTGAGGGGTACTCGGAAAAAATGGCACAGGAAAAAATGGCACAATTTCCATAATAGCAAAAAATGGCACAACAAATTCGAGTTAATGATGATGTTTTGTAACTTGCTAGATCATATTTGTTTAACCCTGACTTCCATTTATACACCTCGATCATATCTCGTGTTTTAGTTTGATACATTTGAAAGAATCCCTTGGGGTTTCACTCGCCCCCCTTGCTACCTTCAGTTCATTATTCCTCTTTGCTTTTTTTTTTATCTCGGTCTTAACCCTACTGGCCAATACCTTATAATTTTCTCGGAGGTAAACTTCACCACAATTTATTCTCCTACCTATAGCCTTCCTTTGTCCAATAATATTATTTAAATAATTGTTTATCCATTTATGGTCATTGTTGTTTTATCTTTGTTTTCTATGTGTTATATTCTGCATTTGTACATTAAGTAACTCATTATTTAAATTGTTGTGGAACTCGTCAACCTCAGATCTCGTGATCAGGTCATCCTAAACCGTCATATTTTGTAAGGTTATCGTTGTCAGGTTCACTTGGTAAAGTGAGGTCCTCCTCTGTGGGTACATTGTGTTAGGTCCCCTCACGTGAGGTCATGTTTTATGTTATGACGTTGACATAATTCTAAGAAATTTTCAGTAACAAACGTAATAAAATTTTTGCGAAAACATGTCAATAAAAATGATTGTGCCATTTTTTCCTAGTCTGATGATTATGCCTTTTTTTCCAGTGTCATATTTTCCTATTGCCATTTTTTCTGTGCCATTTTTCCTACATGCTATATACACACGCACACACACACAGGGGTGTTAATATATTGTACATTTGTTGTATGAAACTACATGTAGTTGTTGCTCAACAGGAACACGCTTATTGCTCAACACAATGACTGTCTCGTCTGCCGGGTACTTCCCCTTTATCTATCCAGCTGAAGTGCAGCCCCGACAAGAATACTGTCCATGACAAGCCCACGGATTTGTCTGTGGTGGAGATGGTGTGATGCATTTGTTGATTAGTCCAGCCTGCGGCCTTGATGGATCACTTAATAATATTAATTGAAGTTTTGGGATGTGTTGTCAACGAAGGCTCTCTCACTGTTAGGTGTTTCATAAGTGTAATGAAACACTGACTGTTTTGTTACATTTATGTTTTAACATAGAGCTGGAGGCATCGACTCATCCTTCCTTTGTTTTTATTCGGTCGCTAATGGCAGCAACCTTGTGAGGGATAATCTTTTGTGATGTTGTATCTAAATACAGCATAAAGAAAATAATGTCGGCATTCATTAACTTTGTTGTATAAGCTCAACAGTACATGTCGCAATGTTTTTGTCGTGTGGTATTATAATGTCTCTCTGGGACATGTGAACAAACAATCAGTGTTGCCGCAGCCTTTGAGAACATCTTCCATAGAGCTCATAATGTATTCTCTCCGTGTTGTGAGAGTCGGGCACACGTCTGGTCTCCCGAGGGTCTGGTAATACTGATGAACTGAGAGGTAGTATTTATATTAGCCAATATCAAGCATTATTTTCACTAGAGTTATCATTTTAGGTAACGAATAGAGATACAATTATAATGTTCATTTTAACTGTTTAGTAGTGATCTGTCTGTAGCCACAAATGTTTGGAATATCAGTTCACTATATATTTCCTGACACTCAGATGCGGACGATATATCTTTGTCAGTGGTGGAGAAGTGCACCGTCACATTACCATTTGTGTGTATAACATGATGTCGTCCTTCAGCCAGTCTGAGATTACTGTCTTCGTCTTGTCTGCCTGATTACATAACACTTCAGTCTTTTAAGAATGCAGTCGCAGATGCCGCCTTCAACCGTCTTGTCGGCTGCTACACATATTTAATAGTCGTGTTTCGAAAGACCAATTTTTGTCGTTATTGTTTCCTCAGTTCTCCAGGAACACGTTGTGAGTGATTCGTTGCCTTCCCACAGTTACTCTTATTCAACATTTAACGATGATTTCATTTGCCTTAAAAAAGTACGTTGCAGATATAATTTCTGGGTCAGGTAAAACCAAGAAGCAGATGTGATAGCAGCTGGCAGTCCTTTATATCAAGGGTCATTTTTACCTTTCCTTTCCCGTTGTTGTTGTTGTTCTCTCCCCTGAAGCGTTAATGGCTGCTGCTTCTTCTGGACTATACTGTCACCTGACATTCTACTGTAAAATTTACCATTTGTTTCATGTCTTAGGTGGAGAATAAAATCCATCCTCAATTCCTGATTTAGTTTTAATAACTTCAACTTACCTTTTCATCAGTGCCTTACAATGACCTAGTTACTGAACTGTTATTTAGGCTGCTGTTCATAGAAGTTGGTCTGTAAATCAGATATTTGATCAAACATTATCAATAAAGTGGATAATAACGCGTAATCTTGTACAGTTGGGTCTGACACTTGAAGTGGACCGTCCGGCACACTTTATCAGGAATTCAGCCCGTCCGTTTCCTTCTCGCCAGTCATTAATCTCGTTCAGTACCGACATTAATCATTACGAGTTCACAAGCAGCGGCCACTGCCTTAGCTTGGCCACAGCACAGACTAGTAGACCACACGTGAACATGACTTGTGAAGTGCTACGGTTATCTTCCGTACAGCTACCTAGATTCTGTGCACAATACCTAACCCACGAAACAGCAGGACGAGAGGACGACCTCTGGCGCTGTCATCAAAAGTGTTATAATATCCGACCACTCAATGTCTCGAGGTTGTATCCCATGTATTATACTGTGCAAGGCTCCGCTGTCCTGACTTCCCCGCGGTACCTGCGTAAAACATTCTAACGTCAATATGACGTCCTCGACATAATAATGCTCAGTGCGGATTACAGTGACTTACAATAGCAGCCATCTATCAATACACCATTTCCTTCTCGCCTCATAGAGCTAATTTATGTTAAAACCTATTCACAAAAACTATTAGAAAAATGGTATAGCAGTTCTAGGAAGGTTGTCAGGTAAATAAAATCAAAACACAACTCCTCGTGACAAAATTAGACTTCTTAGGTTGACTTCAAAGCGCCATTATCTAACAGTCAGTCAGACTCCTGGGAACCATCTCGTTGGTTCGTGTAGATCTCATTTAGAATGTATGATGTGAAGATTTTTATGTCACGTCATCTCGAGGGAGCCGCAGCTGGCCTGCTGAACATCGTCAAAAAATTTGTGTCAGGGTCGAGCTGTCAAGGTCAGTGTCCAGTTCAGGCTGTTAATGTTCATGTCAAGCTGTCAAATTCAATATCCATATCAAGTAGTCAAGGTCAGTGTTCGTGTCAAATTATCAAAGTTATTGTTTCTGTCAAGATGTACTAGTCAACGTCCATGTCAAGCGGTCAATAATTTCCACGTCATGCACACAGGGTAATTCGTTTTGTGTTAAGGTGTAAGCGCTGCTTGCTTCCTCTCGCAAATTGCATAAGTCCTACCCTGCCAGTACACAGCCTCTTCACCATCAAGACGCCTGCTGTGCCTCCTCGTGGCAACACGCGATAACTGGGTGCCTAGACCAGCAGGGCTCTCGGAGCAGCAGTGGGCCCCAAAGGGACGGCGCATAGGCCCACTAGCATATAGACACGCCCTGGCGCCTACCAACCACTGCCCTGCTGCCTTGCAGATTAACATTGGTAGGTACAAGGATACGTGAGTAAACCCCAGACGAAAAATCTGCGGTGGAGCCACGCACCTGGCAAACATCTTACAGAACTCCAGTAAGACCTCAACAGCGGTATAGGCGGAAGAGGTGACCAACATGGGAACCCAACGACTACACCGGCGGATGAAGGGAATGCATGGTGCATAGGCTACTAAAGCGAAAGCCAACAAACAGGACTATGAGCAGTCCATTGTAACTCTCCCTCTCCCCAGTCGTTGCAACAATTGCACCACTGCATCAGGAAAAGGGAGAGACATCATCCAGCTCGTCATACTTCACATCATCATTAAAATCTCTATACCCCCAAAAGTCCTATGGCGACGGACGAGTGGCGACAGGGACAGACAGAGATGACTGCCGGGAGACTCTAGTCACAACTCTTCACATGGGCGGCATAGATAAGATGGTCGTTTATGCACTGGGATCTAGGCATCAGTGCAATCCTGTCCTGTCTGTGCGACTGAGCAGCCCTTTCGAGGAGCCACTCTCTCACCCCACATGGGGAGGAGGCTAGAAAAGATGCCCTAAACATAGCCTGCCTAAAGAACCAGCCTGACTGGGCAATCGCACCCAGTAAGGTCCTCCTTATACGGTCGAAAAAACAATCATAATCACAGATAAAAAAAAAAAAAAAACATACAACCTTTTATGGTCGGTGCATGGAATGTCAGGACCCTTTTGGAGACTGGCACAAATAAGCGTCCCGAAAGAAGTATCGCCTTTGTGGCAAAAGAGCTGGCTTGGTATAACATCGACATAGCAACCATTAGTGAGTCCTGGCTCCCAGACGAAGGTCGATTCACAGAACAGGGGGTCTGGCTATAACTTCTTCTGGAAGGGTAAGCCTGCTGCGGAGAGAAACTGCATTTATGGAGTTGGCTTCGTCATCCGCCAGTGCATCCTACATAGGCTAACTGAAATGCCTGTTGGGATCAACGAGTGCCTCATGACGCTCTGAGTCTCACTGAATCACTCACGCCATGCCTTCTTCATCAGTGCATATGCCTCAACACTGGATGGGGAGGATGACATCAAGGAGGCCTTTTACGTCGACCTTGACAGATTGCTAACCTCTATCCCTAGAGAAGATAAGGTTGTGCGCCTAGGTGACCTCAATGCCAGAGATGGTACCATTTGGCAGGGAATCATAATGAAAAATGTACTAGGCAAGTGTAATCCCAACGGCCTACTCCCCCTCAGCAAGTGTGCTGCACACAACCTCACTATCACCAATACCTTGTTTAGACAGGCTGACAAGTTCAAGGGTTCATGGCAATACCAGTGATCCAGACACTGGCATCTCATTGACTACATCATTGACAGAGAAAGAAATCGCCGAGATGTCCTCATTACCGGAGCCAAGTGTGGCTCAGACCACTGCGACACTGATTATTGGCTCGGTAGGGCGAAGCTCTCACTTCACGTCGCCTCATAACGGCGAAGGCAACAAACCTCCAGAAGTCGTTTTAACTCTAAGAGTCTGGAGTATCCAGCAGTAGCACATGCTTTTAAAGAGGAGCTCAAGTGTTGGCTGATAAACAACCTGACAACAAACAATCCAAATTCCAGTGCCAAATGGGATATTCTCAACACTGTCATGATAAAAACCTGCAGAGAAAACCTCGACCAGATCAAAGGAATACACCAGGACTGGTTTCATGGAAATGACCCGGAAATTAATGTATTCATCGATGATAAACGTGCTGCTTTAACCAACTAGCAGAAAAACTCTTTGTCTCAGACCAAAGCTGATACCTTCCGCAAGAAGAAAGCGGCGGCCCAGTACAAACTTCGTAATCTAAAGAACGACTGGTTTAAAAATAAAGCATGTGAAATACAAAAACTTGCAGATCAACACAAGATGCGTGATTTTTTTAATTCCACTAAAGCTTTTTACGGGTCAATCACTCATGGCACAGCCTTCCTCCACTCATCCGACGGTAACTCCATAATTAAAGACGAAGAAGGCATCCTTCAGAACTGGAAAGAGGACTACCATTCGCTGCTCAACCGAAACACCGATGTGGATGTCCTGACTACCCAGCAGGTCCTTCAGCATCCAGAGCTGACCCACCTCAGCTCCACCTCCATTCCTGGATGAGGTAGCTACTGCCAGAAAACAGATGAAAAATAGCAAAGCCTCAGAGCCTGATGGAATCCCAGTCGAGGTGTACAGTATATAGAAGGAGTAGTTCTGCATACCAACCGTCTTCACTCTCTCTTGGAAAATATATGGGAAAAGGAGAAAATACCCCAAGGGAGACTGGTCAGACTGTGGCAACTATCGCGGGATCTCGCTGTTGTCCGTAGTTGGCAAGATTATCGCCGAATCATCCAAAACAGACTTCTTTCTGAGGGGGAAAACTTCCTCCCAGAATCTTAATGTGGTATTAGACCATCACGTGGCACCACTGACATGATCTTTGCTGCCCCCCAGATACAGGAAAAGTACAGTGAACAGCGTCGTGTCCTGTGCATGTCCTTCATCGACCTAACCAAGGCCCTTGACTCAGTCAACAGGGAAGCGCTCTGGCGGACCCTCAGCTGTTTTGGCTGCCCACCAAAATTAATCGCCATTGTGAGGCAAATCCACGATGGCATGAACCCCAGTGTCTTGCACAATGGCACCCAGACTTAGTTCTTCTCCATCCAAATGGGGGTACGACAAGGATGTGTACTGGCACTAACTCTCTTTTCCATTTTCTTGGCTGCCTTCCTCACTCGTTCCAGTGCCAATTCAGCCGGCTGGGTGGACATCCAGTACCAGATGAAGGGACTTTTCAACATAAGACGACTCCAGGCAGGAACAGGGGTGTCGACAGCTTCCATTACTGAACTTCAGTATGCAGACGACCTCACCCTTGTCAATCACAATGAAAACGATTTACAGAGGATCTTGAATACCTATGCAGATGCATATGCAAACTTCAGCCTTGAGGTGAATGTACATAAGACTCAGATTCTTTTCAGTCTGCCCCTGGTTCAGCTACACCCCCACCATCTATCTAGCTTAATGGTACTTCCCTCTCTAATGTTCCCCACTTTTGGTATCTCGGCTCATACCTGTCCACCACAGCGGACATCGATGAAGAGATTCAACATCGGATCAAATTTGCATCCCAAGCCTTTACCAGATTTCGTACCCGTGTCTTCAGCTGTAGGGAGTTGAAATTATCTACAAAGTTACACGTATATCGAACAGTGGTCCTCCCCACCCTGCTATATGGCAGCAAGACATGGGTCACATACAGGAGGCACCTCAAGCCACGTGAAAACTTTCACCAACGTGGTCTACGTTTCATCCTAAGAGTTTGCTGGGAAGACAAGAGAACAAATGTCAGTATTCTCGGTGACACCAACTGTAGGGGCATCAAGGGTACCATTTTCCATGAACAACTACTGTGGACTGGCCATGTTACCCTTGCATGGACGACAGTAGACTGCCAAAGCAGCTACTTTACACTCACCTAACGAATAGTAAACGTAACGTTGGCGGGCAACTGAAAAAGTATAAGGATAGTCTTAAGACAAACCTGAAAAAGCGCCACCACACAAGAAGGTGTCAATACATTCGAATTAGCCCCACTGCATACCGAGGCAGACAAGCGCCAACGCCGGAAAAACGCTGCCGTCGCCCCTCCAGCACTAGATGCAGTCTTCCACACGTACAACATTTGTGAACGACCCTGCCGATCCCGTATAGGCCTCTTTAGTCGCCTCCGACCTCACCAACGAAGGTGACTTCCTTAATAACTCATATCATTGTAGCATATCTGGATGATCGTTATACTCGATTTCATGTGACAGCTAAGTAGTAGTAGTAATATCAAGTTTGTAAATTGACAACAAAAGTGCTCTGACACGACATTTGCTGACAGTATCCAAAGTGATGTAACCGAGAATAAGATATAATTTTTATCATCTTGTGTTTTAATGG